>OW052220.1:145196984-145417809 GCA_932526605.1 Nephrotoma flavescens
TATATATAAAATTTTTTTTATAGGTTTACAAAAGTATGACGCCAACGGTACTAATATGTTGTTTGACAACTGTGGCCCTATTCTAGTAATTCCCCGGGAATAGGGAATCATTTTTTTATAGCAGATATTCCCCAAACATTTTGCCCAATTACCCGTTTTCCAAAAGTTAATTCTGGCGATTGGAATAAGTTTACGGGGAAATAATTTAATTATTCGCGGTCGACCCGCAATCGCAATAAAATAAGAAAACTAATGTCTAAAAATGGTTTACTACATTTAATTGTTTTTTGTTGATATTTTAATCGAATTTTACTTAAAATATAATTTTTTTTTATTAAAGTAAATAATTTGGATATTGATATTTCCAATTGACATTACCAGTTTTCGTATATGAATTTACAGTCATAATATTGCTATAAGTAAATACAATACATTTCCGTTAAATTTTATTTCCAGTTAATTCTTTCCTAAAATAGGTATGGAACAATAAACGTCAAAACCGCTATAATGGGGAATAATTTTTTCCCAAAAGCCAGAATACACTTTAGGGGAAAAGGGAATAAAACTGCTACAAAAATTAAAATTTCTATTCCCCGGTAATTACCAGAATAGGGCATACACTCAATCAATACAATACATTCTTATTTTAATTTACATAAAATTCAATATTTTTATGATATACAAAGCTAATTTTATTGATAAAATCCGCCATGAAAATTTTAAAATAAGTTGTTATTTGGTTACAGGGAAGAATTTATTGTATATTGATTACAACGGCGAAAAGTCTACAGTTTGGGAATATCATTTTATAGAACACTGTATAATTTTCTCTGCAAGCAATTTCTATACAGTTACAGCTATAGAATTTTTACATTTCCAGAATCGGGCCATAAAAGTCTGTGTCTTTTCTACAGCACAGACGGTTTAACTGATCCGGATGAAACTTTTTACATAAAATGGGACATCCAATGGGTTTTTGGCCGAAATCGGTCCACCGGAAAGCCCCTGTGGAAGCCTTCTCGTTATTTGCAAATATTTTGAAAAGTATAGTATTTACAAGAAAAACGATATGAACCATAGATTATCTTCAGATCAATTGTCAAATATTTAATAGGAAATGCCGATTTTTGACAAAAACTATTTTTCAACAAAAAATCGACCTTGTATCGTCCAAACGGATTGATTAATCGGGATGAAACGTCATACTTTGTTTCACATATTATTAGATCCCAGTGAATTTTAGCCGAAATAGGTCCACCAAAAGTCATTGCTTTTAGTAGGGTTTTTTTCGTTTTCTGCAAATATTTTGAAATGGACATTCGAAAATTCAGACCCTGTACAGCCCAGGTGCGGATTGATTGATCGGAATGAAACTTCACAATTCATTTATTTCCATAAATTCAAATACCTCAATGATATTTGGCCAAAATCGGTTCACCAAAAGTGGCACCTTCCATAGGCGCTATGCATACTTCGTTTTTTACAAATATTTTGAAAAGTATGTTGCATTTACAAAAAAGCGATAAAAAACAAAAAGATTGTAAATTAATTTTCAAACAAACTTTCAATCAAAGTTTTGATAAAAAAATTTTTCATTAAAATTGGGTATCTCTATAGATCAGGCGGATTGACTATTTGGAATAAAACTTCGTACTACAGCTTTCTCCATAAATTTTGAGGTCCACGTGAAATGTGGTCGATATCTCAGAAAAAAATATGATAAATACATGATTGCATTCCTACCATATTATAATAATAGAAATCATTATAAAATTATTGTGATATTCCCTATTATACAATAATTAGAAATAATATTTTTTTAATTATGTCAATCAGTGAAAACGGAGCTTATTGTTATTATTAAGATACTTGTAATCATATTCATCTCCTATGATTAAGGTAAACATACTGCATGATTAAATTTTGATTCGTTTAATATTTTTTAGTGTATTTATAAAAAATTCGCTATCTCAATGGGTGATTAATTCATATGTAAACACTAAATATCTAGATTTTAATTTGTAGTTACATGGCTGCAGTAATGCAATCTTATGCGATTACCGAATATAACAAATGTTAATAAAATTTTGAGATGGTCATGGTCATGGACTCATGGTAGAAACCCAAACTTTCGGTATGCTCACGACGGAGAAAATAAATTCCGGATTTAATGTAGTATGTAGTATCTAATTATCTATATTTTATCTCTCAGTATTATCATCACAATATTTCTTATTAATTGGGTTGGTTATTCTCATCATTACAACTACATATTTAATCATAGTGCTGGTTAATCCAATCATAGTTTGTACGAGAAATATCACCATTGTGTGTTAAACAGTAAATACAATTATTTCAAATGATTGTTTGTATCATAATATGATATTCAATTACAATCATTGAATGTAATCATCAATGATGGTCACTTTTATGATCAGCTCAATCATATTTTTTTCCTGAGTAAAGAAGTGGTAGGTAGCTTCCGTAAGAGCTTTTCAATTTTTGCAATGAAGATTAAATTTTAACGAGAATTGACTTTGTTGGTTTTATGAAATTTAATCTTTGAATTCACACGATAATTTTTAAGACAAATCATGTACGTTAAATTTTTCACTTTCGAAATAAAGGGTTTTGTATACAAAATTTAAGAACATTTGTCGTAAAGGAAAATTGGATGTTGGCCACAACAATTACACCCCTCTATTTTTTACCTATGTTTAGGAAAATTTCTAGCTCTTGAACATTCAGTGGTAATCCACCGCGTTCCAAATGACTATTCTAAGTATTCTGTTAATTTATTTAGCATAGCATTGATGTTAGCTTATTCATGTCGTCTTATCATTCTAGTCGCTTATACAGGTTTGAGACCACGTTCTTTTCTTACATTTATCGTTTTTATGTTTTGGAATATCCTTTCGATTGAATTTTCTTTAGTAGAATTAATAACGGTTCTTTAGTAGCATTAATTATTTATTTTCGAGGGGGGTCTTCTCTTTTCTCCAGTTGTAGTAGGAATTCTCTCTCATGTAACACTAGGGTATTGATTCGATTCTCGTGTTTTATTTCTTAATCTTTGCAATTTTACCGGTATTTCGCATCCCCATACATGAGGTGTTTCATTTTACTATTAATACACCTTGCAGGTTCGTTTCGACTAAGTGTGCAGTCTTCCTCGTTGTTTCTACCAACACATTACAGACACCCGCAGTATCTTTCAGAGTGGTTAAAGCTTTGAGGTTTCTTGCACTAAGGTATTAATCTCGTGTTCTTTTTCAGTGGTTCTATTTTAACCATCATATTGACTCATACATGCGAAACAAATGACAGCACACTTATTCAAAATTGTGTATTATACGTCGGGACACCCTTTATATACCAAAATGACGATTTTTTTCTTCTGAACGCCTATTTTGATCCAGAATTGGGAGACGAAACCACAAATTTGTGTGTACGTACAAATTTGTGGTTTCGTCTCCCAATTCTGGATCAAAATAGGCGTTCAGAAGAAAAAAATCGTCATTTTGGTATATAAAGGGTGTCCCAAAATTTACGCAAGTTTTGAATTAAATAGAAACACAGTTTTATTCAGATCTATTTTTGTTATTGAAACATAAAGCACATAGGATAGGGTTATGTCTGGAATAGCACATCGGACAAATGACCTCCACGGCTTAAATCTGGATAAGTTTAAGCATGCATAAATGTAGTTGTGTCTGAATGAAGTTTTGTGCATATTTGGTCATACCGCCGAAAAGTAGTCATTGAACGCTATGTTGTATGAAAATAGGTCATTTCTAAGCCGAGTATCAAAATTTAATTTAAAATCTCTCCTATAATCTAAGTTTGATGTAAAAATGTTAAAGCGAACGCCAACAACATAACTGTTAAAAAAACTATTAATTTCCTCCGTCCTTACTTTCAAAGAGTGAAATACTCACTAGTAAAACTCCTTACTTAATACTATATTAGTTGACGAACAAAATTGCCATAACTAGAGTATAACATTATTGACTTAAATTTGAAAATATTAATTTATAAAAATAATAATTTTCAGACCCAAACAAAATTGTAATTTTTGTATCTAACAAACTACCCTTTACCATTGAAACGTAACTTCAATTAAAAAAAATCTAGGTACACACCTACTCCTATCCAATCGTTACAACACATCGAATTCCTTATTATGGTACAACATATGGTACAACATACAGCCCATCATATGGTTCATATGGTTCAAGATACGGAACTTCGTACGGTTCCAATCGTGTGGTCACAACGCGTGTTATATCGTCTCCAGTACGTGACATTTATTCACCAGTACGTGAATTATATTCACCAGTACGCGATATTTATTCACCAATTCGTGACACTTATTCACCAATCCGTGTTATTTCATCACCAGTACGCGTTATTACATCACCTGTAAGAGTTATACGTTCATCAGGTGTTAGAGCCATTCGTTCACCATTTAGAGTTGTAACATCTCCAGTACGGACTACAAGAGTAAAAAGATCAATTGTTACACGGACACGACCACATTCAGGATATTTACCAACTCAAGAATATTTAAATTCTGAATCAACAAGAGTAAGTTTGGATCTTCTGTGTTACATGTTAAAGAAACAAATCATAATTAATTATATTACATACATTTATGTGGCGCAACATCACTCATAACATGAACTCTTTCTTCATCATTGCTTTATTATGAACCTACAATCCAAAAATACGATTAAACAAAAACCAAATTAATGGATCTACAATTATTTCTTTTCTGTATTTAGTTATTTGACGATGAAACGAGAGATATTCGTGCTGATTCCAACTATCTTTTGAGGAAAATTACCGCTAATGCAATCCGTGCTGCATCAATTCCGCCGGCTAATTACATGTCCAGGTATGAATCTGTCTTCCCATCTAAACCAGCTACATATGCATATTTACAAGGATTTTACGATCCAATTCGCAGTTTACAAAATGAGACAGGCTCAAACTACGACCCAACTAGAAAATATGTTGGTAAGTCACAATTCGTTTTTAGTATGCTTTTTTTGGTAAAGGGTTTGGCACGTAACTTTATGGTGCGTACCATTTCCTTGAAAACACATATTTTTTGATAATTCATTTATTTTTTCATTGAATTTTTTATATCTACTTTATCGACAATTTTAATATTTACAATTATTTTTGGGTCATATTTATATAATGTTAGACCATTATTCAGATGATTTTAACCATTTAGATCCTGTATATACAGTATGTATCTATTGCGGTTAGTATTACAAAAAAAACATTTTGAATGTCAAACATGGAAATTTATTTTTTTATATATATTTTTGTGATTTTTATTTTGTTTTTTGCTTCCAAATGACATTTTTGTTTCGGCGAAAATTGTTCAAAATTATTAAGTCATTTGTATTTTTCTGTTATATAACAAGGTAAACCTTTTTCACGATCACGATGAAAGAAAAGATCCTTGTATATTTTACGTGTAGTGTAAATAAAATGTTATACCCACGACAAAATTGTTCTAACTTAAAAATTTAAAATTGTAACTAACCGATAAAATATATGTCACATATTCACATCACCTAAACAAAACAAAATATGCTCTATCGTATTCTTAAAGGAAAGAGCCATTTGGCATCTGTTCGTATTGTAGGCAACAAAGGATATTATAAGAGACAACCAGTACGTGACAGCTATACACCAGGCACCAAAGTTCAAAATGATGTTAAATTTATGTCATATTACTTGAAACAACGTCAAGAAGCTAACAACAAATCCGATATCGAGTCAGGTAAATACAATTACTATCTGCGCAAAAACTAAATTATGTAAACATGATAAACGCCAATCAACATTATAAATATGAAATAATTTGATTATTATTAATATTAATTTATTATTGTTACTTTTTAATATAAACTGTTAACATTTTTAATTTTTCTTGGTTGTCAATCACAAAATTAAACGATAAAGTATTGTATTAAGCTGCATGATTATTATTTTAAAAATAATATTAATTCTCTTAACCAAAATATTTTTCCAAAAATACCTAAGGCTTATTTCTCAATTAACATTAATGTGTAAATACATTTAGTAAATATTTTTTTAAAAAGTTTTAAATCAACCAATGAAAAATTAAAATTGTAAAAATTATAATTTGTCTTTTGAATTTTTTCTTATTTTCTTCGAGTAAATCTAAAAAGAGAATATTTTTGAAAAAAAAAAAAAATCTTATTCACACATACTATTATATTATAATATTTTAGAGTGTTTAAAATTAGAAATAAAAGAAGAATCCGATCGAATTTTTGAATATAAATGGCATTTATAGTTCAGCTGAACCAATTTTTTTTTACTGTTATCAGATCAAGAGATAATATTTTTGGAAGATGAAATAAAATTTAACAATTTTTAAATTAAATCATTTCTAATTTTATAATTTTAAAAACATTAAAGCCCCAAATAATTCGTACGACAAGAATTTAGAAACTTTTCTGATAAATTTTATCGTGTACCTAATTTTTACATTGCTTATTGTTTCCGTCTGTAAAAATTGGCTTCTATTAATACTCTCGAAAAAAAACACTTTAAAGTATTATGAACATATCATAAATTACATTATTTTTTGGTTACGAAAAAAAATGTAATTATTATAAATATTAAAAAAAAATTATAAATAAATTAAAAAAAATGTCTAATTGTTTTTGCTTTTTGACTTTTCGCGATATCTATTTTTGAACTTTGAGATAAAAATATCAACTGTTTTTTTTATTATTTGTACCAGCAATTTGTAAATATTATGTATTTTCTTATAGTATATATTTAGAAATGATGATAAATGAGTGTGGCTTCTGGATTAACACAAATATTTTTGATGTAAAAATCAAGCGATTAACGCAAATACCGTTTAACAGTTCATTTTCATTAACCTATACTTTAATTTTCATTAATTTAATATATTATATAGACATAGATAATATGATCTAATATTAATTGATTTTACACTTTTTCGAAAAGCGACATGTTTTCATACATAAAATGTAACAAAGACATGTAAAATATATTCTTTAGCACAAAATCATATTACCAACCAACCAAACCTCACACACACACACAAACACTTTTTTTAGAAAAAGCTATATGACATGATTTTGATTGATTCTTCTTTCCAGCTGAACAACCCCAAGAAAACGAGGCCAATACCACGCCTGCTTGTGGATAAACTAAAAATAAAAAAATACTATTATAAAGAGAATAAATTTTACTTAATTTTTCGAACCACTCATCTTCAAAAAAAAAAAATATTAAATTTAATTTAAACAAAAAATCACTTAATACAATACTGTTGAATAACAACCACACACGAAAATTATTTGTAATCTCTATAATATGCTAAATTTAAAATTATATAGTTTACAAATAAGTTACAACACTATTACACAAATCATCAAATTTATGTATAAAAACACCTAATTTACAAGATAATTAAATTTACAAAAGTTATATATAAATAATTACTAGTGTTTAATTTCTTGTAAACCTTAAATAATTCAAACATATTTTTGTAAGAGATATATATAATTTTTGCTATTTTTGTAATCGTTCAATTTATTATTTATATTTTTATTTTGTGTTGTGATATTGGAGATACTTTAATTGAACTAATTAATTCTGCAGCTGCTTTTTTAGATTATACATATATAAAACCAAAGTACCTAATTCACAGACTTGTATATCCAACTACATGACTGTGCCTTAATGTTTTGACATTCGAGCGTGATTTTTTTTTATAAGTATATTTTTCTAATCGCTTAGCTTGTAACATATGTAAATTGTTTCTGGTTTTAGAATATTTATAATTTAATATCGAAATTATTTATACTATAATTTAAATGTAATCGATATACAAAAAATATGTTTCACTTAACGACCTAATAAAATAATTGAATTCGACTTCGTTATCACAACACATATCGAACGCTTTTTTTACAAATAAAATCATGAAATAATTTAAATATTTCAATTGGAACAAATATCGTGTAGATTTTTTTAATTATACACAAAAGAATTATATTACTTTTATGCCAACGTGTTTTGAAATTTTCCCCACCTGTCATCATTACCCCGAGTTTCATTAATAATTTCTATGTACAATGCTTCATAAGACAAGCTACTCATTTTTATCATTCATTTTACAGTCCTTCCTTAGTTTGAATTTTGTTTTTAAGGCATGTTCACCTAAATAACACGTACATATATCATTTGTACGAGTATAGACCGGCTCATGCTTTACTTTACTTTATATAAGGAGTTTTTGCTTTTTGTGATGCTCAAACGCTGAATGTCCAGATACAAACAAAAAATGTTTAACAAAAAATAAATTAAAAACCGTAACGAAAATCATTAAATGATATATACAAAATTCTTCCTCTGCCAAAACTACTATATGCTCCGTGTGTTAAGCTTTGATATGGATGATGATAGTCAAATTGTAACAGATTTTATTAAAAAAAAAATACAAATAGTAAGTAGTACGGTAGTTATAAAAACTAAAATACAATTTTTTTTAAATCAACTTGAAATATTTTTTGTTTAACAGCCTCCTAATGTTTACGAGTGCGATAGATTTGATTTTTTATTATGGTTTTGTTTTTTCTTCTTCTGTTATTTGTTTTTAGCTAAGCTTGATCCATATCGTCCATCACGTAAATTTACTCAACCAATACCACTTGAAGATCCCAATGAGGAGATTAAACAAAAGCAAGCTGAACGGCTTGACCGTATAGGTAGTGTTAGGGCAGTATCGCAAGACATTGATTTAGAAAAAATAAAAGCAAAAAGACTAGAAGAAGCTAAACGTTTGGAAGAAAGGTTTGTACTAACAACATGAAAACCAGAATGAATTCTTAACAAATATTATTTTAGTGCACTTTTGGATGAAGCAAACAAAAAAGCTCAATCCAAAAAACGAGATGAAGAAGCTCGTGCTGCCGAATTAGCTAGACAAGAAAAATTAGCTGCCCAAGCTGCGGCTGAACGTGCTAGTGAGCTAGAGAGACAACGACTTCAAGAGGAAGCTGAAGCCGCTGAATTGGAAGAGGCAAGAAGACTTGCCGAAGAAGCTAAATTAGCAGAAGAGGAAAGAATAGCTGAGGAAGGTCGACTAGCTGAAGAAGCTAAATTAGCCGAAGAGGCTAGAATTGCGGAAGAAGCTCTTTTAGCTGAGGAGGCACAATTAGCTGAAGAAGCTAGATTAGCTGAAGAAGCCAGAATAGCCGAAGAAGCAAAACTCGCCGAAGAAGCAAGATTAGCAGAAGAAGCTAAATTAGCGGAAGAAAAACGAAACCGTGATGAAGAACTAATCCGTTTGGCAGAACTCGAAAAAATTGCAGAGGAAGAGAAAGAAGCAGAACTCGCAAGACAGGTCTCTGAATTAGCCGAAATTGCACGACAGGAAGCAGAACTAGCTGAACAAAGAGCAAAACGTAACCAAGAAGATGGAGATGGTTTTGGATTTGATGACGTTCCAGAAGTAGAAAATGTTCCAGAAGTAGAAGATGTTCCAGAACCCGAAGCCGAACCAGAAATAGAACCAGTTGTTGAAGAGCCAGATTCTCCTGCCATAGACGAAACAGTCGATGAACCAGAGGTTGCTGCGACTGAGGAAAGCGAAGCAGTATTTCAATTTGAGGACGAATAATAAAATCATCCTTCTTACACATTTCAAAAACTTTATATGTAAAGACAATGAAAAATTTCACACGACACAATCACCACACACACAGCATAAATTTATTATTACACGAACCATTTACAAAAAACTTCAAATTTCGTTTGCATTTTAAATATTTTTGGTTGTTCTTATGTTTTTTTTTTTTGTATTTAAGTAAATGTTTTTTTATGCTAATGTAATTTTTTATCGAAATTTGTTTTATGACCAGCAATGAATGTACGATATCGTATCACAAAAAATAGTAATAATTTTAATGATAATAATTAAAGTAATATTATTGAAAATTGAATTTGGTTTTGGTTATTTGGCTTCAAATGGTTTTGTCTTTAGGCTTTATATATTGCTAGCTTTTAAAAATTGTTTGTTTTATATGATTGTCATAAAACGTATCAGACATTTTCGGATCAGACAAGTCTATATGGGAATCCAAAAACAATTCGCCGGTGCAAAGAAATAGCAAGAAAGATCAATATAATCTCATTTCAAGCTGAAATATTTCTCGACCTACCCAAAAATGTTTTTTTTTTCGAATAATTTCTGTTTGACAAGTTTCCAACAAGCAATTATATAATTTAAAACTAGTAGTAGTTCAACCATGGCATATTTTTTGTATAATAAAATTAAAGAAAAGAAAACATTTTTAATATATAACACTGTTCTAATTTGCCCGATATTATTTTTCATCACGGTTAGTTACTAAAATTAGAAAATGATCAAAGAAATCTAGGAGGATTTGCCAAAGCTAAAAACCTCTAGGTAGTATCCAAATAACCACCTCGAAGGTTTTTCACCTTGAATCTGTTCGTAAATGTGTATTAAACAACTATAAATACATAACTTTTTCAAAACATGTATGTTCTAGCCCAGTGAAGTGAAAACAAAAGACAAAATATTTTTTATGAGCAATTTTATATTTTTCAGGAGATACTATTGTACAATATGAAAACACTAACCGAGTGACAACAATATTATCACCAATTATTAAAGAAATAAATGATGTTTTTTAAAATATCTTCCGGTTGTGTTTTATTAACCAAACGCGTTATTATTTATTAAAGAGTAACTACATCAAAATTCAAATTGTCCAGGTAATGTGAATTATTTAAAATCTATATTTATTTATTGGAGCCCAATCTTGTTGCACTCAATTTTGATAACAGGGAATTCACCCATTCAGGACTAATTAGATCGTTTTACATAAAAGTTAGAAACCAAGAACATTACAAAATATATAACTACAAATAAATCATTAATAATGCCAAAAGTAAAATCGAATTTATTATATGTGTTTATTATGGATTAGTTAAACTGGATTAGCAAAATTAAATCAAGTATCCTATGAAAAAACTAAAATTTGCTAGGTAATAGATATTTTAATTTTTCGTAGTATGTCGAATTGTATTTCTTAAAGCGTTGCCACATACACATCTAATAACAGACGATTCGTGCGTAAATTTATTTTGCCTCGCCACATACCAAAAAAAATACAGACGATTTTTACAACAACAATTCTTTATAAAATTTTCATAATACATAAGCAGCTAATTCATTTTATAATTAAATAAGTTTACCATACCATATTCATGATGAGCCTTATAAAAATATTAAATTAATGAAAAATATATATTTTGTTTTGGAATTTTTTGACATTTGTTGAAGTTCATAGACAACAGAGAAAAAAATCGTTTAAAATTTTTTGATGAGTTCGGAAATCGTTTTAGATTTTTGTGCGTTCGTTCACGTGTAAAATTATACCATTCAGAGAAAAAATTGTTTCTAGGAACGGCTAAATAGAAAATTGATAATTTTTCAATTAAAATTATTAAATAATTCCAAATTTTTTATTTTAACTACTAACTTGAGATATTTTACATATTATCTCATTGATTTGAGTCAGAAATATGCTCTAATTAATTCGTAAATGCGAAATCTGTTTTTAGATGTCGTCCGTAGAAATGTGTATGTGGCATCGCCTTTAGAGTACTTCACCGAATTTTGCTAAACCAGGGGCCTAACTGTTGAATTCTACGTTCATTTTCGAAGGCTATATAGTTTTCCTGTAGTAGACGGTAGAAGAAAAAAAAATGTATGAAATTTTTACTATTCTTTTCTCTTTGGTTTCTACGCTTGCTATAGGAAAACGATAGTTGTCGAAAATGAACGCCAAATTCAATAGTTAGGAACCAGGTTAACTAATTCTCAGTCTGAACAGGCTATAAGACACGTTGCCTATAAGTGTATCATCATTCGACAGTGATAGTTTTATGATAAATGCGGCAATGCAACTTCACTATAGTTTATCTTCGTAGTAAGAACACCACGATTACAGTTCCTACTATTTGAGAAGACATATTATTAGATGCAATTAACCACAGTGGTTGTGGTCCAAACCGAATACCATTTTTTATTCTCAAAAATCAAGCAGACCTAATACATGAAACAACATTTGCAATTTTGAATTTGGGTTATACTGGGTGATAGCCAGATATTTATTTTAGGTGAAGTTACTAAGAGGTTCCACAGTTTAGTATCGAACTAATTCAAAATTTAAAAGCTTCTTATTTAAAGGCTTTGGTCGACTCATTAGAATGAAAGTGACCTTTGAAATATAATAATTTGCTATACGGCATTGTGTTTATGCTGTGAATATAAGTTTAAAGAATTTGCAATACTTCTCTAATTGGGTCACTACAGTTTGATAAGCCAAGCGATAATTTTAAATTTAAAGTGTGAATCTCTCATTAATTTCAAAACAAGGTGCTAAACAATTTGGCATTCTCACCTTGAAATTTACAATTTTTAAAAAGACAATAAAATAAAATGAAACTTGTTTACAATAATTATAGAATTGAAAAATCTACAGATTGAAATATTTAAGTTAAAAATATAATAAGTGGAAAAAATATTCTTCGTAGAAACCCTTTAATTCAAAAGTGTAAAAGTTATATTCTTATCAATTTTATAAATTGGTAAGCAAATGCAATTTTGAGTTGTAAAAATAAAAAAATATTTTAACTTCATTGTTATCTTTTGTGAACAAACCGAAGTAAGGCATCACAAAATGTAACGCTTTCTGTAAACAAAACGCACTCACATTTGATCAAACTTCAAATCCACGCACAACATTTTACGGAATAAAAGCATAACTAGACTAACCTAAAGATTATACACAAATAAATCCATTACATCAATACATTTAATACGTTTACAAAAATTTAACTTGATTTATCCTGTAAAATGCAATACCGAGGAGAAAACTCTTTTAAAGAATATTGCCGATGTTTTAGAAGCAGTTGAAATCATGCCGGACTACGACCAAGTGCCAACTGATGTTTATTTTGAACTACCATATTTCACAATCGAATCAGTTGAAAGTTCTGGTGATGAGGAGAATTGTTATCCCAATTTATTTAATAAAAACCAGTTACTTGGTGTGGTCAATTTTAATGATCAAATATTCTACCTTGTGGAACCCGAGCTTGATTATGTAGAAGAAGATGCGTCTTTGCCGCAGAATCAAGGTCAGAACGCAAAAAAACCCAATGAAGTAGACACAGAAAAACGAAATGCGGGAATAAATAAACTTTAAGATTGCTTGCCAATATGTACCTTTTCTTTCAAAGGGGGCGCCCACGATTGCAGGCACAAAAAGATTGCGGTGTAACCATTGCAAACCTCAAACAATTTATATGTGTTCTCCATGTGATGTAGCTTTACACGTAAATTGGTCAAATGACTTCCACAACAAGCTCCGATGAATTGGCCAAATAAGCCTGAATGTGTTATGAATTGTGATTTTTTTTATTAAATTTTATTAACGTTTATGTTTTATTAGTTTGATTTTTAAAATAAATGAATTTTCGTAAGTTATTTTGTTTTCCTTCGTTTCATTAAAATATAATTAGGTAATTCAAGTGACCAATGTTGCGTTTACGCAACGTGTCATATTTCCATTACTAGTTAGTAGTTTTTTAGCACGGCTTCAAATATTTTATGATTGAAATAATCTATATTAACCCCTTAAGGACCAGACCCGAGATATCTTGGGGCACACTATATGGTCGAAAAAGACCAAACCCGAGATAACTCAAGCGGTCACATGTTATACGTTCCATTATGTATTTGCTCCAAATAACTTGTGAATATAATCTTATAACAATATTATTATATTAAATTAACTAAGAATAATATATTTTATTCTTTACGACCTACATCCATGCTTCCAGGTTTACCAGAAATTTAATTAGACAGAATTAAATTATTGATTATGTTAATTTTTCTGCCTATTATTGTATTATACATATATTATATTTTTCCCACATGTATCTAGCTATGTATCTATATGTATTTTAATAATATGTATCATTTTTACATTTGTTTGAATTACAAAACAACATAATTATAAAAATAAAGTTTATTTTTTAAACAGATTTTTTTTTGTGCAAAAGATGTATGTCAAAATATTACTAATTATTAGAAAAATAGTGCATTTATTCGAAAAAAAACGGTCCTTAAAAGGGTCATGAAAAAGAAACAAAAAATATTTAAAAAAAAATCCAAATAAAAACTTTGGTCATTAATGGGTTAAAGAAAAGTCGTGTCATGGATAGATTGGAAGAATTGGAGTTATACAAAAATCGCACCAACCATTTATTATTGAACGACAAATTAAATACGCCTCCCAACAAATTATATAATGAAATTATACGTCTGATAAACCAGAAAACATTCAAGCGGGAACCCACCCCAAAAAAAATTCGATATATAATTTTTAATTTTATTTATGTTCATTATTGAAATAATGTTGGCAAAGAGCGAATGCTCGAAACCGGTCCTTCAGACATTATAGAAATTAATACCACATTAACTGAAAGTATTCTTAGGCTGTGTGCCAAACCTAAAGTAAAAGCCGATTTTAAGTAAATTTTCCGGTAAATTCAATTATTTTTGAAAAACTCTATGACAAAGTGATCGAAAAATCTATGCTAAAACCGGTATTAACCGTAGTAAACGATTTACCTTAAGTTTGGCACACAGCCTTAAAATAAATTTTCTATATAGGCCATGGGCCAAACTTAAGGTAAAAGTCAATTGTATAAGTAAATTTTTCGGCAAATTCAATTATTTTTCAAAAACTGTATGGCAAACTGATCGAAAAATTTGTCTTAAAACCGGTTTTGACCGTAGTAAACGATTTACCTTAAGTTTGACACACAGCCAATAATAAATTTAATTTATTAAAAAAAAATTAATATACAAATACGTATTTTAATTAAACAATTTGTATTATAACCATGTACAATTATCTGTAACATCGCTGTGTAAGAAATCATATCTTCAGATCGTGCAGCGTTAACACATTTATTTTATAAATATTCACCAGGTCCCATGGCAGGGATATTGGTGGTTATTACAATACTTCAAGGAGCGCTGATCTCGTTTTTTTATTGGTTTTCTAATAAAAGAACTTTTATTCAGAGAATAGAAGAGAATCTGCGAGATTTGGTTTTGTATAAATCCAGGAGTGTCTAGAATGTTCTATTTGTAAATAAATAGTGCAACAACAATGAACGCAGTCGAGAGCCTCCATTTTTGTACAATTACTTTTGTACTTGTTTTTTTTTTTTTTTTGAATACATAATATCCTAAACAATGGCGATGAAACCTTGCCGACCCAGTTCATTTGTGTTCAACTCTTGGGGTTTAGGCTGTTTTCCAAACGGATACTTATTTCAGACTTATTGACTTATTTGACGCCATCTTCAATTAGTAAGTAAACCCATTCCAATTGAGTTGGCATACTTATTTTGACATCGACATGAAAACATTGATTGTTTTCATCGCAAAATTCTTCGAGGCATAATATTTTCGTTTGCATTAATTTATATTAATAAATTAACAATTATTGTATATTTATGCAATTAAATGCATAAATATACAATAATTGTTAATTTATTAATATAAATTAATAAATTAACAATTATTGTATATTTATGCATTTAATTGCATAAATATACAATAATTGTTAATTTATGCTGCGCTGCTTGGTGTACACGCCCATAAGCAGCCGTTAGTGTGGATTGGTTGGAATATGTTGCGCTGCTCTTGGTGTGTTTCATCCTTTAATCCAATTAATGTTTGTGGGATTTATAGGCCACCAGGCTCTGATACTACATATTTTTCTATTTCTCTATTCTAACTTTATTATAGTAGGAGACTTGAACATATCTATTGATAAAAATTTAAAACTAATTTCTGAATACAATTCCACTTTATTAAGTCAGGGCTACTAACACATTTGCTACTAGACCAAAAGTGGTTATAACCTGGATCATATGCGATTAGCAGTTTTCTTAATGTAGAACGAGTTTTTAACTCATCAATTGAATTTGATATCAGTGATCATAGTTTTATTTTCTCCAAATTCGTGCTTAAACCGAAATGCCGAAATGCATAAATAAAAAATTAGAAAAGAAAACGGTAAATTATGACAAAGTTAATCAGTACTTCAATGATTTTTTATTTTCAACCTCATTTGACATTCACAACCCTTATTCAACCCTAAAATTATGAATATGAATAATTATGAATGAAAAATATTATGAACTGGTTGGTAAATATTTGAACTCTAAGCAACTACAGGTGAAAATCAAAAATGCTAGTAATTTTGTCTTCTTTGGAATCTAATAAAAGAAAATAATCACACCCTCAAAAGATTTAAACAAAGTACGAAGAACTCTGCGTTAAAGGACAGACTAGATTTACTGAATAAAAAGATCAAATCTAAAAAATATTACGCAAAAAAGTACATATTATTTCAAAAATTTGTTAAATAATTTAAATCAAGAGGAAGTATGGAATCAAATAAATCATTTCATAAAGCACAATACTAAAGCAAATATCCATTCCATTGTACAAAATGATGTCGAATACAAAGATTTTCCTATAGTCTTGTTAATATATTCAATAGCCATTTTATAAATGTTGGCAATACAAGTAACAGTACAGTGAATTATATAATCTGCACAATATTAATCTAATTCATTTTTTGTGTCCAATTTCGGTTAATGAAACATGGTATGATAATATTCATAACAGTTATAAAACATAATTCAGCATTCTTTTCTCAAATATTGACGGATTTATTCAATGTAGTGTTTGAAACCGGCATCTATCCTGGTTGTTTGAAGATTGCGAAAGTAACACCTATATTTATTATATTATATATTTATTATTATACCACCGGACAAGTGGTGCAGTGGTTAAAGCTTCGGCACTTGGACCGGGAGGTACTGGGTTCGAATCCCAACAGAGGCAGGATGCCAAGCGATTACGATCGGTGATGTTAATAAACACAACTAAGACCCTCTGGTGCAGTGCAGAATTCAGCGCCGACTCACCGTCCATGTCAGTGTACAGGTTGACATGGAGCTTGCAATGTGCAGGTGGTATACTGTAATTGTGTGAATAAGTGGAGTGTGCGTGAATGAAAATGGGGGTATTAATTGACCTTCAAAGGACATTAAATCCTCTGGAAAATTCATAATTTCTTTTAAAAAAAAAAAAAAGGAGGTGATTGCAAAGTTGTTAGTAACTACCGACCAATTCCTGTTTTGTCTATGTTCGACAAAATACTTGAAGTTTTATCAGGCTTTCGATGTTGTAATTATTAGCACTCTAACTATAACTGCGGTCTTCCTCAGGGTAGTCTACTTGCCCCTATTCTATTTCTGATTTTCATAAATGATATATCTCACCTACCTCTGCATATATTCTATAACTCTAAAGACTGCTCCCAAGCCATGACTAACATGGAAAACGACGTTACTATATATATTTATAGAATTTTTCAATTTAAATAAAATATCTGTAAACCTCAACAAAATCAAATTTATTATCTTTTAATCCCGATTCCTGTCACATTGTGATTTCCAACCATTGCAAGTTTCATATGGTGTTATCGAGGGAGTTCATAAACTCAAATATCTTGGAGTTTTAATTGATAAGCACATGTCTTGGAATAAACGGTCCGCGATTGTTTGTTTTGGGAATACTGGGAAATCAAAGATAAAAAGGTTGCAAATTTTACAAAAAAAGAGCTGCAAGGCTATCTATAGGCTTCCACAATTGTTTCCGTCCGTTGAGTTGTAAAGAATGTAACTGAAGGTATCCTGCCAATAAACGCATTATTCCAATTTCATGTCTCACTATATATGTATAAATGTTTACGGATGTTGTCAACGCTATGAAACATTGAGTTCCAATATGTATATCATAGCCAAACAACCCATCATTCTAATCTTTTAATATGATATAAAACCAAAACTGAATTTGGTAGAAAATCCAAATTGGTCCGTACGTAAACAACCATTTACCAA
Organism: Nephrotoma flavescens; assembly: GCA_932526605.1. Lineage (NCBI taxonomy): Eukaryota > Metazoa > Arthropoda > Insecta > Diptera > Tipulidae > Nephrotoma > Nephrotoma flavescens. Next base: position 145,215,105 of record OW052220.1, read on the forward strand.
CCACAACCTGTTTATCACCCCTATTTTTTTATACATTTTTAACTTCTAAGTTTATTACTAAATTGTTATTATATTATATTATGTTATATAATATTTTTTTGTTCTAGTTCTCGTTTTAGTGGGGAGCTTTTAAAGGACAATAAATCTATTGATATCCGTTCTCTTCAAAATTATTAACTTTAATTTTAGTGTTTAAAACTATTAATTTTAAAACTATTAATTTTAAAACTATTTTTGTACTTAATTAATTAATTAATAAATATGCTGTTTCCATGCGATCGCCCAAATTTGTATTAACCCAAACGATTGCTTGACGTTGATGGTGCAGTAATTGTCGCAATATCTCTCACCGCCATAGAACGAATTTGTCTTGTCAAATCCGGTTCGTATCACTGGATTGTGAGTACCGCAATAAATTTGACGATTGACAACAACAATTATTTTACCTTATGAAATCGAAACTCGCTTTACATAAATATTAATAAATGCAAAGTCATGCCTTTCCATCGTAAAACAAATCCGTTAATTACTTTATACAAAGTTAACAACGAAGTATTGCAAAGGGGGTCGACAAGATTTTAGATTTAGGTACTACATTTGTCGAAAATGCCAGTTTCTGTAGGCATATTGAAAATTGTATTGTGAAATCCTGAGAGCGAACGCCATGTTTGGATTTCTTAAAAGATGGACAGGTGAATTTAAAGATATTCAAACCTTATGTTCACTCTACTTCGCTTACGTTCAATCTCAACTGGAATACGCTGTATCGGTCTGAAATACATACATGCTGTGCACATTAAAAGAACTAAAAGCATTCAAAAAAGTTTCTGATTTTCTTGTTAAAGGAAAGTGGCTGCGATTACGACTACAATTTACCATTCCATGAAAATGTGGCTCGGTACTAAACAAAATGCACGGATTACAAAATATGCACGCTTGGAAATAAACGACTTCTCTTAGAGGCGGCTTTTATTGGAAACGTGTTTTTTGGTTACATTGATTCAGCTTACATTTTAGAAAACATTTCAATTCATGTACCTTGCATAACATTTCAAAACCTTGAGTTTTTAGCACTAGAATACCATTCCACAAACTATGGAGAAAATAACCCCATTAATAGGTTGTCTAAATCATTCAACATCGTCGACCACCTATTTGACTTTAATTTATCACAGGACAACTTCAAAAATATCCTGAAGAATTATTTGTTAAATTTTTAAATGTTAAATCAAAATTTGAATTATATTTTTTTTTTGTTTTAAAGGATTTTAGTTGAATTTTTTTTTTATAATTTTTGTTTTAAGCTAAACTATCTGAAATCATACATGTAAATCACAGAGTAGATTTTTTTAAAGAAATAAACTTACCTACTACTGGAATATTCCCGAAAACCCAAAAATAATCTCTCAATAATCTCCTACTATCCACACTGAGAAAAAAAAACTTCTTAAAATAAAAAAATATACATATAAAATCATAAAAAATTTACATATATTATTTAGGCAAACAGCGTCGTTTTTAAAATTAAAAAGAAAATCTTTTTAATTTTAAAATAATTTTTTTTGCAAAGTTTCAAAAATATATTTTTCAGATATATAAAATATTTATTTATAATTTTAAAAGATGTTTGTTGTCACAATTACACAATGAAATTTTTGATAAATAAGAAAATCCGATTCATGTTAGTGCTCGAGAGGATGATTCCTAAGAACTCCCACGATGTTAACGATACACGGCTTATGTCGTGCGATTTTCCATGCTAGGCTCCTCTCAACAAAAATATTTTTTTTATTTTATGAATTAAAGACACCTGCATTTATTTTTTTTACCTTACCGTATCACAAGCATTACATAATTTTTTTATTTAATTGAAATACTACACTATTCAAAAAAAATTAAATTTACTATGATATTGCACAAAAACGAGAACACTTTGATTAAATTTGCGACACGAATTTTCTTGTATTGCTATAAAAAAAATGAACAACGGGACTTAATTAATTTACAAAACGTAATTAAACGAAAAACGTAAAATAAGGTTCCATTATTATCAAATAAATGAGTTTTAAATGCAAAGCATCTCTTTTTAAAATTTATTATTTTCGTCAAATAAATATTTTCTTTAAAATACATACCTTGTATTTTTAATAATTTTACAAAATATTTTATTAAAATCAAAAAACTTTTTATTGATTTTTAAAAATTGTATTTAATAACAAACAACTAATTCTTAAATTCAAAAAGAATATTAAATTTTTAGAAATTAAAAACTTTATTTTTCAATTTATTAAAACCAAAATTTTTCTCAGTGAGGAGCAGCTATATCTGATTTTGGAAAACCAGCGGGTTCTTCTATATGTGCAACAAAATAAAATGAACGGATATTAACACGGGTATATGCATTGTGCGTGTGGTTTCACACAAAATTTAAAAACAAACACCTTTCATTTACCTTGGCTTAAACTTATAATAGTTTTACTTTTAATATTCGTGTTTTGAAGCTAACTTTTACAAAAAACACTTTTTATTTATTAATTTTACTACTAGCTAATGTTGGCTTAAATTTCACGATCACTTGTACCACTTGTTAAACTACGATTCTAAATGAAAGATTTATTTTAAATTTTATAAAATGCAATCATTAAAACAAGAACAAATTTACGGAACCGTATTAGGGTTGATTTACATTATCCGTTCCGTTCAGTTCCTATTCGTATCGTGTCAGACAAAAAAAAAACATTGTTACATGTATTTTCTATAGGAGTACTTATATTATCCGTTCCGTACGTGTAGGAACTAAACGGAACGGATAATATAAATCAACCGTTATAAATCAATCGTGTATCGATCATGAAAAACTTATATTTGTTGTTTTCTGTACCAAATACAAACAATTGTATTTTTATTGAGCCGCTATAATCAAGTAGCAGTTCAAACGCAACAATGCAACATTGGTCAATTGATTGTGTTGTGTATACAGTGAATTAAATAAGTACAAACGTAGAATCGACACAACGCGATTTGATTCTGCAGCAGTTTTCTTCAAATGATAACAAGAAATCAATGATGTCCACAAATCATAGGCACAAAACTCGAAATTTTTGACACGTAAAAAACATGCGTTATTGTATGAAAATTGTATGGTTATGAAATAGATGTTGTAGACTTATATGTCAAAAGAAAACAATGGAAGACGTGGTTTGTCACAAGTTTAGGAGGCATTGGTGTGATGATCGTGTAGGAATGAAGAATATAATGTAATAAAATAATGTAAATCAGTATACGGATTTTGTCTCGAAATGAGTGTAACCGGAAATATATAGTAGTAGCATTTTTGTTTGTGTTAGTTTCGTGCGTATGATTTTTTTTACTGCATATGCAGAGTTAACCATTGTAAACGCCATATTTTTGTGTTGTTTATATATTTTCAATTTTTTTATAGTTAACATTTTATTTTTAAAATTTATGAAATTTAAAATAAATTTTTAAATAAATATAATTTTATTAAAACATATAAAATTAATTTATGATAAAAAAAAAATTAAATATAAAATAGATTAGCATGTTAAATAATCACACTGCACAACTCGAGAGCAGACGTAATGTGCTGAGAAAAGGAAATAAGCAGAAAAGGAATTAAACCGACTCGCCCGGATCGCGTTATTTCGGTACTGTACATCATACAAATGACACAAATACGAACAAAAGTAAAATACAAATACAAAGACATAATTGCGTATTATACACAGTGTACGTATTCGATTTTTTTTTGCTTCACTCATTTTAAATGAGTAACTCACGAGACAAATTCGATATACAGATAAACGTTTAAACAGTGCCTATGCATGTGTATGTGGTTGTCTTGAAATGTAGGGACTTTGTATGTAAGTATGTGGAACGTAAACACGAGGATAAGCTTTTGTGCTAATGCTATGGAGTTTTTCGGCTTTATTAGTTTGTATCTTGGAGCAAGTGCGGCGGATAAATAAATTTCCATTCTCCTGAGCGTCAAATTTGGTTTATTCTTCCTTAGGAAGAATTAGGTGAATTGTTTTTTTATTTTTATGGTAGTCTTTGATTTGATGATCGTCGTGTAAGTTGTGGGCAGCCTGGTTGGGGTGTATCGTATGCATGAAGAGAGGTAATTTCATTCGTTTTTCTTTCTATCGTACGGTGGCCATCGGATTAGAGTTTTCGTAACGGAGAATGGTGAAACTTCAAATTCTTTTAAGATTCTAGAACCGTCTGAGATAATGAACATTAATGCTATATTTTCTTTATAGTTTGCACATAACCAAAAACACACTTTAATCTTGGGATGAGTTGATTTAGACATATATTTTCTAAGAATTTCCTTTTTATAAGCTCTTTCAATAGGTTTGACTGGGTATAAAAGCTTCCAAATTGTTCGTGTTTGCGCTATAGTTGACGTTTTCAGATCGAAATTAGTTTGCTTCAAGAGCTGCCTTGAAATGACAATTGCCGTCGCTAGGAACATAATAGATTTCCATCATTAACCAAATAACAAATTTTTAATTATAGGTCGAATACTAATTTCAATTTAATTGTAATTTTTCTTATTTTAAATTAACATAATTGTATATTTAAGATTTAAATTGACTTACGACAATTGGTTTAGTAATATTATTTTAATAGATTAAACGACTATGGTTATATGTAACATTGAAGTGTCGGTGGAGGGATAGTTTATGGGTTAACTTATTTTTTTGGCCTGGAGCCTGCAAAAATAAATTTAAATGCAGATAAATATTGTTGTGCTTAGATAGTTTTTGTATTATCGGGACCATGGCACTTCTTTAATTAGATTATTTTCTACTAACTAGCTACTTATTATTAATTCTGTCATCTTGCAGATTCCCGATTAGCTTAATAGTTTTATTTAATCCTGGTTGGGAATAAATTGTAATGTATTAATTTGTTTAGGTATTCAGGATTCTTAACCTGTCACACATTCATTATTGATAAATTACCTTGTAGATTCCAGATTAGCTATTTTTGAAACCAGATGTCGTTATTTCATTTTTATTTTTATAAATAAATATATTTGTATTAGATTAGGAATGGTAAGTTTATCCGTTGAAGAGGAGATACATCGTTCCGTTTGATAATACAATATTTGTATTCGATTTATATTCTTTTTATTTTATTTGTTTTAGACAACCAAATTAATTTAGTTTATAATGATCATTACATTAAAATTATTCTATTCAAGAATAATTTAACTATATCGTACTGTCCTAAATAATGAATCTTTAACTCTTTAATGACGTTTTATTTCTGGAAATTTACCATTAAGATGCCAACATAATGAATTATCAATTTTTTTAGGATGCTGTAATAAAGGAGAATGGCGCTCCCGGCGTCATCCGGGAGCCTCGCTAAATTGCCTGGGCAATCAAATCAATCAATTAGACAAATATTGCTGAAAGTTTTTTTTTGTATTTTTGGGGTTCACGGGAATTCTTTAATTAATTCTTTTCTCGGTTATTCGAGAGTGTAAATTGGTAAAGGTCTTGGTTGGCTTGGCCTGGTTGGATAAATAATTATTGCTGGTTGTTCACTATGATTTTAATTTATTAAATTTTATTGTAAATTGATAAGTATGTTAATTGACTCTCATAGATTAACATTGACTGTTTCATTTTAATAACATATTTTCCGATTTAGATAATTAAGCCGTTGAACAATCGGTTAGATTATTTGGTTATTAGTTTTTTATATAGTTTTACTAGTTGCTTGTTATTGTTTCTCTCATCTTACAGATTCCTGATTACCTTAATGGTATAACTCTGGTTGGAAATGAATTGTTATGTTTTAATTCGTTATGGGATTCTAGAACTGTGCCAACAATTCTTTATTTATGTATTACCTCATCGATTCCGGATTAGCGTTTTTTGAAACCAGATGTGGTTTGACAATATTTTATTTTATAAATATGCATTTTTATGCAGTGACTTTGTCTTTTACATTATTTAAATGTAAACCATTATTATTCAAATTATTTTCTTAGAAATAAATAAAATAAAACTGAAAGATTGTTTACTCTTTTATTCTTTAATACTATTAGGTGATTTAAAGATTGGATTAATTTTACATGATTTAATATGTTTTTGGAGAACCAGTTTAATTTAGTTTATTGAAAATTCGACTCATAATAATAAAGTTTTATTGTAGGAAATGTACAATTATATATGGGTACATAGTTAATTATTAAATTTTTTTCAGGATGCTGATTGCTGAACTTTTATACCAAAAAAACCATAAATAATTGTGCTGTCTTGTGCTTAACAATTTACTAACTATTCACTACTTAGGTGTCTGTAACCGGCTACTTAAGTGTCAAGTCTATCATATTTAACAACCTTTCCTATCCCATCATCATATATGTAAAAGGGTATACGCGTAGACCCGGCATATCCGGTATCCTTGCTTAGACTTGGCCGTACATTCTAATCAATTAATTAATAATACGAGAGAATTAAAAATTTATTAAGAATTATCACCCGGCGCAATGCTGATTAATTATTGCGGGTTTGAAAGATGATCAGAATCACATTTCTTTATTGAATTAAATTTGAATTTCTGCTTGTCATGAAATTTCATTCACAAATGTAAAATTATTAGGGTATAACAATAACACTAATAAGTAATAACCTAAAATAGAATTAATTCAAATTTAATTTTCTGAATATAATATCAAAATGTACATATCTTAATTTAGGTTTCAGAACATCTGAAGCAAGCTTCGGATGTTCTGAAACCTAAATCAAGAATCATCACCATTTAATTGTTTTAAACAATTGAATTTAAGAATTGTCATTGTAATTGTTTACACTATTTGCCGTAGGCACTTGGCGAAACACACTTACACTTAATAAACACATTTTATTAAACACTTTTTTTTTATTTAGCAAAATTAGATTTTTGAATATTTTAATTAAAAAATTTGAACATTTGTCTGGTTGCAATCAATCAACTTTCCATAACCATTTAACTTTAGAAAATCATACGGCTAGCTTGAACAATTTAGACATATTACATATACAACCCAAAGGCAGACGTTTAGATACCTTAGAATCTTACGAAATTCGAAAATCAATATTTCTGTGGCCATAACGCGTAACCGTCTAAGTTGATTTAAGACAGAATTGAGTTATGTAAACCATGAGATTCGCCATAATCGGGTACGTATGTACACAAAATTTTAGATTTTTCCGACAGTTACAACGAAAATTACACCATAATAGAAAAAATACCTATGTGCCTAATTCTATTTTGATAAATTAAATGTCCATGAACTAACCGCCTAAGTCTGGAAAATAGACCTAAGCGCCGACTTTTTTTATATAAATATTCTTAAATATAACTTCTACTGACCATGTGACCTATCTTATATTTTACAAGGTCAGTTGTACTCTAAACTCCATTTTAAATTTCTTATAAAAATATTACAAATTTTTCAGGAAAAGCATTTAAACTTTAAATTGATCTACTGAAAAAACACAAAAATTGACTTATTCGGTTTCGCATTATGTCCACAGATTTCTTAACGAAAATATCCTTAACGAACAGAGAGGAAGAAATCAGTTTCTCACCAATTACAGACCCCGCCCTTTTCTATTCTCACGTTCGCAATAATTTAACTAACACGTCGGGTAAATAAATGTACTTCAATACACCTTGAATTTTGTTACTCAGCCGATGACTAATCGCCTAACTGCGATCCTCCCCCTTTTTGACTAATTTTTCCGCATGACTAACAGTTGGTTGGACGATCAATATATTAATTTTTATTAGTATATTTTATTAGTGTATTAGTCCTATTTTTGGTCCCTCCTTCCTCTATTTATTTTTTGCTTTTTCTACTGTATATGTATTTTTACTTTTACAAATCAGTAGATGATGTTTGACTCCTGATGACTCCTGATGATGTTTTGAGACCTAACAAGTCGAAATCGATCGAGATTTTTTTTTTAACGTTTTGAACAAATTTTTTAATTCACATATTCAAAAATATAATTTTGTGAAAATAATTTTGTGAAAAAAATTAAGTGTGCTTTAGACCACACTACTGAAGTAAAACTTCTAATATATATTTAATATTTATAATATAATATAGAAAAATTATAATATTGAAAAAAAAATTGGTCACCCTGTGCGTTCTCGAGTGTAATCTAGCCGTTTATGTCTGATGCCACAAGAGGTAACCTTGCAACTTGGTAACTTTTTAAACGCCAACTAGTCGTAATAGATAATGTTTAAGTATGTGTCACAAAATGGACAAAAAACCATTTATGAAATCTCTTCGCATAGTAAAAATGTCCTTGAAATATTTTTTATTTCAGTTATGTATAACCACAGTACACAATGTGGTTTCAACGAAAATTTGTTTAAGTCGCATTAAAACCTGTATCATAGGCAATCGGGGAAAGAAACGAAGAAAGAATCGGTTTCTGTGATACCTCGTGTGAAATGGAGCTTTAATATAGAAAAAATACATATATAAAATATATCACACGGACGAATATTTTTTAGTCACCCTGTGCGTTCTGGAGTGAGTAAGTGAGTGAGTGACATAGATGTTATAATAAAAAAAAAAAAAATTTTTTGGTCACAATGTGCGTTCTGGAGTGAGTCAGTCAGTGACATAGAAGTCTATATTATGATTTTCCAATTTTCCTGTTTTTCAATTTTACAATTTACAGATTTTCCAATTTACCTACTTTCCAAATTTCCTATTTTCATATTTTTTTAATTTCATATTTTCCAATTTTCATATTTTCATATTTTCCAATTTTCCAATTTTCCAATTTTCCAATTTTCAATTTTCCATTTTTCCAATTTACCAATTTTACAAATTTCTAATTTTCATATTTTCATATTTTTATATTTTCATATTTTCATATTTTCATATTTTCATATTTTCATATTTTCATATTTTCATATTTTCATATTTTCATATTTTCATATTTTCATATTTTCATATTTTCATATTTTCATATTTTCATATTTTCATATTTTCATATTTTCATATTTTCATATTTTCATATTTTCATATTTTCATATTTTCATATTTTCATATTTTCATATTTTCATATTTTCATATTTTCATATTTTCATATTTTCATATTTTCATATTTTCATATTTTCATATTTTCATATTTTCATATTTTCATATTTTCATATTTTCATATTTTCATATTTTCATATTTTCATATTTTCATATTTTCATATTTTCATATTTTCATATTTTCATATTTTCATATTTTCATATTTTCATATTTTCATATTTTCATATTTTCATATTTTCATATTTTCATATTTTCATATTTTCATATATTCATATATTCATATATTCATATATTCATATTTTCATATTTTCATATTTTCATATTTTCATATTTTCATATTTTCATATTTTCATATTTTCATATTTTCATATTTTCATATTTTCATATTTTCATATTTTCATATTTTCATATTTTCATATTTTCATATTTTCATATTTTCATATTTTCATATTTTCATATTTTCATATTTTCATATTTTCATATTTTCATATTTTCATATTTTCATATTTTCATATTTTCATATTTTCATATTTTCATATTTTCATATTTTCATATTTTCATATTTTCATATTTTCATATTTTCATATTTTCATATTTTCATATTTTCATATTTTCATATTTTCATATTTTCATATTTTCATATTTTCATATTTTCATATTTTCATATTTTCATATTTTCATATTTTCATATTTTCATATTTTCATATTTTCATATTTTCATATTTTCATATTTTCATATTTTCATATTTTCATATTTTCATATTTTCATATTTTCATATTTTCATATTTTCATATTTTCATATTTTCATATTTTCATATTTTCATATTTTCATATTTTCATATTTTCATATTTTCATATTTTCATATTTTCATATTTTCATATTTTCATATTTTCATATTTTCATATTTTCATATTTTCATATTTTCATATTTTCATATTTTCATATTTTCATATTTTCATATTTTCATATTTTCATATTTTCATATTTTCATATTTTCATATTTTCATATTTTCATATTTTCATATTTTCATATTTTCATATTTTCATATTTTCATATTTTCATATTTTCATATTTTCATATTTTCATATTTTCATATTTTCATATTTTCATATTTTCATATTTTCATATTTTCATATTTTCATATTTTCATATTTTCATATTTTCATATTTTCATATTTTCATATTTTCATATTTTCATATTTTCATATTTTCATATTTTCATATTTTCATATTTTCATATTTTCATATTTTCATATTTTCATATTTTCATATTTTCATATTTTCATATTTTCATATTTTCATATTTTCATATTTTCATATTTTCATATTTTCATATTTTCATATTTTCATATTTTCATATTTTCATATTTTCATATTTTCATATTTTCATATTTTCATATTTTCATATTTTCATATTTTCATATTTTCATATTTTCATATTTTCATATTTTCATATTTTCATATTTTCATATTTTCATATTTTCATATTTTCATATTTTCATATTTTCATATTTTCATATTTTCATATTTTCATATTTTCATATTTTCATATTTTCATATTTTCATATTTTCATATTTTCATATTTTCATATTTTCATATTTTCATATTTTCATATTTTCATATTTTCATATTTTCATATTTTCATATTTTCATATTTTCATATTTTCATATTTTCATATTTTCATATTTTCATATTTTCATATTTTCATATTTTCATATTTTCATATTTTCATATTTTCATATTTTCATATTTTCATATTTTCATATTTTCATATTTTCATATTTTCATATTTTCATATTTTCATATTTTCATATTTTCATATTTTCATATTTTCATATTTTCATATTTTCATATTTTCATATTTTCATATTTTCATATTTTCATATTTTCATATTTTCATATTTTCATATTTTCATATTTTCATATTTTCATATTTTCATATTTTCATATTTTCATATTTTCATATTTTCATATTTTCATATTTTCATATTTTCATATTTTCATATTTTCATATTTTCATATTTTCATATTTTCATATTTTCATATTTTCATATTTTCATATTTTCATATTTTCATATTTTCATATTTTCATATTTTCATATTTTCATATTTTCATATTTTCATATTTTCATATTTTCATATTTTCATATTTTCATATTTTCATATTTTCATATTTTCATATTTTCATATTTTCATATTTTCATATTTTCATATTTTCATATTTTCATATTTTCATATTTTCATATTTTCATATTTTCATATTTTCATATTTTCATATTTTCATATTTTCATATTTTCATATTTTCATATTTTCATATTTTCATATTTTCATATTTTCATATTTTCATATTTTCATATTTTCATATTTTCATATTTTCATATTTTCATATTTTCATATTTTCATATTTTCATATTTTCATATTTTCATATTTTCATATTTTCATATTTTCATATTTTCATATTTTCATATTTTCATATTTTCATATTTTCATATTTTCATATTTTCATATTTTCATATTTTCATATTTTCATATTTTCATATTTTCATATTTTCATATTTTCATATTTTCATATTTTCATATTTTCATATTTTCATATTTTCATATTTTCATATTTTCATATTTTCATATTTTCATATTTTCATATTTTCATATTTTCATATTTTCATATTTTCATATTTTCATATTTTCATATTTTCATATTTTCATATTTTCATATTTTCATATTTTCATATTTTCATATTTTCATATTTTCATATTTTCATATTTTCATATTTTCATATTTTCATATTTTCATATTTTCATATTTTCATATTTTCATATTTTCATATTTTCATATTTTCATATTTTCATATTTTCATATTTTCATATTTTCATATTTTCATATTTTCATATTTTCATATTTTCATATTTTCATATTTTCATATTTTCATATTTTCATATTTTCATATTTTCATATTTTCATATTTTCATATTTTCATATTTTCATATTTTCATATTTTCATATTTTCATATTTTCATATTTTCATATTTTCATATTTTCATATTTTCATATTTTCATATTTTCATATTTTCATATTTTCATATTTTCATATTTTCATATTTTCATATTTTCATATTTTCATATTTTCATATTTTCATATTTTCATATTTTCATATTTTCATATTTTCATATTTTCATATTTTCATATTTTCATATTTTCATATTTTCATATTTTCATATTTTCATATTTTCATATTTTCATATTTTCATATTTTCATATTTTCATATTTTCATATTTTCATATTTTCATATTTTCATATTTTCATATTTTCATATTTTCATATTTTCATATTTTCATATTTTCATATTTTCATATTTTCATATTTTCATATTTTCATATTTTCATATTTTCATATTTTCATATTTTCATATTTTCATATTTTCATATTTTCATATTTTCATATTTTCATATTTTCATATTTTCATATTTTCATATTTTCATATTTTCATATTTTCATATTTTCATATTTTCATATTTTCATATTTTCATATTTTCATATTTTCATATTTTCATATTTTCATATTTTCATATTTTCATATTTTCATATTTTCATATTTTCATATTTTCATATTTTCATATTTTCATATTTTCATATTTTCATATTTTCATATTTTCATATTTTCATATTTTCATATTTTCATATTTTCATATTTTCATATTTTCATATTTTCATATTTTCATATTTTCATATTTTCATATTTTCATATTTTCATATTTTCATATTTTCATATTTTCATATTTTCATATTTTCATATTTTCATATTTTCATATTTTCATATTTTCATATTTTCATATTTTCATATTTTCATATTTTCATATTTTCATATTTTCATATTTTCATATTTTCATATTTTCATATTTTCATATTTTCATATTTTCATATTTTCATATTTTCATATTTTCATATTTTCATATTTTCATATTTTCATATTTTCATATTTTCATATTTTCATATTTTCATATTTTCATATTTTCATATTTTCATATTTTCATATTTTCATATTTTCATATTTTCATATTTTCATATTTTCATATTTTCATATTTTCATATTTTCATATTTTCATATTTTCATATTTTCATATTTTCATATTTTCATATTTTCATATTTTCATATTTTCATATTTTCATATTTTCATATTTTCATATTTTCATATTTTCATATTTTCATATTTTCATATTTTCATATTTTCATATTTTCATATTTTCATATTTTCATATTTTCATATTTTCATATTTTCATATTTTCATATTTTCATATTTTCATATTTTCATATTTTCATATTTTCATATTTTCATATTTTCATATTTTCATATTTTCATATTTTCATATTTTCATATTTTCATATTTTCATATTTTCATATTTTCATATTTTCATATTTTCATATTTTCATATTTTCATATTTTCATATTTTCATATTTTCATATTTTCATATTTTCATATTTTCATATTTTCATATTTTCATATTTTCATATTTTCATATTTTCATATTTTCATATTTTCATATTTTCATATTTTCATATTTTCATATTTTCATATTTTCATATTTTCATATTTTCATATTTTCATATTTTCATATTTTCATATTTTCATATTTTCATATTTTCATATTTTCATATTTTCATATTTTCATATTTTCATATTTTCATATTTTCATATTTTCATATTTTCATATTTTCATATTTTCATATTTTCATATTTTCATATTTTCATATTTTCATATTTTCATATTTTCATATTTTCATATTTTCATATTTTCATATTTTCATATTTTCATATTTTCATATTTTCATATTTTCATATTTTCATATTTTCATATTTTCATATTTTCATATTTTCATATTTTCATATTTTCATATTTTCATATTTTCATATTTTCATATTTTCATATTTTCATATTTTCATATTTTCATATTTTCATATTTTCATATTTTCATATTTTCATATTTTCATATTTTCATATTTTCATATTTTCATATTTTCATATTTTCATATTTTCATATTTTCATATTTTCATATTTTCATATTTTCATATTTTCATATTTTCATATTTTCATATTTTCATATTTTCATATTTTCATATTTTCATATTTTCATATTTTCATATTTTCATATTTTCATATTTTCATATTTTCATATTTTCATATTTTCATATTTTCATATTTTCATATTTTCATATTTTCATATTTTCATATTTTCATATTTTCATATTTTCATATTTTCATATTTTCATATTTTCATATTTTCATATTTTCATATTTTCATATTTTCATATTTTCATATTTTCATATTTTCATATTTTCATATTTTCATATTTTCATATTTTCATATTTTCATATTTTCATATTTTCATATTTTCATATTTTCATATTTTCATATTTTCATATTTTCATATTTTCATATTTTCATATTTTCATATTTTCATATTTTCATATTTTCATATTTTCATATTTTCATATTTTCATATTTTCATATTTTCATATTTTCATATTTTCATATTTTCATATTTTCATATTTTCATATTTTCATATTTTCATATTTTCATATTTTCATATTTTCATATTTTCATATTTTCATATTTTCATATTTTCATATTTTCATATTTTCATATTTTCATATTTTCATATTTTCATATTTTCATATTTTCATATTTTCATATTTTCATATTTTCATATTTTCATATTTTCATATTTTCATATTTTCATATTTTCATATTTTCATATTTTCATATTTTCATATTTTCATATTTTCATATTTTCATATTTTCATATTTTCATATTTTCATATTTTCATATTTTCATATTTTCATATTTTCATATTTTCATATTTTCATATTTTCATATTTTCATATTTTCATATTTTCATATTTTCATATTTTCATATTTTCATATTTTCATATTTTCATATTTTCATATTTTCATATTTTCATATTTTCATATTTTCATATTTTCATATTTTCATATTTTCATATTTTCATATTTTCATATTTTCATATTTTCATATTTTCATATTTTCATATTTTCATATTTTCATATTTTCATATTTTCATATTTTCATATTTTCATATTTTCATATTTTCATATTTTCATATTTTCATATTTTCATATTTTCATATTTTCATATTTTCATATTTTCATATTTTCATATTTTCATATTTTCATATTTTCATATTTTCATATTTTCATATTTTCATATTTTCATATTTTCCAATTTTTTTAACCAAATATTAAAATAAAATGGTATCATCTAATGTTCCTCCTAGGGATTAATGAATTGTCATGGCACATCCTGATACTAAAGGAAAATGATTTCGTTTTGCGTTTATTGTTTCGTTCGCCTCGTTCGATTACACTTTTCGTAACGCATTTGTAATTTTGGTTTATTCTGGGTGATAGACAGATATTGTTATTACATCGAGCTGAGATTACCTTGGAAGTTTGGTTTCGAACTAATGAAACATTGGATTCTTATAATTAAAAAATTCGATCGTCTCATCAGACTGCGGTGACCAAACTACAAAAATATTGAAAATACTTTGAAGTTACGTAGAAAGTAATTATAATCACAATGGTTTAGCGAATTACATATTAAGTTTCGCTTCGCAATAGTCAACCCGTTCGTAACCTCGATATTTATTGTATTTCACGCATACATGCGACAGCCAGATATTGTTTTTACATCGAAGTGAGGCTACCAAGACGTTGGAAGTTAGGTTCGATAAAAGTCGGGGTGAAGAAGGGGTTGACAATTGCGTAGCGTATATAACAGGGTCAATTTCCATGCTGCTATTAAACCTGTTCGATCCTCCTTATGTTATATGTGTAAAAAGTGTGTATAAGGTACTAGCGTCATGCGGGTTATAAGTTTAGGCTTGGCTATACGTCCCAATTCATTAATCAATCAATTGTTAGCATACGAGTAAATAAAGGATTCTGAATGGAATGAAACGAATAGTTTTACAAAATTTCAAATTTATTCTCATAATAATTTACAAAAGAAATCATTTTTATTTAGAAAAAATAAATACATATAATATATTATATATATCGCTCATTTGCTGCAAGAGTGACACAATCCAAAACTTTTAATTTTTCAGTATAGTGATTTGAAAATATCACTCAAAATTTTGTGTAAAAACGGAGTTTTCAAAAGTAAATAAAAATACATTCTGATCAGTAAAATAATTTTTTTAGCATTCCTTTATAATTCCTTTATTTTATACATTTTCTTAGGACAGTTCCAATATCTTAGAATATTGAGTGATTTTTTACATGGAATTTTACCTAATTTGCAATAACTACACAAGAGAGTATGTTTTGACACAAAATAATAAAAATATGATTTATTGGGAATCGTTTGATTCCAATATCTTAGAAATGAGTGAATTTTGCGGTGTGTCACTGTTGCAGCAAATGAGCGATATATATAATTTACAACGAAAATATCCTTAATAAACACAGTTTTTAAAGCAGTTGCTATGCGAAACAAAAACCAAGTGCTTAAAAACTGTGTTTATTAAGTGTAAGTGTGTTTCGCTATGTCCCCATAGCAAACAGAGTTAAAATATAAAAAAAAATATCTATATTCACTGAACGCCGAACGATTTTTAAAATAGAACGAGTATTTAAGAATATTTTATACAACGATTTATAACGATTTTTAATTCATTCTATATATTTACAATTTTATACATTACACGACATTAACAATTTAAAAGTTAATATAATGGGTTATTTTAATATATTTTATTTATATATAGAATAAAACAAAACAGTTAAACTTTAAAAATATTACACATGGAGTGATTTTTTAAATTAAATCCACGAAGGAAAGAACGAATTAAAAACTGAGATGTGTAGATCCTCACAAGTTCATCCAGAACAATTTTTATTAAATACATTAAAAACCCTTTGGAATAGAGAGAATATATTTTTCATAGCGCTATATTTCACCGAAAAGGTTTTTCTTATAACACATTTTTTGTATTTTACACATCAATAAACTATGTTTGCTTTTCATAGTTAAATTATTGATAGCATTAACGATACATGATTTTTAACTAAATCCGTGGCACACATTTTTTAAAAACGCAGATTAATGTTCCATAAACAATATTCTTTTAATTCTATTTTTCGTTGTAGATTGAAAAGAATAGATTCTAAATAAATAAAAAAATGCACAGAAATTTTTTGAAATGTTTAAAAAACACCCATGGTGTCAACACACATAATTATGAGATGTTAATTATAACTTCCAAAATGGTTAAGCTCAATTTCAACATATAAATCAATAGCAATCAATTTCAACATATAAATTAATCAATGAAAGGCACAGGTTAAAATTTTATTTTCTGTCATTTGCGTTTGTATTAAACGAACTTCTTATGTTAATCTAGTTTAGTCAATTTAGTAGATTGGGACACACATTAGTGTGCAAAATTTTGTTTAAGTTAATCCGCCAATCGACACTTTGATTCTTGCGTCGTGATTCTTTCCTTGTTAGCTTCCCCTTCACCCAGAAACTGTTGTTAGTTTGTTGGTGAAGGGGCAGGCAACGAGGAAAGAATCAAAGTGTGGAACGGCGGAATGTGTTGCATTCTAAAACTTTCCCCATGTTGGAACGATTTCTTGATACCAATCTGCCTTATACTCGTAGTACATAATTGTATTACATATTTAATTTCTATGTTTTCACACGAGCATTGGGCAACAACACTTCACGATAACAAAACAGGAGAATTTAAACAAGTACCTATATCCGCAATTATTCTAAAGTTTTCAATATTGTTTCCAGTTTTTAACAAAACTATATGTATCGCATACATATATCCCTATACCTGCCTGCCCACACAATTGTGTGGGTAAGGCAAATGAATCATGTCAAAAATTTATTTTTGTATGTGTTTTGAACCAACCACTTGTGTATTCCTTTTAAACTTATTTTCGTCCGAAAAAAAACTCTATAACTATACACACAATTGTGTTGGTTGTACTTCAAATCAAGCGAAATTTTTTATCAATAAACGCCATTACATACTATGTTTTGTTACTCACACATTTGTGTGGTTTGGACTTAAATTGAGCCATTTTTTTTTTTTTTTTTTTTTTTTTGTTAGTGTAAGGGATATGTAAAGTAGGCAATGCATAGTTTACGCATATTATGTTCAATGCTAGCCAAACTAAAAACATTATAGGAAAGAATACAATATGGCAGATCTCGTTTAAATACAACTTTACAAATGGTTTCTACCCGCTACACTATAAATTATAATTCACGTTGGTGGTCATATTATTTTTGTCATTATTATTGTTTACGTCGTACTGTTCATATGCAATAAATTCTTGTGATAAAGGTTCAGGTTCTCTAAACGTAATAGGTTTAATTTGATTAATTTTGAGTTCTAATAAATCACACGATTTTGTTAACGCTCTATCCATTTCAAAATATGGTAATTCGTTATCTTCTAAATTTGGAAGATCATTTAATTGTATATTCGGTCCCAGTAACATTGATACTTGGTCAAACATTTCGATTAATGCATTTGCTTCATGAACTAGATTTGATACAATTCGGTGTTGTGCATCGCTCCACGTTACTCTTTTTAAATTTGGACGTCTTCTTCTGGTTGGTATAGGTGATAGTCTCATTTTAGCTAATCTGATAATATAAATATAATAAAATAAGTGTTTCAATACGTATATAAACATACCTTTGACCCATAACTAAATCCTTAAAATTGCACCAAGTATTTTTACCACGAGTCATATATTGCCTAGGAAGTTGCGGATATTCGTCTTCATCGGATGAAAAATCGATATTATGCCAGCAATTTCTAGTATTTAGTGCCTTTGATGTACTTGGTTTACTTTCATTATCACTAATAGAATCAGCTGTAAAATAAAATTTGAAATTTTGAAAACGGTAAATCAACAAATGAAATAGTTTCACGTACTTTCCACATCCGAAAAGTTTGTATTATTCCTAATTTCGCCTGTACTACCATTACTATTATCTTGGGCAAAATTGTTTTGTAACTCAGGTTCGTTACAATTCGGCTTTGTAAACTTATTATCATAGATGGTTCCAGTAAATGAATTCAATTTCTCGTCAATTTTTAACAATTCTTTTATTTGTTCCGTTAAAAGTTGCTCATTTTTTTTAATCTCCTTAAAGGTAGTGTGAGAATCAATCTTAATATTTTTATTAAATTTTATATCATTACGTGGTAAAGCAGTTTGTGTTTGTACATCTCTATTTACAATGGCATCTGTTAACTGTGACACAGAATGTGTTAAAATCACTAAAAACAAATATGTTAAAACATATTTTAACGTATACATATATGCACATAAGATGAATGATGCTAACTTACAATTTCCGGTTTTATCTTTAACAGTAATAACGCCGTCTGTAAGACATTCTTTATCTTTAACCTGAATTAAATCTTTTTGTATTCCAATGGCTACTTCTTTCAGCAATTTTGTTGGTGGTTTATCTGTTTGCACACCTATACTTGGCTGCCTCGCTGCTCTTGCTATTCTTCTAAAATATAATAACTTTATTATTAACAAGTTGTATATTTATATAAGTTCTAAATACAGTTTACCTGGATGCATCTAATAATTTTGCCCTTAGCAATGCACTTTTATCCACTTTCGGTAGTGTGGCGACACTAACGGTGGCCCTCCAAGGTGGTCTTTCAACTTCTTTTTGTTTTTTACCTCCTTTATTGAACCTAAATTAAATTAAATCAAACGATTATTTCAGTAGCATATGAAAATTATTAATTGTAATATACATTTTTGATTTTTAAACTAGTCTACTTGAACTTATTTCCGATCAAACACAACAAGAAATGTTGGGATCTTTCGCATTCTGTATAAAAAAAATTTATTTAAAAATAGAAAAAATTAAAATTAAAAAAACCAACCAATTTTTAAGACTAAAAATAGCTATACAATATGGAAATACTCGTTTATAAGGAGTATTAAGTACATTAAATTCTCCAAACTATTCGTTTAACGTTCGAAAGTATTTATTTAATTGAAATAACCAATAGCTGCTGAATTTATATGGTTTCTTTAATATTAAATTTTAGCCCCCGCACATTAAAACATAAATTTATGATTATTCACGAATTTGCGGAATGGAGAAATTATTCGTATAATAACATATAAATATTTACTTAGGTTTTCAACAAGAACTTTATTGTTTTTATTTCAAATAAATAATAATATTTATTATATTGGAATCTGCTATGTCGGTACTACATAAAATTGCCTCATAAAAATAAATTGTTGATCCAGCTGAATAATTTGTGGATGGAATAGTATGTACGTACATATGTAAATATAAAGGAGTGCAAGAATATGTGTCATAAAAAATTTCAGTTCATAAAGGTTATGTTCGAGTACTTCTCTCATCAGCCATTCACCGAAGTCGTAGTTGTCATTATTAGCTTCACTAATCATGATCTTGAAAAGTTTTTTATGCATCCCCCCATGATGCGATTTAAACTCGGTACCTCGTGATTCAGGTATCGTATACGTGCTTTAGTAAATATAAAAGCAGCAAAGATTATTGTTATTACATATTTGCATTCTTGTGGAGGAAATTAATTTGAGTAATATTTAAAATGGCTACGACAATAAAAATATTTTAAATTTTAATCTATAAATTAATAGGCAAAGCCAAAAATTGTGATCCCTTTTTAACTTACTTCCCATGCGCGTAACTTAATGAAACATATATCAAGTGAAAGGTATTTTTTCATATTTGTACAGAATATATGTTTTATTAAGGTACGTGCACGGGAAATAGGTGTAAACGCCAAGTAAAATTTTACCTATACTGAAAAAAAATTAATCACATACGCACTAAAGCACGGTGCACGCGCTTGATCAAAGGAAACGGGAAGAAAATTCATTTTGTTTCAGTGCAGTGGTTACTTTCTTCTTTATTCTGCTTTTGTTACTTGAGCTATCAAGTGCAAATTTAACAAGTGCCGTTTTTTTCTTTTAACTTAAATAGAGTAAACGCTAATTATAATTGCCCCAACGCTGTGTGAGTGCTTTCTGATTTTTCTTTTTGTGTTTTTGGTTCGACGCTTATTATATTCGCGGTGAGTCTTCTCCTTTTGGATTGTTTAGTATATAGGCAGGTTGTGGTTTTGATTTAACGCAAGAATTTTTATATTTTAAAAAGTGTGTTCTATTATGCCTCGACGGCCTACATTAACCGGTCGGATTGAGCAACGAAGACATAGAAACGATCAGATCAATTCGAAATAGAAAGGAAGTCAGATCAATTCGAAATAGAAACGAAGTCAGATCAATTCGAAATAGAAACGAAAACGTTAATTTCAACCCATCAGTTGAAAATAATGGTGATGATGAAATTGTTAATGACTTATTAGATGATTCTTTTAAGTGCGCGTTGAATTTACGCTGGATACATTGTAGAACGAGAAACTTTGAAAGTGAAATTACACAAGGAAATAGAAATGCAGTCATAACAGCAAAGTCGATTTGTCACCTTATACACAAAACGAATTTTTTCTTGTCTTAAATCAAATGATCCTGTAATTAAAAGTAGATGGAAACATTATTTTAATTGAATTCGATCATATAACTCTTCTTTTGCAATGGTTAGTAGTGAGGCACAGATTGAAACTGGAGTATTCCATTTTAAAATTCATGGTGTATTTTATTACAGAGCTGGTGGTATTGTGACCCCTATGGTTCTATCTTCTATACCACATTATGTCCAATTGTATTTCTACGATGTAGAAACAGCTGCACAGCACAGAATGCGTCAGACTTTAAATGCACAATGTAATATTAATTTAATGAGAGAAATTAGTCATCAATTAAATCATTGCAACCATTTGTTCGTTCTTTTCATACTATTATCTCATTCCCTTGGTCCGTAGTGTAGTGTAGTGTAGTGTAGTGTAGTGTATTATCTCACCACGTGAACAGAGAAAAAACAGTACCAAAGTGTATTGTCAACTACGGTCAAAATGCTGTAGTGTAGTGTAGTGTATTTACAACTACGCACCACGTGAACACTTGGCGTAGTGTAGTGTACTTAGTTTTGACAGTTGTTGTTTCTTATGATTTTGAATTCAAAATCATCCGGTTTTTTTAGTCCTTTGTGTACTTAATATTTTACTGTTTCACAACGAAACAAGAACACGCCAACACCAAATACAACCGTCAATATGCAAATTCAAAATAAAACATCGAGAAATGTCAAATATTCTTAGCATAATATTTCAACAACAGGGGCGTAATGGTAGAGTTACTACACTACACCTTCAGGTGAACGGTCATAAGTGATATAATCATAAAGAAAATACATAAGAGTGATAATCTTAGTACAATAAATTGTCATATGAAATTTCAAATCGAAATATTTGGAGTTAATTCTACGGCTATCGGACGGAAATAGGACGTACATATATACTTCAATATAGTTCTTTCCTTTTTTCTCAATTTTCTAAAATAAAAACAACACACACAAAAAATCGAAACATGTATATTTGACATACATATGTGTGTGTAGAAAATAAACAGAAAAATAAGAATACATTTTTTAAAGCTATTGCAGTTGTATTGCATTGCAATACGTAGCCGCATCAATATAAAGAATAGAATGTCGTTACCCCAGTATTGTGTTTTAAATGCATGCATTTAAATGCACGCATTTTGCATACATTTAAAACACTTAAATACTGGGTGACGATATGTACACATAGCAAATCAGGATACATATACACGTACATTCAAAATGATCGAGCATGCGCACATTTCGATTTTAATGTTTTGTGGAATACAAAATAAACAGCGAAGAACCATATTACACAAAATTTACAATAAATACAAACACATACATACATGCAAATAAAAATAAAGTTGTTCAAAATCAGAATTATAGAAATGTAAATATTATTAGCTTTTGTTTTACTTGATCGTGAATGAATGAAGGAGTACAAGAAATAATGCATATGTATATTTTTTATGTTTTTCATGTGTAGATGTAGTGTATTCGTATTATTTAATTTTTCGTATATTTCATATGCGTTAGAGTAATGGAAAACGGATGAAATGGGATTTTTAACTTTTTACCTGTTTACGTCACAACGATATGTAAATGTCGAGTATATTCGTCATAAAGATAAAAAAAATTACAATCGTATCAACTGTAATTTCTTTTTCCAGAAGAAGGGCAAATAAAGATCATTTAAAAAATATGTATGTATATACATTTTAGAATATTCATAATTAAGCAGGGAGAAAAAGTTTTCCGGAACAAAATTAAACAGTTAAAGGGGTTAAGTTATTTAAAAATTGTTTTATGAATAGATTTTATGAAGTAGCTAAATATTTGAATGGACAATATTATTTTTGATTACATATTACTTTGGTACACCTCCAATAATATTTAATCAAATTATTTAGCCTATAATCTGACTAATCCGAGTTCTCGAATATCCCTAAATTTAATTATTACGAGTATTATTGAAAAATCTAAAGTCTTACTGATAGCGCATATATTTATTTTAAGAGCTCTATAATTCACACGGTAAAATTTATTAATCTATCATTACTATCATTACGATCCAGAATAATGAATATTATTTTTGTTTTGTGTGGTGTTTATTAAACGGTCGTTATTAATAATGGAGAATTACCTACATATGTACGAGTATTTATGAGTTATTTATAAACGAATATTGCAACTCCCAGCGGGAATCTCAATGAACTGGAAATTCCCATTGCGCCTTTCCACTTTTTTAAAGCCCATTTCATTTTTTAAATTTTTTTCGTGCTTTATACTATATTATGTATGTATCAGGAATTGAATGTGTGAATGCCAAGCAGATAACGGTACTCAACAAAATCAATTTTCCGTTGGAAACAACTTCCCGAAAGAATTGACACCATTTAGAAATATAGGAAAATTTGGGAAAACCGGTACACTACGTATGTTTAGGATTCAGAAAAGTTCATTCTTAACCGTCATGTGAGTGAAGAAAAAATATCTTAATTTGAATGATTAACTTATTTTTTCCACGTTCGTCCAAGTTGTAATATTTTTCATTTTTAGGTATGATCGTAATCTACCAATTGAACTAGAAGTTCTCATAAAATTTAAAGTTTTTATTGGGAGTAAAACATACAAAAATAGACGTCGAAAAGTGCAAAAGGTACCCGGGTACTCACGTCACTCACATTAGGGTTAAAGTAAATGTTCCACTAAGTTTCCGAGATGTGAATTCTCAGTTTGTTCAGTCGATTTTGCATAATTAAAAACAATTTTCCGTAGCAATTAGCGCCGTCTCAAGTGTGAAAACTACATAATCTAGCGGATTGCAAGAAATATTGTTTTTGGTAGTAATGTCCAACGATGATTAACGGAAATATTTTCAGTCAGCAGGATCGTTTCTGCGGTTACTTTCGCGAACTACCATCTAAAAAATGTGCCGGCGTTAGAATCAACACACTTGGATCAGATGGGTGCCAGTTAACATCATATCGTTTAATGATATTCCAGTTGTGGTTTTGGCTAACCCGTCGAAAACATTGTCGGTGCAATGAAGCAGGCTTGTGGTGAGCAGGCTTACATAAATCACAGCTTTTGAAACAATGGTTTTTGTGCCTACATAATGGTTTATAAAAAAAAAGTTCTGTCTTATTGCTACGGAAAATTGTTTTTAATTATGCAAAATCGGCTGAACAAACTGAGAATTCACATCTCGGAAACTTAGTGGAACATTTACTTTAACCCTAATGTGAGTGACGTGAGTACCCGGGTACCTTTTGCACTTTTCGACGTCTATTTTTGTATGTTTTACTCCCAATAAAAACTTTAAATTTTATGAGAACTTCTAGTTCAATTGGTAGATTACGATCATACCTAAAAATGAAAAATATTACAACTTGGACGAACGTGGAAAAAATAAGTTATTCATTCAAATTAAGATATTTTTTCTTCACTCACATGACGGTTAAGAATGAACTTTTCTGAATCCTTCCTAAACATACGTAGTGTACCGGTTTTCCCAAATTTTCCTATATTTCTAAATGGTGTCAATTCTTTCGGGAAGTTGTTTCC
The DNA here is from genome assembly GCA_932526605.1 of Nephrotoma flavescens. NCBI lineage: Eukaryota > Metazoa > Arthropoda > Insecta > Diptera > Tipulidae > Nephrotoma > Nephrotoma flavescens. The sequence goes on from OW052220.1 coordinate 145,240,364, forward strand.
AACGGAAAATTGATTTTGTTGAGTACCGTTATCTGCTTGGCATTCACACATTCAATTCCTGATACATACATAATATAGTATAAAGCACGAAAAAAATTTAAAAAATGAAATGGGCTTTAAAAAAGTGGAAAGGCGCAATGGGAATTTCCAGTTCATTGAGATTCCCGCTGGGAGTTGCAATATTCGTTTATAAATAACTCATAAATACTCGTACATATGTAGGTAATTCTCCATTATTAATAACGACCGTTTAATAAACACCACACAAAACAAAAATAATATTCATTATTCTGGATCGTAATGATAGTAATGATAGATTAATAAATTTTACCGTGTGAATTATAGAGCTCTTAAAATAAATATATGCGCTATCAGTAAGACTTTAGATTTTTCAATAATACTCGTAATAATTAAATTTAGGGATATTCGAGAACTCGGATTAGTCAGATTATAGGCTAAATAATTTGATTAAATATTATTGGAGGTGTACCAAAGTAATATGTAATCAAAAATAATATTGTCCATTCAAATATTTAGCTACTTCATAAAATCTATTCATAAAACAATTTTTAAATAACTTAACCCCTTTAACTGTTTAATTTTGTTCCGGAAAACTTTTTCTCCCTGCTTAATTATGAATATTCTAAAATGTATATACATACATATTTTTTAAATGATCTTTATTTGCCCTTCTTCTGGAAAAAGAAATTACAGTTGATACGATTGTAATTTTTTTTATCTTTATGACGAATATACTCGACATTTACATATCGTTGTGACGTAAACAAGTAAAAAGTTAAAAATCCCATTTCATCCGTTTTCCATTACTCTAACGCATATGAAATATACGAAAAATTAAATAATACGAATACACTACATCTACACATGAAAAACATAAAAAATATACATGTGCATTATTTCTTGTACTCCTTCATTCATTCATGATCAAGTAAAACAAAAGCTAATAATATTTACATTTCTATAATTCTGATTTTGAACAACTTTATTTTTATTTGCATGTATGTATGTGTTTGTATTTATTGTAAATTTTGTGTAATATGGTTCTTCGCTGTTTATTTTGTATTCCACAAAACATTAAAATCGAAATGTGCGCATGCTCGATCATTTTGAATGTACGTGTATATGTATCCTGATTTGCTCATAAAGTTAAATACTACAGAGTGAATGATAGCAGCTGTCAAGTGAGTCAAATTCGGAGGGTAAAAGAGAAAGCATATAAATCAACGGGTCGTATTTAGAATTTGCTCGATTGAAATTTAAAACTTCTCAAATTCACAATTATTTTTATTCGAATATAGTACGCATTAATTGTTTTTATTTTCGATAAAAAAATTATACTTATAATATTCCAAAATAAAAAATAATTATGAAAAGAAAAACACGAAGAATATGTACGTAGTAATAAGAGAAATGCGACACTGGTAATATAACATATGTTTACAAACACACACACAAAATGAAAAACCCCACACCGAAATCAAAATTGTTTACTTAATTTTCTCTGATTTATAAATTAAATAATGGATAAATTTATCACAAATCACTTTTTTCTTAACATAATTTACATTTTATTTTATATAAACACTTAGTAAACTTACTGATGGTAAGATACGCCTTTTTGAAATCTTTTAGGCGTATTTTTACAATTTTTGACAATACACTTTATTTCAATAACAAGTTTATAATTTTTTTTATCAAATAATGCACACCACACACTACTATATAAACCAACTAAATATTTTATAATATTTTTATTATTTTAATTAATAATTTTAAAATCACTAAATTAAGTCGTCACCATAGGTTGTCACTGCGCACATAAATAAACATCTGATTTGGGGTTTTTCGTTTTGAAATATGAGTAAGCCATATGCTTTTTTATATAACCATCCTTCACCAACGTGCCTCAAATGAAATAGCAAATATTATATGCTTCTTTATATGGGGGGAAAAAACATTTCTACTCTGTGTAGTATAACTCTATTGATTTGCTATGTGTACATATCGTCACCCAGTATTTAAGTGTTTTAAATGTATGCAAAATGCGTGCATTTAAATGCATGCATTTAAAACACAATACTGGGGTAACGACATTCTATTCTTTATATTGATGCGGCTACGTATTGCAATGCAATACAACTGCAATAGCTTTAAAAAATGTATTCTTATTTTTCTGTTTATTTTCTACACACACATATGTATGTCAAATATACATGTTTCGATTTTTTGTGTGTGTTGTTTTTATTTTAGAAAATTGAGAAAAAAGGAAAGAACTATATTGAAGTATATATGTACGTCCTATTTCCGTCCGATAGCCGCAAAATTAACTCCAAATATTTCGATTTGAAATTTCAGATGACAATTTATTGTACTAAGATTATCACTCTTATGTATTTTCTTTATGATATAATCATAACTACACTACACTACGCTACGGACCACGTGAACAAGATATATGTCGAATACTATAATAGAAATGAAGATATTACAAAAGATGTATGCATGGTAAATAGATCAAATAATAATGTTGATATTCGACGTTACAATGAAGCGATTGCTACTGATGTAGCTGCTGTATTCAATAGTGTCAATCGAGAACCACCCTTTGAACTAACATGATTTGCTTTTCGAGATTGAATGATACAATATTCCGAATTGTATCATTCAATCTCGAAAAGCAAATCGTTTGTGTCAGATTCATTTTTAGATCCATTGGCTTATCTTCTTTTATGTTCAAATAACGATTTTGGATGGCATGTAAATATGGTTCACAATAGACCTACAACTTCAAATTCAAATATGCCAAGAAACAGAATAACTATGTTACAGCACACATCTTATAGACTTGCTATTCGTGACGATTTTAGTATTTTACATCATGCACAAAAGTTGTTCTTGCAATGGATTGTTGATATGTATGTTCGCATTGAAGGGAGTAGATTACATTTTATTCGTAATAATCAGACAAATCTTCGTGCTAAAGTCTATAATAATTTGACAGATTTTTTGAATTTACATTAAAATGGTGGTGATAATATTCATGCCGTAGGGCGAAAAATTGTTTTACCATCATCATTTGTTGGTACACCGAGAAATATGTTTCAAAACTATTTAGAAGCTATGTCAATTGTTCAACATTTTGGCAAAACATCAATATTCATAACCATGACTTGCAATCCACGTTGGCCGGAAATTATTGAGTCTGAAGCTGCTTTTCTTTTTACTGAGTTTTATGATGTTGCAAATAACAACGTAATGTTATAGACACAGTTTTGCGTTAAGTGACCAATCATGATACCGGTATGAATGTATTTGTTTTAACAGCTCATGCAGGCTGTGGAAAAACCTTTATTCAAACAGTGCTTATACACAAATTGCATTCTCTAAATTTAGTTTGTATTTCTACTGCATTTAGTGGAATTGCTTCAACTATACTTATTAACGGCCGAATATACATAATATATTTAAATTACTAATTCCAATTTTAGAGAATTCAGTTTCGAGTGTATCACTCGATAGCAATCGCATTCGTTTGACGTACTCCGGTACACTTTTGCCGTTTCATTTTGAACGCACTCAATTTCCAGTCACTCCGGCATTTACTATAACCATTAATAAATCGCAGGGGCAAACTATTAAAAAGGTCGGAATATTATTACGACAACCAGTATTTACACATGGTCAGTTGTATGTATAGCAGCCAGTCGAGTTCGTTCATTTGATGCACTATAAAATTTCACATTCTTCTGAACAGAGTCATTTGTTTAATAATGATAGAGTATACTTACTAAAAATATTGTTTTTAATGAAATCGTTGACCCATAAAATTTCAAATGCAAAATAAAATCTTATTCAATTTCCTTGCGCGACATGATTTTCAATATCGTTCACAATAGAGTTGTGGATCGCAATAAATGTGTTTTCTTTAGGCGAGCTAACTTCAAAAAATCGGGGGATCATCGCATTCAAGTTTGATATAACAAATATTTTGTACACTTTATTTTGTAACTGTAATTAATTTGTAAAAAATAAAAATATTTTAGTAAAAATGACTTCGATTTTCTTTTGTTCTTTCTTGGAATAAGTTTGGTCTAATATCGACAACAGGGGACACTATAGTAATAATAAATCAGTAATACAAAGATCAATAAATTATCGTAATTCGTGTGTGATATATTTATTAAAATACACCTTAAGAGTGTTCTTTGCTAAAGTAAGGGTAAGTTTTGCAGGTTCAATAAGCATCTGTGGGAACATTTTCTTCTAGAGATATTCAATACAATAGCTATTCTGGAAAAAACGTGCTTAGGTTTTCCATTTTCTCGAATTTTTTTTATATATTCTGTTATTACCTCGCAAACTTGGAGAAGTTGTACAAACTCGATCGGAATATATAACAACAATAGACTCAAATTTGTTTCGCAATGATAAAGTTAAATCCATAACCTGATCTCGTGCTGATCTAGTTTTGTTTTTTAATATTTTAATTTTATATTACAGAGAAAATTAAAAAAACTAATTTAGCCATAATATACAAAATAAAATCTATGAAAACCCAGAAAATTTTTGATAGAAGGCCAGGGATTGTTTGGTATGCAAATACGGAGTTTTTCTATTAGGTAGGTTCGCAAGGTAAAGAAAAATGTATCAATAGACACAATGAAATTTAATATTTAGGTTAGGTTCAACAACAAATTTAAGTTAGTAGAGAACGCTTTAAAATTATGGGGGTTGATCAATGTTTGGAAAATTTGTATACGAAATACGACGGATGACAAAACAAGAAAGTTGTTTGTTATATTCGACGGGGGCTAAAGTATATAAATACGTTTAGTAGTAGTATAGTAGTAGCTAGTATGTTACGGGTCCTGGCAACACCGGTGTTACCTAAGAATAAGTACTTTCAGCTTTATTGTTAACGAGTTTTGATACTAAATCAATTTTAATTCGGCTGGATAGAAAAAATTTCTAGATCGCAACGTTTGATTAGAAAAGTGTATCGGTGGTAGAACTAATTACAATTTTAAAACGCATGGCAAGTAATTCCAAGTTCAGAGTACAATTAGAAAAGTACTTGGTATCCAAATGCTTTCTATAGCGCGAATATTTGTATTATTTTAGGGGCGTGTGTGTCAACGAGTGATTGAGGTACATAATTAGTTCCTGTTTTAAAACAAGATGGTGGTATAAGACCTACCGGTTGCTTCATGGTGACAGTAAATAAGTCATTAATCAACAATAAATACCTGATAGGATAGGCATTTTTTTCAGTAAACTATAGCTAAGGTGAGCAGTTTTCATAATTTAATTCTTTGTTGTTTTTTGTAAATGATAAACTTTTCAAAAGCATTGCAAAAATTGAAAAGGCCTCCTTGGAAGCTGCTACTTACGGTATATAGATTTCCATTATAATTTGCTTGCAAGCAATTATTGAAAAAATTTAAGTATGAAGTGTCATTCCGAATAGTCAATCCTCATGGACGAAGAGCACGGAGATGTCGAATTTTGGTGAAGCAAAGTTTTTTTATCAAAACGCTATATATTTTTCAATATATTTTTAAAAACGAAAATTCTTCTTTGGAAGCTGCCACTTCCGATCTCCCAATTTGTGGAAAATTTTGAAGTATGAAGTTTCATCCCGATTAATCATTGTGGGCTGTCGTATATATATATATATATATATATATATATATATATATATATATATATATATATATATATATATATATATATATATATATATATATATATATATATATATATATATATATATATATATATATATATATATATATATATATATATATATATATATATATATATATATATATATATATATATATATATATATATATATATATATATATATATATATATATATATATATATATATATATATATATATATATATATATATATATATATATATATATATATATATATATATATATATATATATATATATATATATATATATATATATATATATATATATATATATATATATATATATATATATATATATATATATATATATATATATATATATATATATATATATATATATATATATATATATATATATATATATATATATATATATATATATATATATATATATATATATATATATATATATATATATATATATATATATACATATATATATATATATATATATATATATATATATATATATATATATATATATATATATATATATATATATATATATATATATATATGTATATATATATATATATATATATATATATATATATATATATATATATATATATATATATATATATATATATATATATATATATATATATATATATATATATATATACATATGTGAAAGATACGGCTTATGAGAATAATACACAATGAAACGAAGTTCTCAAAACCAATATTGGATGCGTCCTGCCTGCGAAAGTGCCCTCCTTATGCAGAAATGTGACCAAAAATTTTGATCAAAGGACCACGTAAAAGTTCCGCAAACCTGCTCGTGTTGAATATGTGACGTTTGAAAATGTGTGTTTAATTACAAATGTGTGTTTAATTAATTACAAAAAAAAAACTTCTGATTGAAAGACCCTGTACTAAATTGTAAACCCTATAAATAGGAGTTTGTGATATTTTGAAAGTATATTAAACCTGAATATATCCAATTTACATAAGTAATATTCACGTGATATCGTTCAAACAGGAACAATAATGGATCACAAAATATTCACGATAGTCCAACGACCGATTATCCTTATACTAAACAGGAAGATACATAATAAAAAGTATATTAGATTATAAATTTAAAAAACATAATTATCAGTAGCTGCAAAAAACCAGAGTTTATGTGACTTAAAACAATTAAAAATTGATTTAAACTGGTCAACTCTGGTTTGATTTAAATCAAAGTGATAAAATTAAAAAACTCGTTGATGTAAACCAAAATACGTAAATGTATAAATTTTTAGCCTAAAAGGTGGCAATTCTTTACACCGACGTCAGTGGAAGCACATGTTGTCGAATCAAGTTCGTTGAAACATATTAAACGAAACTTTGACAGCATACTTAACGTGGCCCATACTAAAGAGAATATTCCACGAACAAAAGATAGCCGATTGTTAACAAACTAAACATTACGATAAAAATTAAATGTGCATTGCAGAAAGTGTAGCAATTTGAAAATCATATATGAAAAACTTTGCTATAGAATTTATTGAACAGGAGTTTTCACGTCGAGTTTTACTCACGTAATATAAATTCCAAGGTGAAATCCAACTATTTTAAACAGACATGTAATTGAATATAATATGACCGAGTTTGAATATGCGTTTGGGTATTGCTACCCAGATACTATTCAACCAAAATATTACAAAAAACGTTTATCAGCTAACTGCTGATAAAGTAGTGAGTATTTTCCTCATTCGGCCAAGTTCACGGAAAATTACGGAATAAACAATGAACTGAAAAAGTTGAAAGGCTGTCCTTCCTCTACGGAAAATTAAGTTTTATTTAATATTGGTGGAAAGTTATTACTAGTATTCTTTTAATTTTGTTATTTTTAATGAATATTTGTAATTTATACATAAATATAAATGTCAAATAAAAACAAATCGAATTTTCTTCCTAAAATAAATTATAATTCTCAGGCTTGAACAATTCTTACTCGTTTAATTACTTCCGCTCTCTGCACCACTTTCACACATACACCTGAAATTAAGATACAGATACATTTACTTGAGCGCAGAAGTTAAAACAACCTAACAAATCTTAAGAACAAAATTTGCCCCAAATTTTTATTAATATGTTTAGTTTATTAATAAATAACAACATTTATTAAAAATTGAACTGCATGAATTTTTAACATGTGCGTATAAAACAAAAATATCACGCTTTACTTTAAAAAGGATAACTGCCAACTTTTTATTAAAAATTTCAAAGTGTCTGCATACTTAAAATACGATTTTCTTTGTTTACCTTTTAAATAAACTGAAGCTAATATTCAACTTTGTTACAAAACACCGCAAATCTACATTGCCTGTCACACCAAGCCAAGCGTTGAAACAGAAGTAACATATACTTATGTTTACCATTTAATTTAACGTAAAATGAATTGGCAACCTATCATTAATTTTTAATAAAATTTCTAAATATTATTGTTTAATACCTTGCAAGTAGCTTAATGTGTAAAACAACCAAATCGAAATCATAAATTCGGCCCTACAAAAACTTTAATTAAGACAGAAGCTTTATCATTTGTAATAAAACGTGAATCAGTATAGTTCACCAAATCACTGACATCAATCTATCAAATTAATATACATAGAATATTACAAATGCTAAATCAATACCAAAGCTAAGTAGTACAAGTAGCTAACATAGAGACCAATTTAAAAAAAAATTGTACGTACATACATATGTACGTTACGTACGTGAAATTCCACTACTACCAAAAATCATTCACGTAAATTTTTTGTACAGAGTACAGAAATAACAAAATAAATTTTGTTTCTGCTTACACACCAAAAACTTATGAAATAAATTGATTTCTACCAAATAATAATAACACAATAATAATGTAATATATTTCAATAACACTTTCCTTGCATTATATACACCCGGTTCATCACTAACACTTTGAGTTTCACTTGTTTCTGAGGATGCAATACTAGCAGTACGAGATTCGCTTCTCACCGCAACGGAATTGTATTCGTTATCAAGTCCATTGTTTCCCGCAATTAAATTATTACTACTCGACCTTCGACTATTCATAGTGCATTGCTCATTGAATTATCAAGCTTTCACAATAAAAATACTGCCTATGTTTTAAAATCTAAGCGATATATAAATAATCGTATAAAACTACTTCCTGTCTAATCAAATTTAAACAAAAACTAAACTTTTATGGTGCATACGTTTATAATAACTACAAAAAAAAGCTTTGGGTTGTTATGCAAAATAAAATTCATGCGCATTGTAAATCACACACAAGTTGTAAGGTTGTAAAAATAAAACAAACAAAGAGCTGTTAGTGGAGGAAAGTTTAAAAGACATTTTATTTTAAATTGAATTAGGTCACGAGGATAGTTCGTACCAAGCACTATGTGCAACTATTTCTTTATTACACTTTCATACAATTGTTTTTATGAAAACACAGAAAATGTGTAACGATTTCACTGCATATTAAACATCGAATGGCTGATAAGGAAATGTACGTTGGGGTAAAGTAAATAAACGAATTTTTTCTATAATTTTTCCTAAACTGCATTAAGCTAATACCATATGATATGATTATATATACTTTAAGCTAATACTAAACAAGCTAAACTAATCAATGGCCATTTCCAAAAGGAAGAAATGCTAACATTTTAAAAGTTTATAAAGAAACTTTTACTACATTATGACAAAAAAGCGACGCTTTCGGTTCGCTTTCGCAAACGGTTAATTTCCTAAACCAAACTCTTTAACAGGTGCTACACTTAAATACAAAAAGTAGTATTTAGTTAAAATATATATTATATAATATATCGTAATAGTGCAAGGTTAAATTCTACGGGTATGTGATTCAAAATATATTTATTTTATAATAACACATCGCCTGAAAAGTTCCCGATCTAACAAAGAGAACACTATTTTCTGGAAAACTACATTTTATTCATCAACATAATTTCCTTCTAAAGCGACACAATCAGTCTAACGCCTCTGTATCATTACAGCCTTTTTGCCTTTTTGTCTTTTAATTTTGTTATTTTTAATGAATATTTGTAATTTATACATAAATATAAATGTCAAATAAAAACAAATCGAATTTTCTTCCTAAAATAAATTATAATTCTCAGGCTTGAACAATTCTTACTCGTTTAATTACTTCCGCTCTCTGCACCACTTTCACACATACACCTGAAATTAAGATACAGATACATTTACTTGAGCGCAGAAGTTAAAACAACCTAACAAATCTTAAGAACAAAATTTGCCCCAAATTTTTATTAATATGTTTAGTTTATTAATAAATAACAACATTTATTAAAAATTGAACTGCATGAATTTTTAACATGTGCGTATAAAACAAAAATATCACGCTTTACTTTAAAAAGGATAACTGCCAACTTTTTATTAAAAATTTCAAAGTGTCTGCATACTTAAAATACGATTTTCTTTGTTTACCTTTTAAATAAACTGAAGCTAATATTCAACTTTGTTACAAAACACCGCAAATCTACATTGCCTGTCACACCAAGCCAAGCGTTGAAACAGAAGTAACATATACTTATGTTTACCATTTAATTTAACGTAAAATGAATTGGCAACCTATTGCTGCCTTTTTGTAGAACGATTTATTTTTGTCTTCAAATTAAGCTTCAGTTTCGGCAACTCTTTCTTCATTGGAGCTAAATCTCTTTCCCTGGGGGTTTTTGTAAGTTTCCGCAAACAAGTAATAATCGCTGAGGGCCAACTCTGTCGAATACGGTGGATACGGCAGCAATTCAATGTGCAATTCGTGCAATTTCTGAGATTCATTGTGAGCAAACGCGGTACTCACTTCGAATACAGCTTTCTCATGAGAACCGGTTCTATTGAAATCTTTACAATTGCAGGTATCTCACGCAACTTCACTTTACACTTTTTCTTTACGTTTTGGAGTCACCGTTTCATTTGAGCCTTCAGAACGTGGTGCATCGTCGGTGGTTGTACGACCACGTTTAAATTCAGCATACCAGTCAATGCTGGTTGATTTCCCTGGAGTCCGGATAACACTTATCAAGCCACTGCTTTGCTTCAACGGTATTTTTCCCCATCAAAAAACGGTGTTTAATCAACACACGAAATTCTTTTTTTTTAATTTGAAATTAACAAAAGTCGTTTTGAAATTAACAAAAGTAGATTCACTAAAACAACTGTAACTTGTAAACTATTAGTCAGATTGTCATGAAATTTTAACAGGTATCATTTGAACGTTATTAGAATTTAAGAATCATATGGGTTTTATATTTGTGACACCATTCTATGTGTCAGGCCGGGAACTTTTCAGGCGATGTAATATACGAGTAGGTGATCCGAACTTATCGGATTATACTCGTACATTATACAATTTGTTTTTCATTATTCTTGATATAATGGGAAAATCAAAAGCTAGTAAATTGCAATTAGTGTACGAGTATTCAATTCATATACAGTAAATGCATACAAATCACCTTGTATATGAATCTATTTACGTAAGCGATTTTCGCAGTGATTTGTAAGACAAATTATACAGGGTGGTTCAATTTATATAACAAAAAAAATGTTGGATCAATCGGATAATTTTTGTTACACTTTGGAGATGCAATAAAGAACCACGTTTGCTTTACGTTTCTGTGTAATTTTGGTTTATTTTTTTTTTCATTTTAACTGATTTTTGGTATTAAGACTCGGAAAATTATGAAATTTTATTTTGACTCGATAAGACCTACGCCGGTGTTATTCTTCATGCATTTTGTGTCATTTAATTACATATGTTCAATTTAAAAACAATAAATTGAAATAAAAATAAAATATTATTGGGTTTTGGTTTTATCATCAAGCTAAATACTACAAGCCAATATGCCAATAACTTTGCTCTGAAGTTAGTTGCATTAAAATATACTCGAACGCATCTAAATCGCCCGTCGTTTTGGATGTATGTAGCTAAGCCATTGCTGTTTTGATGACATAAGGTTCAGTCATTTACAAACTATCGTTCCGTGTGCATCAATTTTAAGAGATGGATATCGATAAGCAACATTTACGCCATTGCATTCTAAGCTGTTTTCAAATAAACAAAAATGCTGCTCAAGCTCTGGAATTAATTAATTCGACGTTGAGTGAACATTTTGTGAGTCATTAAACAGTAAAAAAAAATGGTTTTCAAGATTTCGTGATGGCAATTTTAGTATTGAGGAAGATCCACGTCCAGTGGCACTATTCTGGTAATTCCCCGGGAATTGGGGAAAGAATTTATATGTAATTTTTATTTAAACATTTTTTTCTGGCATACTAAGTCAAAAGTTAGTGTTAATTTTTTTGAAAACAAAAAAATCCCTGCCAATTTAAGTATAGAAAAATTATTCCCAATTTATAAATATGTATTTACATCAAACTTTTCTCCTCAGTAGGCCAGAAAAAAATTTTTGAACAAAAATTACATATGAATTCTTTCCCCAGTTCATGCATATGAAGTTAGCCCGAAAACCAGCCCAAAAAAAATATCTTCTAAAAGAAAACGCCCCTTAGCCCGAAAAATATTAAGGAATAACTCGCAACTCGGGATTGATAGATATGGATAAAAATTTATCTACATTGAAGCTATTATTATGCGAATGAATTCAAGAGATTTATGGCTGTGGACCAACACCATTCGCATACTTTCTGAATCTCTATTCTTTCCTCTATCTAACCGTATATACATTATCATTCTGGTTCCTCCCATTTTCGAGTATTAATAAAGAAATGGAGTAGCACATTTTGTGACACCTAAAATTCTAACATGCCCCCTCCTCCCATTTCCGAGTATTAATAAAGAAATGGAGTAGATTTCGTGACACCAAAAATTCTAGAAGCTGTAGACCAAAAAATTTAAAAATTGAGATTGTGGTAAAGCCGAGTTCGTAAAAGGAAGTCGTATGTTAATCACACCCTCAGTTCTTTTATTGTTGCATTTAATTAATTAAAGAAAGAATAATGTAAATATGCAGTTTATAAATCTATAAATTACAAATTTATTTATTGTCTTGTGGATTATGTATAGACCACAATATATGTGGACACATTATATGTGGACTGACTTCAATGTTGTGGATTTCTCACGGTAGACACATTTTTTTAAGTCTTCATCGGCCCCATTTTCCTTTGTTTATACAATAACTTATAAAATGTCCTGCTGCAAATTCTTGATAATTATTAGTCTGATTATTTTTCTCGTAACTAATAATTCCTATTACCTGAGTGGCACTATTCTGGCTTTCCCTGGGAATAGGGAATTGGGAAAAATATTTTCATAGCATTTTTGTCAAAATTATATTTTTCTGGCCTACTCAGGGAACAAGTTTTGTGTTAATATTTTCGAAACAAAGTTAAATGGGAAAATATTTTTCCCTATAAAAATTTTGTGGAACAAAAGTTTCCCAATTAATTTTGTTTTGAACATTTTTGCACTAAACTTATTCCTTTCAGTAGGCCAGAAAAATACATTTTTTTCAAAAATGCTATGAAAATATTTTTCCCATTTCCCTATTCCCAGGGAGACAGAATAGGGCCACCTGATAAAAAAATCTTGTCTAATTCTAATGTGGGTTCGATATCGCTTATTTTGATTCTCGGACAGTTTAGCGTATCACTTTCGGTATAAATAGATATAATTGGGTGATATTTGAAGTTTTGGGGATTCATTTTATTAATGCATACTGGACATGTATGATCTGGAACTTGTTCTATACATTTACTTAAATTTGAAAATCTAACGTTAGATAATGTCAACATATTCACAAGAAGAAAATTCCTTTCTTCTTCAACAACGGTTTCACAATGTTGGCATTTAAGATTAACGATTATGCTTGGCAGACTTTTAAGTATATGTTCTGAGACATCTTGTATATTGCAACACAATATTGCTGTATGCCAAAAATTTCTATGAGTATTTCTTTTCTAGCATCATATGCCCTCTTTAGTTCATTGTTAAGCATATTTTAAATTATATTTTTAACTCGCTTTTCCCGTATTCCACTATTGGTTATTTTCACACTAGTTACCGCTGTAGCTAAAGTTTGAATGAAGGTATCTAATCCACCCGTATTAGTGTATTTAATTTTCTTGATTACTATCTTCCACCAACTTTTTAAATTTATTGTTTACTATTGTATTATTGATATTAGGTGGTATATATATATATATATATATATATATATATATATATATATATATATATATATATATATATATATATATATATATATATATATATATATATATATATATATATATATATATATATATATATATATATATATATATATATATATATATATATATATATATATATATATATATATATATATATATATATATATATATATATATATATATATATATATATATATATATATATATATATATATATATATATATATATATATATATATATATATATATATATATATATATATATATATATATATATATATATATATATATATATATATATATATATATATATATATATATATATATATATATATATATATATATATATATATATATATATATATATATATATATATATATATATATATATATATATATATGTAGCGGCTAGATAAAATAAATAAAGAAAATGACAATATTATATAAACTTTTCTTGTATTATTTTTCTTACTCAAAATCCAGTTGCTTACCCCTGTGCTTTTTCCGTCATATTTAGAGAAATGTCATTGTCATTCATGTAGATGTCAAAATTATATTGAGCAAATTTGAGTGTGTTTGATGGCAGAGGAAAAAGAAAAGTTGAAGGGATACCAACATTAGGATAGTTAAGTTTTATATTTTTTTAATAATCTAGAAACCTGTAAATAACAAAATTTTCTCTATAAAAGAAAATTTTATTTGTTTTGAAAAAACAGTTCTATTCAATATTTTAAAAGAATCGCAAGACGTTGGAAAAATAGTATCTAGCCCAAAATAGATATACATGGTGTATTAAAAAATAAAAATAGTATAAATAAAAAACTAATATGTAATTACCCGTTTTTATATAAAGTAAAATAAATTATAATAAATATAAAAATAACCGTTTTGGTAAAAATTATTGCAATATGTATATTTTCTCCGGTGTATTGAAAATATATTAAAAGTGTCAAGTTCCTGTGGATAAAAATAAATACTTGGGGTGTGTGACAGATGAGTGGATAATTATAACTCCGATACATTACCCCATAAAGTGGTGACCCCGACGTGATAAAACAGGCATCATCAGATCATCGGAAACATATATGTAATATGTACAGATTACACAAAATAAAATAAAATATCATCAAAATATAATTCATCAAAATAACAACGGTTATGTAAAATAAATATCTGCGGGCATCCTGAGAGGAATTATCAACAAGATAATATTACGAACCAGTGGATACACCAACCAGATCATCAAAAGGAATACAGCAACATACAGCATATTCAACCCAGTCGATCCATTTGTGATAGCAGTCCATAGAAGCCTATTCTGGAGTATATATATAGGGTTTAGTATATACAAAAAACTGTAAGTATTCCAACAATTTTTCTTTCCTTTTTTTTAAATGCCAAATAAATAAATAATTATTAAATAAAAATTTAATTTGAATTTTATTAATTATTATTATTTAAAAAAAAAAAAAAAAAAAACACACAATTGTTTTTTGCTCAAATATAATTTTTTCATTTTTCACACGGGGCAAAATATTTCTTTTCGTTTTTCTTTTATCAATTTTTTCACTTGGGTAAATAATTTGATTTTTGTTGTTCCTCTGTAATTTTTATCGTCAAGTATATAGTAAAATGTTTACTATGGCGTGTATTGCGTTCGTTTTCGCTTGTTGTTTTCTATTTATTTGCTATCTAGCACGAAAATGTCGTGTTGTAGAGGCAGCCCCAGTTTTAGAACAAGAAACTGAGGGAATTATTAGTGACGATATTGCTCATACCGAAAATAATATGGAGCAAAATATCGTCGTGACAAACACACAACTGCAAGCACTAGTAGAAACGCGTATTAGAGAATTATTAGCAGGTGGTACATCAAGTTCATATATACCATTTGTCCGAAATGGTGATGAACGAGATGTCACTGCAAGTAATCCTCTTAATCAGGTGGCACATGTGGTTTTTAAAGCACCACAGCCATTATACAAACAAAATCCTGAAACCTGGTTCGCGATATTAGAACAACAATTCGCGGTGTCAGGTATCAAAACAGAAAAGACTATGTATGCACACGCAGTCGGTGCGTTAGATGCACACTTACATAATCAATTTGCGCATTTAATAACTAGAGATAAAAGGAACAAACCATATTCGGTTTTCAAACAGGAGGTGATTCGTGTTTTAGGTGAATCAGAGAAGTCGAAACTAAACAAAATACTTCACGGTTTAACCCTAGGTGACAAAAAACCCTCACAATTACTCGAGGAATTTCAGGCGAATGCTTCCGGTTTTTCGGCCATTTCCATCAAACAATTATGGATGCAACGATTACCCTCACAAATCCAATTAATTTTAACACCATTTGAACACGATTTAGATATTAAAACATTAGCAGAACGAGCTGACGATTTAGTGGAAACACTCACGGGATCATTTAATCAAATAGCAGGTGTCACTCACAAATCCGGTATGGAAGATGCAATCCGAGAAAGATCGAAAGAAGTGGATATTCAACAAATAATGCAGTCTTTCAAGAAGGATATCTTAGCAGAAGTGGGAGAGATCGTACAACGACAAAACCCATCAGACCACAATAGTCGAAATTTTAATCGTCAGAGTTCAAACCGTCGTCGTTCTAAATCTAGAGATCAATCAAAAAAAAGAGATCTATGCTATTACCATTTTAAGTTCGGTGATAAAGCCCAAAAATGTGTATCAGGGTGTAAAATGCATAACACATTTTTGGAGAAATCAAATTTTTAAATTTTCATCAACATCCAGCGGCGTGTCTTGATGAAATTCACTCATCTAGCCGTTTATTAATTTTGGAAAAACATTTAAACATTAAATTTTTGGTAGATACTGGAGCTGACGTGTCAGTATTACCAAAAAAATTTCGTAATAAAAATCAGTTAATTCCGTCATCTAAATTATATGCAGCGAATGGGACCACCATATCAGCATACGGACAAAAACAATTAACATTAAACATAGGTCTTAGAAGAGAATTTAAGTGGGACTTTATAATTGCTGATGTCAATATACCAATTCTGGGAGCAGATTTTTTAAATGCAACAGGACTATTAGTAGATATCAAACAGGGAAAAATCGTAGATCCACTAACTACGGTAGCATCAGTAGGACAAATCACACGAATGAATATTCCTACGTTATCTTCCGTAGACAAAACTAATACATTAGATCCAGATATTCAGAAAATATTTTACAAATTTAAAGACATTACACATGATACAGGTCATATTAACACTATCAAACATAAAGTGACGCATTTTATTGAGACAAAAGGTCCACCGATTGCATGTAGAGCTAGACGTTTGGCTCCGGATCGGCTTAAAATCGCAAAAGACCATTTCGATGAGATGGTTAGTCAGGGAATTTGCAGGCCAAGCAATAGTCCTTGGGCCAGCCCACTGCACATGGTACCCAAGAAAAATGGAGAATGGCGTCCGTGTGGTGATTACAGGGCATTAAATAACGTTACTATTCCCGATGCATACCCTATACCTCATTTACAGGATTTTTCATTTCAATTAGAAGGGTGCCCAATTTTTTCAACGATAGACCTAGTTAAAGCGTATCATCAAATTCCAGTCGAGCCCAACGACATTCCTAAAACAGCAATTATTACTCCATTCGGACTATTCGAATTTGTACGTATGACATTCGGTTTCCGAAATGCAGCCCAAACTTTCCAACGATTAATGCATCAAGTACTACATGGTTTATCATTTTGTTTCGTATATCTGGATGATATTTTAATCGCATCCAAATCTAAAGATGAACATTTACATCATATCGAACAAGTTTTCGAACGTTAAGAAATTTTGGACTAATTATAAATCAAGATAAATGTATTTTAGCGCAGTCAGAGGTGTTATTTCTGGGTCATCTTGTTACTAACAAAGGAATTTTACCAAATCCAGAACGGGTAAAAATCATCAATGAATATCCGTTACCTACAAATGTTCAGCAGCTGAAACGATTCCTAGGAATGTTAAATTTTTACCGTAGGTTCGTACCAAAGGCAGCTCACGAACAAATTCTGTTAAACAATTTTCTAAAAGGTTATAAAAAAAACAGCAAGACATTAATCAAATGGACAGACGAATCAATGCAAGCTTTCGAGATGTGCAAAGCAAAGTTGAGCAATGTATCCATTTTGACACACCCAATTATTTCAGCACCACTAGCAATTATGGTAGACGCCTCCGATTTTGCAGCAGGTGCAGTGTTACAACAATTCGTGGACGACATTTGGCAACCGCTTGGTTTTTATTCAGTCCGTTTCACCGATACACAAATTAAATATAGCACATACGATCGCGAATTACTTGCAATATATTTAGGAATTAAACATTTTAGAATTTTTATTGAAGGTCGAAATTTCATCATATTAACAGATCATAAACCATTAATGTTTGCCTTCCGGCAAAAGTTGGATAAAGCTTCTCCAAGGCAGAGAAGACAATTAGATTTTATTGCACAATTTTCGACAGATATCAGACACATTTCGGGTGCTAATAACATTGTAGCAGATGCATTGTCGCGCATTGAATCCATTGAGATTTTAGAAAGTATTGATTACCAGCAAATTGCAGAAACTCAGAATTCAGATGAAGAATTAACAAAATTAATCAATACTCCAGATTCAAAATTAGTGTTTGAACAGATTCCAGTAACATTCGGCTTAAATATAACAATTTATTGCGACACGTCAACAGGCAGAAATAGACCATTCATTCCAGGTAAATGGAGAAAAAATGTTTTTAATAATTTCCACAATTTATCACATCCTGGCATTAAGGCATCCGTGAAATTATTAGCAAATCACGTTATTTGGCCTTCCATTAAAAAAGATGTCAGGAAAATGGCACAAAATTGTATAGAATGCCAAAAATCAAAAATCAATAAACATACCAAGGCGGAAATCGGTACATATCCCAACACAGAGGAAAGATTTTCAGAAGTTCATCTTGATATCGTAGGACCACTACCAATATCAAATGGACAACAATATTTGGTAACATTAATTGACAGGTACACACGATGGGCAGAAGCAATACCAACAGAGGATATTACAGCATCTACAGTGGCGTTTGCAGTATACACAAGTTGGATAGCCCGATTTGGTGTCCCGAAATTCATTGTGACAGACCAGGGAAGACAATTCGAGTCACAATTATTCAGTGAATTATCTCATTTATTAGGCTTTCAGAGGAAAAGGACCACTAGTTATCATCCACAGTCAAATGGCATGATCGAGAGATGGCATCGATCACTTAAAACAGCTATAATGTGTCATGACAGATCTGACTGGACAGAAATTCTACCTACAGTACTACTAGGTTTGAGATCAACAATTAAAGAAGATTTAGGATTTTCACCGGCAGAATTAGTATACGGAACAAATGTTCGCATTCCAGGAGAATTTTTGGAAACGGGAAAAGGTAATATTCCACAAACAGATTTCGTTTTAAAATTAAGGGATCATTTCGCAGAATTAAAGCCAGAACCTGCATCGAGACATGGTATTGGTAAGATTTTTGTAAGTGCTGAACTAAAAAATTGTAAATATGTTTTTGTAAGGACAGACGCACTACGAAAAGCACTTCAACCTCCATATACAGGACCATATTTGGTGGTAGATAGAAACGACAAACAATTCGAAATTATGATAAATAACAAGGCAACAAAAGTTTCTATCGACCGTATTAAACCATGCTACAGTGAAAATATAGAAGATAATTTACAGAATTTACCTACTTCAACGAACAATGAACAAACTAAAAACACTACAGTACTAAACACAAACAACGAAAACAATTCAACAAGTAAACTTTCAAAAAATTCAAAAACTGTCCGTTTTAATTTACCACAGACAGACAAAAATATTCAATCACAAAACACAAAAACAACACAAAACATACAACCACAAATCACCAGAACTGGAAGAATTACAAAAACACCGCTCAAATATTTACAACATTTAGTTTCCATATGAGCATAAAAATTAAATATTATCGTTAAATTTTTGTAGCAATTTCACTGGAAAGGGAGTATGTGTAGCGGCTAGATAAAATAAATAAAGAAAATGACAATATTATATAAACTTTTCTTGTATTATTTTTCTTACTCAAAATCCAGTTGCTTACCCCTGTGCTTTTTCCGTCATATTTAGAGAAATGTCATTGTCATTCATGTAGATGTCAAAATTATATTGAGCAAATTTGAGTGTGTTTGATGGCAGAGGAAAAAGAAAAGTTGAAGGGATACCAACATTAGGATAGTTAAGTTTTATATTTTTTTAATAATCTAGAAACCTGTAAATAACAAAATTTTCTCTATAAAAGAAAATTTTATTTGTTTTGAAAAAACAGTTCTATTCAATATTTTAAAAGAATCGCAAGACGTTGGAAAAATAGTATCTAGCCCAAAATAGATATACATGGTGTATTAAAAAATAAAAATAGTATAAATAAAAAACTAATATGTAATTACCCGTTTTTATATAAAGTAAAATAAATTATAATAAATATAAAAATAACCGTTTTGGTAAAAATTATTGCAATATGTATATTTTCTCCGGTGTATTGAAAATATATTAAAAGTGTCAAGTTCCTGTGAATAAAAATAAATACTTGGGGTGTGTGACAGATGAGTGGATAATTATAACTCCGATACATTACCCCATATATATATATATATATATATATATATATATATATATATATATATATATATATATATATATATATATATATATATATATATATATATATATATATATATATATATATATATATATATATATATATATATATATATATATATATATATATATATATATATATATATATATATATATATATATATATATATATATATATATATATATATATATATATATATATATATATATATATATATATATATATATATATATATATATATATATATATATATATATATATATATATATATATATATATTATATATATATATATATATATATATATATATATATATATATATATATATATATATATATATATATATATATATATATATATATATATATATATATATATATATATATATATATATATATATATATATATATATATATATATATATATATATATATATATATATATATATATATATATATATATATATATATATATATATATATATATATATATATATATATATATATATATATATATATATATATATATATATATATATATATATATATATATATATATATATATATATATATATATATATATATATATATATATATATATATATATATATATATATATATATATATATATATATATATATATATATATATATATATATATATATATATATATATATATATATATATATATATATATATATATATATATATATATATATATGTATATATATATATATATATATATATATATATATATATATATATATATATATATATATATATATATATATATATATATATATATATATATATATATATATCAGTTGCTAAAATTACCTTAATTTTGTTGTTATTGCTCGTAACGCGCTATTCATTACCCGCTATTATCTTTACTCGAAAAACACAGTACTAAAATTTAATTTATCATTGTTTTTGTATTTACAGTTTACTGTATTTTTGAATATTTCTTTTATTGTTCATGGTTATGAGTAATTACAAAATATTAAATAGTATCAATATAGGACACTGCCTTGTAAAATCGTGTTCCAAATTTTTTTTTCTATAAGACAAGAGTGAAGCTAGCTGTTTTAGTAAACTCGTTAAAAAAAACTCGAAAATCAACACAGCTGGTGAAAAAGTAAAACTAAATTTAACTGTTTCAACTGTTTAGCTTAGTTGTCTAAGCAAAAAAGTAAACAAACAACGGCAATTTTTCGAAAAAAGATCGAAAAAACGACAAAAGCGACGCCGTGACAAAAAATCTAATTACCGTAAATGCGATAAGGTAAGAGAAAAAAAGAACACGAACGTCCTATATATAAGTTATTTAATATGTGGTAATATACAAAACGGTAATTTTAGCATATTGGTGCAAAACATTCGAAGTCTACGTGCAAATTTTGATACGTTTAGTATTTATGTAGCAAGCCTTAATGAAATTCCTAATTTAATTTTTGTGGCTGAAATATGGATTTATTCTAAAGATATTTGTGAGCTTAGTTTACCGAGCTATAATTTTAAGGCCTATTGTAATGACCGTTACCGTTCTGGTGGAGTTGGTGTTTTTATACGCGAAAATTTTGTTAATTTTTCAATCGAAGTTTACAACTGGACTACAGCTGATATTATTCGTTTAGATCCTTGATCTTGCAGTTAAAAAGTGGTCATTCATTTGCATCTACCGATTGAATAACGGGTCAATTAATGCATTTTGTGATGATTTGGAAAATTTACTGCGTACACTTACAAACGATAACGTATCTATACTTGGAGATCTTAACCTGTTAGATATCAATGAATCGTACGGTTACCAAACAATGTTGGCTTCATATGGTTTAATCAGCTTCTTAAACGAACCAACAAGAATGCAAGCTTGTTTAGACCATGTCTTTCTCAAAAGTGAACAAATATTTAACATTAACATTAGCAACCTTCCTATTCAATTTTCTGACCATAATTTGATTAAACTCCATATATCTCCATCTAGTTCAGTTACTGTCAACTATAGATCAAATTTATCACATGTTAATTACACTAAACTAAATGATCTTTTAAAGTTTGAAAATTGGAATTCTGTGTATTACCAATACGATTGCAATGTGGCTTTTGAAAATTTTGTCAATATTCTAAGACCTCACATGTCATTATCCACTTCCATCACTGGAAATCCAAAAATAAAAAACCGCAAACCTTGGATGAATAATAAACTTTTGCATAAGATGAATAAATTGAAAAAATTCTCCAAGAAGCTCAAACGATATCCTGACAATAAGAGACTGGAAAAACATGTAGTAAATCTATCAAAGCAGGTAAAAGTGGATGTTCGTACTGCAAAAAATCTCTTCTACAAGAACAAATTTGATTCATCCATTAATAATTCCAATGCTACTTGGAAAATAGTGGATGAAGTGTTAGGACGTATTTCTCATAATAACCTGCACATAACTCAAATATATCAATTATGAACTGAAAATATCCTTACGTGTTCAAAGTCCATTTCCAACGAATTTAATAACTTTTTTATAAACGTATCCCAAGAAATAAATTCTAAATTTAGTACGATAAATAATGAAAATACTGAACATAACAATTTTATCTTTGGGTCTCTGACAAAAAATTATGTCTCATCATGTTATTTTGAGCCTATAACTACTGCGGAAATTCTTAATGAAATTAATAAGTTAAAAAACAAAAGATCTAAAGGTTCGGACGGAATTGATAACTTTGTTGTTAAAAACTACTTAGTAGATATTAGTAGATATTTTAAAATTTTTGTATAAACTCCATAGGCTCGAGTTTTTCCAAATATTCTAAAATTAGCAATCGTAATTCCAATTTTTAAAAAAAACGATGAATTGCAATTAAACAATTACAGACCAATTTCTCTACTAAGCACCGTATCTAAAATCTTTGAGAAACTAATAAAACGACGATTAGTGTGTTATCTTGATAAAATTGATTTTTTGCACAATAAACAATATGGATTTACTGCTGGTGAGACGCGATTGATCGTTGTAGAGGAAAGACGTGTTTTTGTCTTTCTCTGTAGTTTTAAATTAAATTTAGTTTAATGTAATGTGTTATAAAAAATGTGTTAAAAAGTGTCTTATAATAAATAAAATAATATAATAATAACAATAACGTTTTAATAATTTAATTAAAAGTGAAATTAATATAATTATAATTATAAATAAAATTAAAAACAGTGTGTAGTGCCAAATATAATATTGCCGATCTCATATAAATTTTTTCTCAAAATTTTTTTTAAGATGGAACCAATGCACAGTAACCACACCAAGCGGACACTTTTTCATTAAAAAAAAGTTTAGCTAAGACAACAATTTTGCGGGACATCTATACGTTTCATGAAAAAAATTTTACGAAGTTTAAATTTTTTTATCGATCTTTATTTTCGACTATTTGCACATGCTGGTTGCACATGTTGAAGTATGCACATATGTTGAATAAAAACGTAAACAAGAAGCAAAATCAACTGAATTTTATCAATGGTTTTTACTTTTTGTAAAATATTATTTTTTTGTTTTGTGTCCTTTTAAAACAAAATTATGTTTTGTGTCGTATATTCCCTATGTACCTTATGTGTGAAATATTTTATGATAAATAAGTCTTATTATTATTGTTTTAAATTTAATAAAAATAATTTTTTTTGAGTTGTATGCAACATTGTTATTCGTATTATTAAGCGATAATTTGTTAATCCGTCGATATTGATAGTAGGAATAATACATATGTAGATTATAATTTTTTAATTATAAAAACTAAGGAAGCATATACACGTGCCAATTTTATCTTGTCCTTACGAGTGCGTATTTCAAAATCGCATATAAACAAAATTGACCTTGAACTGGTTTATGACCTAGACAGTTTTGTTTTATAAACCTATTCTTAGTCGATACCGTTGATGACGTAAAACTAGTTCTAGCTATAACCTCGCCGAGCAGGCATAACTTACTCGGTTCTTACAAATTCACGTACATGCGAACATAAGCACAACCTCAACAATAATTTCAATGGTCGGGAACTCATGATAGATGCTTAGGATCCCTTGTCTTTTTATGCTGAAGCGCGGCCAGGAAAACAAAGCAAGTTCTTCTTTTTTGGCAACTCTGCAGACCAGACGAAATAGGGTGTCCTATCAAGAGCTTCTTAGAGTAAAATTGAGTTGTTTACACTCACCAATAGCAGTCGCCATCTTTATTACTTCCCGCCTATATTTGGCATCATCCTTTGCATAATTGCGTTTATTCTCAACGCCTTATTACTAGCATAGATGACGCGTTCTTTGAACGACAGTCTCAACCTATTCATTTTCACCTAGATCTCTTACTCTTTTCACTGGCACCTAAAATATAGATGCAGGCATTAACTATATACCCGTGAACGAAAACCAATTTTCTAGCATGAGGTGCCAACCCTGCAAGTAGCCATGAGTAGTTCTCCTGCAGAAATTGGCGGAATAACTTCCTAAATAGGTTTCAGTTTGCCGTTCTTTTGTTGTGGACATAAAGTTGTGACAATTCTTTCCCTGCTTTCACAGAGGGTTTAAGTGTTCTCCCAGTTTCACGCTTTCACATAAAGTTGTGTTGCCAGCAATAAGGAAAGGGCTTCTTAGCCAAGAGATGCAGGAGATTTTTAAGTTGCCCGTTGAATCCCGCCGCACTGGCAAAGTGGTCAGCATGCTTGCTCCAGAGACTGAGGTCCCGGGTTCGATTCCCGGTGGTGACACGGGAAAAATTTCACGGCTGGTTTAGGATCAATGAATTAATCACTCATTATCCGAAATAAAATTATGATTATGAAACCTCGTTTGAGGCGGCCAAATCCCTTGATGGGATATAGTGCCAGAGAGAGAGAGAAAGTTGAATCCGTTTGTCTGTTTATATCCATTCATATTTCGGACAGAAACATGTACTCAACTAAAAGAACAGCTTAAAAAATAACATCACTTATTGGCACCAATACGTGGATGATAGCAAAATTATTTTCATGGTCAATGCGCAACTTAAAAATCTCCAGTATTGATGTATTAATAACATACACCCTAATATAAAATTTGACATTGAAGGCGAATTCAAGAAAACGAGAAAGAACACCATCTCAACTTCTTGAATGTCACAATAAAAAATGTCAACAGCAAACATATTTTCAAGATACATATATAGAAATCCAACCCAAATCAAACACACAATACAACACTCCACGTCAAACCATCCACCGAGACATGAAAGATCAACAACATACGAACATGTGATCAACCGCATCAATAACATACCAAAGTAAACAAGATAAAATGAATACCAAAAAACAGATGGCCACGACCAACGGTTTTAACAGTATCAGTAAATGATAGACCAAATCAATAGAAAATACCAACAAAAACCAAGATTAAGATTGCTCACCACACTAGAAAGAGATGCTGGAAAAACCAACCAGTATAACAATGAAATATAACACAGGGATCGCAAAAGTAATACATCACGCCCACAAGTTCAACGAAAACCCACTAAACTGAAACTTATAGTAGTTCGTCGTTGATAACAACGTCAATTTGATAAGCAAAATTCTTCTATTATTAAACAATATTAATGATATCGAAGTAGCTCGAAGTGGCAGACACAAGCATTGTGCGTTTCCGCACACGTGTCTTGAGGGCCAGCATGACAGATACGTAGAACTGTAGAACTAGGAGAGTGGAAAACGGTTTTCTTTACTTAAATTCGTCAAAGTTTTATTTTACTCTCAAGTTCGGTGTAATAAATTACGTATGGAATGTAAAACATATTATGAAATACGATTTCTTAGCCGATTTGTTCAAAGTAAAAAGATCTTTTGGAAATTTCTACCAGAACTGTCGCGATCTCCTAAAAATTTAAAAATAATCAAAATGATGGAAAGTTGTTATTCGAAGCGCAAACGTCTAATCTCGCTGATTATACTATCAAGGGCGTGAAATGTCCCTGGCTGGTAATTTAGTAACAAAATGAAATTAAAACTTTGACAAATGACAACTTGATTGTTATATTTATCATCCATTTATTAAAAAAAATCCATAATTGCAAAGATATTTAATTTAAATAATAATTTGCATTTACATTATTAATACATTTTAATTAATTTGTCAGAATTTTTAATTTTTTAGAATTTTTTTGTATTTTGTTATTTTTCTGTTGGTCTATTTTTAATAACTCATGGCTACTTGCAGGGTTAAGAATAACAAAACACCCGTCCGATTTATTGTTGAACATTGCCTTTAAACTGTCATCTCATGCTAGAACATTGGTTTTTGTTCCCGAGTATATATATGTAGTTTATGCCTGCAACAATCAGTTTCCCCAAATATCTGGATAATTAAAAAACTTAATACCAATTCCGAAGCTGATAAAACCACCCGAAGGCCTGTTTGCTTATCGCCTAATCTGTCTGCTTAAAAGATTACCATCGATATATTTTAGATGCCAGTGAAAAGAGTAAGAGATCTAGCTGAAAATGAATATCTATGCTAGTAATAAGGCGTTGGGAATAAACACGATTATGCAAAGGATGATGCCAAATATAGACGGGAAGTAATAAAGATGGCGACTGCTATTGGTGAGTGTAACTAACTCAATTTTACTCTAAGAAGCTCTTGTGAGGACACCCTATTTCGTCTGGTTTGCAGAGTTGCCAAAAACGAAGAACTTGCTTTTCCTGGCCGCGCTTCAGCATAGAAAGACAAGGGATCCTAAGCATCTATCATGCGTTCCCGAACATTGAAATTTTTGTTGAGGTTGTGCTTACGTTCGCACGTACGTGCCTTTTTAAGAACCGAGTAAGTTACTCGGAGGTGCTCTCTGGGTAACTGTAAATGAATCAGGCGGTGTAGTGGAGACGAGCAGCTAAATGCTGTTTATAGTCATGGACACTACATGTCAGGGCGAGCCATTGGCGCCTCAAAACCAATGCCAAACCAGCGTCTGTTTTCCAGGTTAGGAGCGGCTGAAGCGGGCGTCTGTCTTGTATCAAGCGGCTCGCTATATAAATGTGTTCAAGGTAGGACTGGATGCCTCAAGATTCTCACCAGTACGTGACCCACACACGTAACAAGCGGGTTGAGCGGAAGGCCAACAACCTCCCCTCATAAAAACTATCAAGTTATGAACCCTAAACAAAGGCCTCGGATAACCATATCGGATTCATTACAAACTCGACCTCGGAAATTGTACACGGACAATGCTTTAAAAATGGGAACATGGAACGTGCTTAGCCTCTTAAGACCTGGAGATCTCCAGAACCTATCGAACCAAGCAAAGAGTTACACATTAGACGTACTTGCACTACAAGAGCTTAGATGGTCTGGGAGTGGGATCCATGACACCACCAATGGTTACACTCTTCATTACAGCGGCCATCAGAACGGAGGAGAATTTGGAGTTGGCTTCCTCATCCATCGGCGCGTGAAGCATCATATCATCGATTTCCGCCCTATCAACATGCGGATATGCACGGCCAGACTTCGCACTAACAAATTTAACATCACGATCGTTAATGTGCATGCACCCACCGAAGATAAATCAGATGACATCAAAGATCTTTTCTTTGTCGAACTGGAGGAAGTCATCAATAACATACCGCACCACGACATTAAAATATCGTGGGCGACTTTAATGCAAAAATCGGTAGGAGTGCAGAAAATACATCGCACATCGGTCCTAACAGCCTGCACCTAACTAGTAATAACAACGGCCAACGAGTCACCGACCTGGCAATAACGTACAACTTAGTTGTATCAAGTACGTTTTTCCCACATAAGAGAATCCACAAAGTAACGTGGAGATCGAATGATGGGAGAACGGAAAATCAAATCGATCACGTCATGGTGTCTAAAAGACACTCCACCAGCATATCTGACGTTAGATCTTACAGGGGTGCAGACATGGACAGCGATCATATGCTTTTCATATTTAAATATAAGTGCAAACTGTCATCTACGTTTAACAGACAAGCACAAAAGACCGTTCGATGGAATATCAATGCTCTAAACGACCAAGCGTCATTGCAGAGTTACCAATCAGCTGTCACTAACTATTTAGAGCGGCCCAGCAACAACGAAGAAGCTCCATCTAACATCGAGGAGCAGTGGCACGCTATACAGTCAGCCATAACCACCGCGGCGCAAAATACCATCGGAAGAAAACCTCCGAGGGCCCGCAATGATTGGTTCGATGGCCAATGCCGTAGGGTCGTCGAAAATAAACGAACGCTTCGTGAAAAATGGTTGGCTCGCAACACTAGAAGCACTCTAGCAGAATATCTCCGCGCTAGGAAAGCCATGACTAAATACCTTCGGCAAAAAAAGCGCGAACATATGAGATTATGCAACGAAAACATCAGCTTCCAAGCGGAACTAGGAAACTCAAGGGACTGTTTTGCCAACGCCAGGAATCTCACTAAAGTCTTCCACCCAAGAAGTACAGCCATCAAAGACGGGAATGGAGAGTTGAGAACAAACGTGGCTGATGTTCTCTCAGTATGGCAAACCTACTTTCAAAATCTGCTAAATCGGAATGACGACGTGACCCCCATTAGAGCAATAGCTCCTCCAGGTGACGAGGTCTTTGTTGAATATCCCACAGTGGAGGAAGTAGACGCAGCTATTAGTCGATTGAAAAATGGAAAGGCACCCGGTCTCGATGGAATCCCCGCAGAATTGATTAAACTCGGAGGCGCTACTCTTGCAACAAGTCTATACGACCTCGTCGTCTGTATTTGGGACCAAGAAGAGCTGCCTGAGAATTGGAAGACCGCGCTCATATGTCCGCTGCATAAAAAAGGCGACCGTCTCAAATGTGAAAACTATCGTAGCATAGCTCTATTGAACGCTGCTTACAAAGTGTTGGCTAATGTTGTACTTGCCAGACTCATCCCTTTCGCCGAAAACATCATTGGCGACTATCAATGTGGTTTTCGACCCAACCGATCAACCACGGACCAGTGTTTTACCATGAGGATAATCTTGGAAAAATGTTGGGAGTACAACATAACCATACATCAACTATATATAGACTTCCGGCAGGCATATGACAGTATAAACCGCGACAACCTATGGGCCGCGCTCATATGCCTAGGAATCCCAGAGAAACTCGTTTCGCTGTGCAAATTAACAACGTCTGGGTCTGTATGTAGAATCGTAATTGAAGGAACTGTGTCAGACTCCTTTGAAATAACATCTGGCGTTCGACAAGGTGATGCACTCGCGCCTTTGCTGTTCAATTTGGCGCTTGAGTACGTAGTAAGAAAAAGCAACATCGAAACTTCGCGCTGTATATTTAATAAATCCGGTCAAATTCTTGGATATGCAGATGATATCGTGCTTCTTGGCCGAAAACCTAGCGATATCAAAGACAGTTTCATACCGCTCGATTGCTGCGCAAGAAGACTTGGTTTGGAGGTGAACAGCAGTAAAATCAAATATCTAACAACACCCAGGAACATCTCTAGTGCAAATATCGGAATTGGCGACCACAATTTTGATGGTGTCGAAAACTTTAAATACCTCGGGTCAGTTATAACATCACTGAATGAAATCCAGGCAGAAATAAAAGCCCGAATCGCTGCCGGACAACGAGTTTTCTACGCCCAATCAAGATTATTGCGTTCGAAACATCTATCGCAGTCGTGCAAGCTCGCACTTTATAAAGCACTAATAAGACCTGTGCTGACTTTCAGAAGCGAGAGCTGGACCATGACCTCTAACGATTGTAGATTGTTATCTACATTCGAAAGGAAGATCATCCGTTCAATTTTTGGTCCAATTAAAGTTGCGAACAACGAATATCGGATTCGTATGAATCACGAAATAAAGCAACTCTTCGGAGGCAGCGATATCATCGGATTCATTAAATCCAATCGAGTGAGATGGCTCGGTCACGTTACAAGGTCCCCACAACAACGGATGATAAATAAAGTGTTTCACCAACAACCAGCCGGAGTACGTCGTAGAGGAAGACCCCGACTACGCTGGCGTCACGACATTGAACAAGACCTGCAAGCATTAGGATGTCGAAACTGGAGGACGAGAGCAATGGATCGGAATGGATGGAGGGCCATTGTGCAGGCGGCGAAATCCCTTCATGGGATGTGAAAGCCAGAGAGAGAGAGAGAGAGAGAGAGAGAGAGTAAGTTATGCCTGCTCGGCGAGGTTATGCTTAACAGCGGTTCCACAGCTCATGTGAGATACAGATAGTAGGTAGCTAAATGATTCCATCTCATATAAAACAACACACACGCCAAATTGGTTAGTTTTTGTTAATTGGAAATAATTTTTAAATATCGAGTTCATTCAGAGCGTTCTGCTCATTTGTTTGGGCAGCTATGGACATCATCAATTGTATTCACCAATACTCGTACAATTTATTCAGTTCATAATACACCACAAAGTCCTTAGTTCATACAGTCTTCTGAGTCCATTCATTTAAATATAGTTCGTATTGTAGTAGCTATTTACACTCCGTCCAGTTCATTTATATTTACCATTAAGTTCATTCTGTTTAGCACGTCATACAGTAAATGCAGTACCATAGGAATATCAAACCACATTCAAATTTATCAACTATGAACGTCAGTTTCTTCTAGTTCCTATCGAACAACAGTGTATCAATTTTGTACGCAAAACGACAGCGCGAGTTGACGAGGTGAACAAAATTTTTGTGTACATATACAGTGTATAATACACAATTTTATATTTGTATTGTGTGTTTTGCTCTCTTGTATATGTATGTGCATTCTATTAGTCATTTTTGCGATGGTAGGTATCAATATAAATGGTTCCGGTTCAATCGGTTTATTTTTTTTGATACTGACGTCTACTCACCTCTTCTATTCGTTTGCGGTGAAATGTAGTAATATTTTATGTTTTAGGATTTTTAATATTCAAATGTGTAAAATATGTTCAATTTAATTCAGATATATGAGGATAATTCGAATTAGTTCTAAAATTGCGAAATGTTTTCGCATAGAAACGTCAATCCAAAAAAAATTCAAAACAGGATCATGCGCATGCGTCTCGCCTACTAATACAAACAAGATGCTCAATACTATATTTTTCCGGTTTGCTCACCTCGCTTTAATAAAAATAATTATCTGAAGTTTTTTGTTTAACGAAATAATATTTTACAATATAATAGGTTGCTATAATTTAATAAAATTCTTGCTTCCTAAATACCTGACTAGTTCTAAATTGGGGCCCTTTTATGAAATTTTATGATTGTCAGATGTTTTCGGTATCAAAACCAATCGGTCCAAAAATAAACAAATAAAAAATTTATTTATTTATAGCTAGAACTAGTTTTACGTCATCGACGATATCGACTAAGAATAGGTTTATAAAACAAAACTGTCTAAGTCATAAACCAGTTCAAGGTCAATTTTGTTTATATGCGATTTTGAAATACGCACGCGTAAGGACAAGATAAAATTGGCACGTGTATATGCTTCCTTAGTTTTATAATTAAAAAATTATAATCTACATATGTATTATTCCTACTATCAATATCGACGGATTAACAAATTATCGCTTAATAATACGAATAACAATGTTGCATACAACTCAAAAAAAATTATTTTGATTAAATTTAAAACAATAATAATAAGTCTTATTTACAATAACTTCTTTCTAATGTAGTCTATCCCAATATGCAATGCCGACGGAATTCCATTTACATTCGCGTTCTAAAACCACAATGCCTCTATGGAAAGAACCATGTGTATCACGCGGAAATTCGTACTCCCCGCCAAAGAAAAGTGTCACAAAAATTCCGGTGTCGGTGTGTATCCCAACTAAAAAGAGAAAAAAACACAGAAACAAAAGGCACGTGTTTGTATATATTTTCCAATTGGAATAAATAATAATTCTTATCCGAAATAAAACAAAATTTTCCATTTATAATAAACTAAATATTAATATTTTATTCACATTATTTTTTATTTGTGTACAAAAAACATAGAAAATTTATTTACATATTTAAATTTCATAAATTGAGTGTTGTATTGCATCCGCCACGTTGTATTGCATCCGAAACGTTGTATTGCATCCGCCAGCATATTGAGATCTTGAAAAAAAAAATCATTGAAAATTTGCTACGTAAATGTATTTCGCGACGACGCCATTGTGAGACAGATCTCTATTACCTTTTTAGTCCAAATTTGCACATCGCGATCACTAAATAAGTTAATAATTATTATTATATATTTAAATTTAAAATTATTTACTTTAACAAATCGAAAAACATTATAATGAAACACAACACTTTAAAGTAAAAAAAACTAATTATGTAGAGCAACCGTGCATGTCGACTTGTCAGAAGAAACTGAAAAATGAAAATAAAAGATATACAATCGAAACTTATAAAACGAAAATAATATTACCGCGAAATAGAAAGAGAAAAACAATTATTTTTCTCCAAAATCAATATTTTTGTGTCTTTGATATTTTGTAGTACGGAATTTACTGCGAATTTGAGCAGTTTTGTCCACACAGTGGAAAAATTGCATACTGGGTTTGTATATATTTTCCAATTGGAATAAATAATAATTCTTATCCGAAATAAAACAAAATTTTCCATTTATAATAAAATCAATATTAATTTTTTATTCATATAAATATACACAAATAAATTTTAAGCACGTTCACCATACGTCTTGCTAATTGAATATCCTTTGGCATGAATCGCGTATACATTTGTATATACAATTAAACCAACTAAATTTGCTTTACTTCACGACGAATTTCATGACATTCCACGTAAAGCTACTGTACCGGAACGATAATGATGTGTTTTTTAAATCAGATGCTATGGTGTATTTTAACGCGCATCCAATTGTACATCCCAACAAGCACAACCTTGAAAAATAAAAATGGGAAATTTCCATTATTTCAAGAAGACGCCATTTTAAAATGATTTGATTACCTCTTTTAACATCCAAATTTTTTGGTCACAAGCACAACACAAACACGTAATTGAATTATTATATACAAGGTATGAAAAATGTTAACATATTCACCGTAAAACACAAGTTAACATATAAAAAATAAAAATCGCGGCAAGCACTTGTAATATCGCGTTATCCTCTCAAGTGCTACTATTAAACTGAAGATACAAAACAATAAACAAAAAAATAAAAATAATAAAAATGCGAATGAAAGAGAAAGAAATTTGTTTTTGCCGAAAATCAATATTTCTGTGTCTTTGATATTTTATTTAGAATTTAGTACGACATTTGAGCAGTTTTTTCCACACAGTGGAAAAATTGCATATTGGGTTATTGTATGTTTTATTTTTAATAAAACAGAATGTTTTGAAAACTAAAACGCACGTATTATGTATATACTATACATATACTAGATGTATATACATACATATGTACTATTTAAAATAAAATGTGTGCACGATCGATAATTTCTTGTCGTTTAGGCACAGAATAGACACTATCTGTGGTTTAGGTATATAAAATTTAAAAAACATGTGATCATGAAAAGAAAGAGGATCTATTTTCGATGAATGTATGTATGTACGTATATACATTGATTATGGTTTGGTGTGCTGCATGAAATATAGTTTATAAAAAAGAAACAAATATTTGGAGGAAATGATACGAAACATCAGAAATTTATGAAAGAAAGGGAAAAATATTATAATTAAATTGTTTTTAGTGATCGCAGTAAACATTTAGATATACATACATAATACATATTTGTGTTTAGTTACATTATGTATATTTTATATGCCTATCTATACTGATTGGTCGAAATTAAATACATACATTCATTACTTAATTTTTCCTAAGTGTACTATAAGGATGATTGATATCCCAAGTATAACAAAACGAAAGTAAAAATTGAGTATAGTATTTTCCTTCGTTTTCATCCAAAATTAACGAAAGTTAAACTTCACATTATAATGATAGTGTTTGTAGCGTATACGTATTATATACATATGCGTAGTATTTAGTTTATTGTGAGAACGCTAAGTTAATAGTAACTTTTAACGATGCGGATACATTTGTCAACTTTGATATTAATTTATTTTAAGGCTGTAAAACATTTGGTAATGTAAAGAATCATTCGAGATAATTTGGTACAATCTATTATATTTTGTTTTCCTATTTTATATTTAGAAATCATTATTTATGAAGCAAGATGGCCACGAACTAAAAAAGTGCATTAGGGCAAACTTTACAGAGCTGTTACCAAAGAGCTTAGCTGCAAGTTTACGTTTAACGGTCAATAAAGATAATGTGAGGTATGGTTTACGTTACTCCGTGTTAAATTTAATAATTATAATATTATTTTCAACATTTTAGATTGTACTATGGAAAAATTTACGAACTCTAACGAAACCGATTTAATATCCACAAATTACTTTTATTATATAAAAGACAAACAAGGAAAATTATTTAAAAAAACATCTAGTGGAAATATTAGAAATTAAAAAACTGAATAATTTAATCGAAATGTATATATATGTATGTCCAAAATAATCAATAATGAATTAAAATAATGAATTTAATAAATCATTTTATATTACAAAAACAAAAATATTTCTTTAAAAACATTTAATTTTACAACCAAAATTTGAAATTGCCGTTTAAACAAACACAAGCACAATTGTTCCCGCCAAATATTTCTCAATACGCATACACATGCAATAAAATGTTTATAATGAGTTTCGTCCAGTTTCGAATTTTCACGACACGCTTCATACGTTTTATTTTAATAAATTGCAACTCAAACTTAGAAAAATACTAGACTAAGTTTAGTACTTAAGTACGAATATCGCCAGAAAAATTGAAAGTAAAAATACTTGGGTATTGAATTTAGATCATTTCCCAAGTATTTTTACTTTCAATTTTTCTGGCGATATTCGTACTTAAGTACTAAACTTAACGGTACTCTAAAGTTGCTGGTCCGATCAAAAAAAGAAACAGATAAGGTCGTTACTGGAAATGTATGCTTGGATGATATGTACATTCATCCAAAATACGAGTACGATTTTCACACCAATAAAATATCTGAATACGTCGAGTTCGATGGTAACTACCCAAATGATAATACTTTAGCTACCCAAGTAATTGTTTTTATATTTGTCAGTTGTACTACTCGTTGGAAAATTCCTCTTGGATATTTCCTTATTAGTAGCTTAACATCTGTATAAAAGAAAAATATAATTGAGTTTCGTTTGCCTTTATTACACGAAATTGGGGTTCTAACTGTTGGTTGTAACGTTTATTTTCCTAATATAAATCTCGCTTTTAAATTGGTGGTATACCTCAACAATTTTAATTTTTTTTTATCCATGTCTTATGTTCAGACTCTTCAAGAACATTTAACTATTAAAGGTCCTTTATTTGATGGTGACGGCCCCAAAATTTCATGGCACTATTTAGAATAACTCCATAGGATTCAATCGAAGAAAGGTTTCCATCTCTCGAATAAATTACGAAATGCCCATAAATTTTTTAATTGCCAAAAAATGAAAGTTAATTTAGCAGTTCAGACATTAAGTAATTCCGTAGCAAATTCCGTGTTTCAAAATTGCCACAATATGAAGGGTGTAGTGGAACAATAAAACTTATTAGAGTCTTCAATAATTCCTTTGATATTTTAAACAGCAAATAATTTCAAGTAATTTTAATTTGGTTTTAAATTACGTTAAATCATCAATTGAATATACATATATCTAAATTAAAGTTTCTATCCTCTGGTATTAAAGTTACTGATCCTAAAAGCTAAACGGGATTTATTGGAATAATATGTTGTCCTTCTAACATCCAGGATTTCCGTGACACTTATTTAAACACACATCTGTTGAAATATATTTCGTTCTATAAATTAAGTCAAGAGCACATTGAACTACTTTTTTGAGTTGTTCGCTCAAGATTAGGAAGAATTTCGAATCTAACTCTAAACCAATTCATCACTTCATATAAGCGTATTTTCACACGTTCAATTAAGTGACGCCTCGCTATTTAATTGTATTCCTCAAACAGAAGTTTCTATTTTAAATGTTTCTCCTGAGCATGAACTTTGTTTACTTATCATTAATTTTGGAAAATTGTTTTTTATTTTTAAGTTATTTTTCATTTAGAATTTACCACTTTCCGCTATGATGTCTTTAATTTGATGGTCGCCATATAAAATACAGAGCAAAATTTGTGTGTGTGCATGTACGTGGAGTAGATGACATAGAGAAAAAAGAAAGAAATAACTATTCAATAAGTCTGGTGAAAATGCCGCGTGCGGGAGAACTTCCCATCCCAAGTTGAAGTTGGTCTTCAGAGCCACGCAAGCAACGTGAGATCGAGCGTTTACATGCATCAGTATTTGCCTGCTTGCTTGCCCAGTAAATGGCAATTTCTGATCAATTTCTTTGCTCAGTTTGTTCAGTTGCCGGCTGTACCGTACTGCAGTCACAGTCTGACCAGTTTCCAGAAGTTTGCAATAAAGCACACCCTTCATGTCCCACCAGATACACAGGAGAACCTTCTTTAAGTGGATGTTCTGTTTTGGTTTCGATGTACTGGGTTACCCGGGATCTATTCACAACTTTTTACATTTGAAATTCTAGTAAAAAATATACTTTTCATCACCCGTCACAATTTTCCACAAGAAATTATTTTCTTGTTGCCAGGCTAGCAGTAAAAGGCATGTGTTCATACGTTGACCTAGGCTGTATTCGGTCTACACATGTGGAACCCACTTAGACCGAAATCGCCACTTCTAAACCGATTATACCAATAATTACACGTTTCATAAGACACAACGTCTGCACCAAGAACACTACAAATTGATTCCCGTGCTTTAGAAGCATTTTTTCCTTGTAGGAGTTCGTATAGAATGCAGTGCCGAATGTGCTGTTTATCAGTTGCGTTCGTAAATTCCGCTATTCTGAGAAGTTATGTAACTCACGTAGACTTGTCGTTCGTTGTTCCGAAGCCTTGTGTCCGATCCTGTAAAAACTACAAAATACCGTGAAAATATTTCTATTTTAAATATAATTTTAAACTCGAAGAAAAAATCTGTAGAAATAAGTTCATACGCCTAATAAATAAAGGGTGGCTAAATAAATTTGTTTCCATAATTTAAAGTTACAACTTAAAAATTGAGTTGCACTTCTGATGAGGATTTTAAAGCTATGCCCATTACCGATATTGAAATGTTTATTTTTGAAATTTTCAAATAAGTGGTCATTTGGGGCGGTTTTCATGATAAGGGGTGTTTGATATCTGAACAATTGTAGTGCACTTTTAACGTGAGCTTGTAAATCGATTGACAACACAAACAACGAATTATTTATATATTGTCATTGTAATACCTGATGATGGGTTTCACGCTTAGGGTTAACAGTTTAAAAATTGAATTGCATGGATATTGTGTATACTCATTATTCTATATACAACAACCGGCATCGAAATATTATTGCTTTTTGCAAATTTGGTTAAAATCAATAACTAGCTTTTATTTTCAACGTCTTAAAATGTGTGCAAAAACTAGTCAAAACAAATCAATTACTACCATGCCTCAGATTATATGGAAAAAGGAAAAAATGGTAACAAAAATTTGTATGCTTGACCAATTTTTTGGAGGCAAATCTTAACACATAGTACATTTTTCCAAAGAAATCTTTCCGGTGTAAGCTGATTTTATTCATTTTCTCAAAAATAAAATCATTTATAAAATTGTTAGGTATTTTAATATTATTGAATTTAGATCATATATCATCCTTATAGTACACTTAGGGAAAATTAAGTAATGAATGTATTTAATTTCGACCAATCAGTATAGATAGGCATATAAAATGTACATAATGTAACCAAACACAAGTATGTAATACGTATAACTAAACGTTTACTGCGATCACTAAAAAAAATGAGTGAGTCCATTAGTACTCTCAAGGAGATGTGTAAACATGGCGTGTGTATAGTACGTGGATACAGTTTACTTTGAAGGAAGAAGGAATGCAATTTTACTAACCAGAGTTTTTCATTTGTTTATTATCGTTAAATTGGTCTATTACTCTTTCAGTATAATCGACGCAATTGGATTTTGGTAGCTAAAATAAGATATATTATATACTGTCGACTCTAACTTTAAAAATTTTCATTGAAAAACTGTACAATATGGTCGTCCCATATCTAGTAGTAAATATATTTCGATCTGAGTTCATGTGCAAATCGAATTCGTCTCGCAGGAAGTTTATAAGTGGTTCAGCTTGAGGAACAGCAACATTAATATTGAAATCCCCGCTCATAATCACCGGCAAAAGATGATAGTCTCCTTGGAGAATTTTTGAAATTCTTTAGGATATGGGGCAAGGACGAAATGTATGAACTTCATTATGTCTTCGAAAGATTTATTCGGCGAGGTTAATACAACTACAAAAAGCATCTTATTCCCATTGAGAAGCTGAAGTTCAGCCGTATATATCATCAATGAGTTGTGTTGTTACGCTCATACCAGTTGTTTGTCCAACGATGATTTCTTTATGAGAGGTGACTGTATGGTATGAGTATTCTATTTGAATTTTTATATATTGTTACTCCGGCAGCTCACTCACCGTCTCTCTTGAACTGAACGCAGATCTGGAAAAGCAAGAAAATTGAGCATCCTTGCGTGACTGTGTCAGTTAGGTCGAGGTGATGTGTATGACCTAAGACTCTGACAGTTCAATGTTAAAAACCAGACGTCATTATTATCTCGTACAAAATTCGCCATTACAACGGATAAAGCAGATTTGTGGTGCGGCGCGATAGCTAATTTTGAAGAAGACCCATTGAGGTCCCATTTTTACGTCCATGGTAGACGACATGATCATCGATAGCCGACGTGATGAACAGTCCTTCGAGACTTGTTACTCGTGCTAAAGCAATATACACAATTTGTTAACTATGTCTTTTATCGTAAGAGTATATACTGACTATCTCGTTGTAGGTACCACCGTGTGATGCATGAATTGTGGTGGCACATGAAGGTACGGCGCTTTACATTAATTGTTGTTTATGCTTAACATTAAGTGTTGTTTCGATTAATAGTTGAGCTTTTTCTAAAAATGGGCACCAAACATCGGTCGATATTCGTTTTCTGCGCCCATCCAGCTTCAAGCCACCTGACCTTCTTGCCAACTTGTGAATTTGAACCGAAATCCATCCAGAGTCGTTTGACATTTTTTACTGTCGACGTTTTCATCGTTTTCGTTGTCCTGGTTAGGATGCCTATGCAATCGATATACTTTAGACAGCCCATAGTTCCATTCGCCAGTCCATTTGTTACGTCAATATTGGTTTTGAAAAAGTACGGTAAATTATTTGTGTCCACTATGCTAATTTTATGGATCTTTTGACGGAATTCCTACACCGGCAGCCCACTGACCATCTCTATTGAACTAAAAACACCTTTCAAACGTAGGAATATTAACAAGTTCGTCATTGCGCAGCCAGGTCTCGAAAACCAAATGAATTGAGCATAACTGCGTGACTGTGACCTGAGACTCTGGCAGTTCAATGTTAAAAACGAGATGTCATTATAACCCCATTCAGTAGAAGACATGATCATTGATAGCCGACGTGATGAACAGCGCCTATAGAGACTCGTCAATCGTGATAAAGCAATATACAGCAGTTGTTGACTGTGTTTTTAATCGTATGAGTATGCAATTTCGTAATCGTAATTCGTATTTCGTATCGTAATTTTTTTTTTTGATTTTTCTGATCGATGGAAATGTCGATGGTTTCTATTTCATTCATTAAATTAATTTTTTCATTTTCCCTACTATTATACATATACATAAAAGCATGCCATGTATAGTAAAAATTGTTTTTGTTGAGTTTGTTGCTTTTTTTTCAAACGAAGTAGGTATACGTCATTTCCGTTCGTTTCATTTACAAGTTTACTCTAATACAAAAAATTTTGGTAGGCGCGCGTAAAGATGTTTACACATCAAAAACAATTTAATTATAATATTTCTCCCTTTCCAAATATTTGTTTTTTTTTATAAATTATATTTCATGCTGCACACCAAATCATAATCAATGTAGCTTTTCATGATAACATGTTTTTTTTAAATTTTATATACCTAAACGACAAGAAATTATCGATCGTGCACACATGTATATACATCTAGTATGTATATACATAATACGTGCGTTTTAGTTTTCAAAACATTCTGTTTTATTAAATATAAAACATACAATAAGAGAAAGGATATTTTCAAACGAAAATAAAAAATACGTTCAATTTGTATTTTTCCGTTTGTTTCTTTTATACTGTACACACAAATAAAAAAAAATTATTTTGTCGCGCGAGTTACATGTAGGACATTGACACCACATGATAACAAAAATGCACATGAAAATATTTTGTTCTAGAAAAGAATCAAAATACATAAATTTTCACACAAAAAGTGCAAACAAAATATTTTATAATTTTTATATTTTTTTGTGAAATGAAATCTATATCAGATTTCATTAAGTATATTTAAAACGAATATTGGTGTTAAATTTAGAACACGTTTTAAATATGCTTACTTCGAAGTTTTATGAAGAATTAAAATTAATAAATTAAATAAAAAGTAGAATTGTATCTGACTCCGAAGAGTACAGACTTAAATAACCAATTTTCAAAATAATGTAAAAAGTGTAAAGAAAAATAAATAAAGTTTTTTTTTTATTTTCAACTGAAGTTGAAAAACGTTTTTGGCGCAGTTGATAGGATTTTCTTCCGAAGAAGGAAATCTAAGTGATCGAACATTAGTTATAATAAAAATTAAAAAGTGTATAAGTTAAGATTTAAGTGATCGAACATTAGTTATAAAATTATTAAAAGTGTTTAAGTTAAGATCTAAGTGGTTGAACATTAATAAAAATAAAAAAGTATTTAAGTTAAAATCAAAGTGCAAATTTTCGCGACACAAAGAACAAAAACGTCACAAAAATAAATTTTTATATATTTATTAACCTAGAAACATAATAAGTAAGTGAAAATTTTTACTCGTGAAAGTTGAAAATGGAAATTGAACAATTAAAAAAGGAATTATTTGATCAACAACAAATCCAAAAAAAAGTTGTTGGATCAAATACAATGCCTAAACCAAAAAGTGTTAGAACAAGAGGTTAAAACAAAAGAAATACAAGTGACAAAGTTCAACTTAACACCTGACCAAATAACTAGAAATTTGAATGAGATTCCACCATTCTCTGGTGAAGATGCGTTCAAGTTAAAATAGTTCTTGAAAACGGTGGAAGACACAGAGACACTGTGTGGCAGCAATAATGTTGAACTCAACTCATATTGCTTACGAAAATTAGTGAATAATAAAATCATCGGACAAGCCAGAAATGTGATAATGGAGATTCCAGATCATCAACGGACATGGACAAACGTAGTACAACAACTTAAATTGAAGTTCCGACCCAAGCACACAACACACCAATTGCTTTTTCAAGCAAAGGATCTCAAGGTATATAATCTTAAAGATTTGTTTAATAGATTAAATAAAAATAAATCACAATGTAGCGAAATTTGTGACTTCGACGAAGAAGATATATTCACTTATGATTCCATTGATAATGAATTAGTAGAAATTTTGAAATCGAAGTTAATACCGATTGTTCAATTACAAATCGCAACAGATAAATCTTTGTTTGAATTGGATAACTTGTTATGCAAAACAGAAATTTATCTAGCGGAAGATGTCATTAAAATTGAGTATAGAGTAAATAAAAGTAAAAATATCTTCAACAATAAACCAGCTATTAGTAATAAGAAAAGTGATTATAGTTTCCCAAATTCAAATCAATTCAAAAGATTTAACCAAAATAACAATCATCGAAATAATCACACTAATTATCAAAATAAGCATAATTTGTTTAACCAACATAGTAATAATTATAGAAACAATAACAATAATAATAGTAATCGAACTGGACAATATAGATTTAATACAGAACAGAATAGATTTAATACAGAACAGAATGGATTTAGTACAGGACAGTATAGTCGTCAATTTAATAACAATAGGAACAGTTTCACTAGAAATAATCAACAAGAACATGAACCTATGGAAGTAGATAATATAACTAGGGTTCGTGAATTAAACCAAGAGGTAAATTTTATAGAAGAGCCTCGGACAATCAACTACCCATAATAAAATTAACATTTGAAAATTATCCCATTAATTGCTTAATAGATACTGGCTCGGATACCAGTTTAATAAAACATAATATACTAAACTATAAAATATTTAAATTAGAACAACCAATTATGTATAATTCCCTAGGTGGACCAAACTACGTAACCGAAAAAACAATAACTCCCATTCCAAAGGAATTAATCAAATCAGGCACACTCGAGTGGAAAATATTCCCTCTAAAGAGTTGGAAATACGATGCCATAATAGGTATCAATTTTCTAAAAGCATTCGAAGTGACTATTGATATAAGAAACGAATACATAAAAATATTCAATGAACACGTAATCCCATTTGTAGAAATTAATTACCCCAAGGAATTTACTCAAGTAAATTACTTAGAACCAATAATAAACCCAAAAGAGGAAATTATTAATAAAGTAAACCAAAAACATTTAAACTCCGAAGAAAGACAATACCTAAAAGAAATTCTATCAAAAAATAAAGATTTTTTTTATAGTGAAGGAGAAAATTTGACCTTCACTCACGAAATAACTCATGATATAAAGTTGAAAAATGATAATCCCATTTATCACTTTGGACGGCAGTCCAAACGAGTGACGAAAGCACCTACTGTGCTGGAAGTCGAACGAAGTATATTATACAGCAAGTTTCGAACTTTTTCACTTTGAGGCCGCCAGGATCATGTTATATACCCATAGAAAGGTCTTGAAAAATAAACCTAAATAATGTATAAAAGCATGAATTTCTACCAACATTGAGTGGAGATATGACCTTCTGAAAATTGCCCCAAAAAATCAGTTTTTCGCGTATAACTGCCCCAAATAATGGCCCAATTATTTTCTAACTGGCAAATTATGATTGTAAACGTCAATACCAATTCAACGACACCTCAAACGTCCAAAACGGATGATTTTGACCAAAGTTATCACAATTTTAAATTTTTCTATGACGTCACCAAATAATCTTGCTTTGGTATATATGTTTGTTTGTCCGTACCTCTTTTATTTGATCTCATATTTTCAGGGGTTGTAGTACTTAAAAAACTAAGCAATTTTTGTTCTACAACTTTTTGATTTGGCCGCCATGTTGGCCGCGGCCGGCCTCTGAACGGCCATTTTTGGCCATTTTGCCACGTCCACAGTGCTGAATCTATTCGACATACCCTGGACATATGCATATCGTTAGAAAGGTATTGACGCCAGCTATCAAATAGCAAAAAAAAGAATTCAAAAAATTAGGTTGGAGGGTCATTTTGGCCAAAAAACTGAAAAATGCGAAATCGGCCGGCCACATTAGGCCGAATTGCTAAAAAATGAGCCCAAGACTTTTAGTTCATATTTTCAGGATTATTAGCCACAAATCTCACCTACAATATGACATCAACCGTTTGTCCCAGAAAACTCGTATATTTTAGATATTGACCTCCATAACTTAAAAGCCACCCTAATTTTTTTGCAAAATTTTATTTTTAGGCTCAAATGCTCCCTAATATCGGTCCGTTGCGGTTCATAATGATAGTGAATCAACGTATTATAATGAAATAAATATAAATACATCATATTATTATCATTGCTAAGAGAATTTTTACCAGTGACTCTTTTGTCATAACAAAAAAAATGAAAAACTGACAAATTGATGTCATCGAAAAAATCACCAAAAACATTGAACATTTGAGTCTCCTTGCATAAAATCGATATTTTTTTATCATTATGCTGATTTCTTTGAAAAATAGATCTAATCTCTCCTCCCATCGCATGAAGATGGAATATCAGCGAGAGGCTAGCTACCATTAACTTTTATTTCCAACTAACACACTAAAATATGTATATT
The DNA here is from genome assembly GCA_932526605.1 of Nephrotoma flavescens. NCBI lineage: Eukaryota > Metazoa > Arthropoda > Insecta > Diptera > Tipulidae > Nephrotoma > Nephrotoma flavescens. The sequence continues at coordinate 145,285,067 of OW052220.1, forward strand.
TTATAGAATTGTTTAAGGAGTCAAAAATGAATGGTAGCCGCATGCAGTTAGTGACAAAACAGCAAGAAACATGCAAAAAAAATTGTTGAATTACTCAATCGAATTTCTACCAAAAACACATGCAACTGGTCTAAATTTTTACTACTCTGTAACATACACTAAAAACTAGACTACAAATGTTCAGCCGATAGCCTACGAGAACCGGGTGTGTAATAAGATCACACCCGGCATGACCTGTTTGTGGCATGTGGTAAAGGATTCTGAAATAAAATCTACTAAAAGACTACAAAATGAAGATTGAAAAATTGCAACTTGTGTGCTATCGTGTGTGTGTGTGTGAACTCAAAGTCGAAATAGAAAACGACTGACAACAATAAAACGAATCGCAATTCAATTAATTTTCAATTTGTTTGCCAAAATCATTGATATCAAATAAAAAACCTCTTAACGAGGTAAATGTTCGAGTGACGCAAGCCGAATTCAATACAAAAAATTTCTGATATCAAATTTGTGCCGAAAAAAAACAATTGTATTCGATTTGTCAACGATTTTTCGGAATGTTAGTGTATTCGGCGCGTTTGTTTACATTTTTCTTTCTAGCTGTCAAAAACAACAACTTGTCAACGGTTTTTTGAATGTTAAACAACAACGCGCTGAATGCACTAACATTCCGAATAATCGTTGACAAATCGAATACAATTGTTTTTTTCGGCACAAATTTGATATCAGAAATTTTTTGTATTGAATTCGGCTTGCGTCACTCGAACATTTACCTCGTTAAGAGGTTTTTTATTTGATTGCAAAATATATAGATATCCCCAAATACATGAAAAAGAAATCGAACGACAAATTAAAGACATGCTAGAACAAGGCATAATTAAAGAATCAAATTCACCATATAACTCACCTCTTTGGATTGTCCCGAAGAAATTGGACAATTCTAATATAAAAAAATGGAGAACCGTTATAGATTATCGTAAATTAAACGAAATTACTATCGACGATAAATTCCCAATATCGAAACCATTCTAGACAAATTAGGTAGAGCACAGTACTTTACGACTCTAGATTTAGCAAAAGGTTTCCACCAAATATTAATGAACAAAAACGATCAAATCAAAACTGCATTCTCAACTCCATTTGGTCATTATGAATACGTAAGGATGCCTTTCGGGTTGAAAAACGCCCCAGCTACCTTTCAACGATTAATGAACTCCGTTCTAAGAGAATTCATTAATAAAATTTGCGTGGTGTATCTCGATGATATACTCATCTTTAGTACATCTATCGAAGAACACATCTTAAACATTAATAAAATCTTTAACAAGCTAAGGGAAGCAAATTTGAAAATTCAAGTTGACAAATGCAACTTTTTCTGTAAAGAAACAGAATACTTAGGGCATACACTAACCACAGAAGGTGTAAAGCCAAATTTAAAGAAAGTAACCGATATTACCAAATTAAAATTGCCCGATACAACAAAACAAATTAAGTCATTCTTAGGAATAACCGGATATTGCCGAAAATTTATTCAAGGTTATGCTAAAATTGCCCAACCTATGACAAAATATTTAAAGAAAGATGTAAAAATTAATAAACTAGATCCAACATATATAAATGCTTTCGAAAAATTAAAGACTTTATTAACCATCCATCCTATTTTAAAATACCCAGATTTTAATAAATCATTTGTACTCAACACAGACGCAAGTCAATTTGCGATCGGAGCTGTGTTACTTCAAGAAAACCATCCTATTGCTTACGCAAGCAGGACCTTAAACGATCATGAAATCAAATATAGTACTACAGAGAAGGAATTACTTGCTGTAGTATGGGCTATAAAATATTTTAGGCCTTATATATATGGAAAACAATTCGAACTGAATACGGACCATCAAGCACTTAAATGGTTACACACGAAATATTTAGGTAAGGACCTGAATTCCAGACTCCAAAGATGGATATTATCACTTGGAGAATATAATATCAAAATAAATTACCTACAAGGAAAAGACAACAAGATAGCAGACTTTTTAAGTAGAATAAATACGGACATTAACGAAATTAACACAATCGAAGCTATAGTCGAATCTAACGAAGGGAGACAACTCCACTTACTTCCAAAATATGAAATAAATAACGAAGAACTAGCAAATGATAACATTTCAATACAACCAATACCTTCACAAAATGACAACATAACACTTTTAGAAACCATAATAAATAGATTTAAAACACAGTTAATATTCACTGAAAACTTTACAGAAGAACTAGAAAACATTTTACTAAATAGAAGAATCAACATTAACCCAAAAATAAGTAGAAATGAGTTAATAAATAAATTAAAAACATATTTGTCAGGAACTAGAGTGGCAATTTATACCCAAATCTCAGATAATGAATTCCATAATATACAACAAACGTTAATAGAAGAATTCCCTAAGATTAAATTTATTAGATGCACTCAATTCGCTCAAGATGTAGAATCGGAAGATGAACTAATTAGGATAGTTTCAATTCATCATAAAGAACAACAACATCCGGGAATAATTCCTTTGTACGAATATCTTAAAGATAAAATTTACCACCAAAATATAAAATTAATAATCAATAAAATCACCAATAATTGTGATACTTGTAATAGGGCAAAATATGATAGAAATCCTATAAAACCTAAATTTAAATGCACTGAAATGCCAACAGATAAAAATCAGATAGTTCACGTAGACACATATGTAAATAAAAAGCAATCATTCTTAATTTTCATAGACGAATTCTCTAAATTTGCAACAGCTTACCCTTTAGAAAGAAGGAATAATTTAGAAATAATAGAAAAATTCAAAATGTATTTCAACCATAAGAAACCACTAAAAATAGTAGCGGATAACGAATTTAAACATGTAAATATTAAAGAATTTCTAAATCAGGAACAAATTGAATTACATCTAGCCAAACCATACAGTCATACTGGAAATGCAGATGTAGAGAGACTGAATAATACGCTAACCGAAAAGTTATGAATTCTTAATTTAGAAGAAAATAATCCTGTAAGAATTCAAATGTTAGAAGCTATCAAATGTTGCAACAATCAATACCATAGTACCATAAAATATACTCCAGTAAAAGCTGAAGAAAACTCACAAATTAAAGATGAAATTTATAAAAACTTAATAAACACTCAAAAGAAAAGATTAGTAAAGTATAATAAAAATAGAGAAGACTACGAAGAAACTAGAGAACAGGGATATATAAAAAATTACAAATCTCTTAGACATAAAGAAGTTTAGAAAACATAATTTAACTAATATACATGCCATAAATATTAAAAGACCGTTAAAATTTACAGATTATAACAATATTATTATTGACAATAACAATGACAATTACTCCGATTCCTGCTCAACTACTAGTCGAGAAAATAGAGACTAATTCAGGATACACAATACTGAGGGAGACCGAAATACTAATACCAAAAACATATAACTATTCTTTACATATCGTAGACCTAGTACCAATAGAAACAACAATATTAGAAATTAAAACACTAATTAAAGGAATGATACCAACATTTATAGAATACAATATTAAAACACCACTTATAAAAGAATTAGACAAACTACTATATAAACTAATGACATTAAAAGACGGACATCATACGATTAGAAAAAGAGGACTAGTAAACTTCTTAGGGACAATTAACAAATGGATAACCGGAACAATGGACGACGAGGACAGACAATTAATTAACCAACATTTAAATGTAATAGATAATAATAACGAATTAATAGTATCCAATATGAACAAACAAATACAAATCAATAACAATTTTAATTAATAAAAGTATAAACAAATTGAATGAAACCATAGTAGAAGATAGAAAATTACTCAAAGAATTTATTGAGGAAAAAGAAATGTATAATTCGATGAAATTAATAATATTTGATATAAAATTGAAAATTCAAGAAGTAGATAGAATTATTAATGATCTACAAGACAACATAATGTTCAGTAAATTAAATATCATACACCCCTCATTGTTAACAATTCAAGAAATTATTGATTATGAAATAGATGCTAATAAATTAAAAAATTTGAAAGTAGGCTTTTCCAAGACAACTACAAATAAATTAATATTCTTAATCAAAATACCATATAGTATGAAAAAAGTAAACAAAAAACTAATTATCCCTCTAGCTAATGAAAATGATTGTAAAATAATTAATTGTAGAATTATTGAAACAATCGAATTTAATGATAAGTATTTTGAATATGATGAAAGCAAATCTATAAATTATTTAAGTAGCTTAAAACATTGTATCGTAAGTAAAAACTGTGAAAAAATAAAAAATTTTAACACAGAAATTTATAATATTAATGATAATAGTTTAGTAATACAATTAGCAAATAATCTAACGTTAATATCAAATTGTGATGAAAGACAATTTATCTTAAATGAAAATTATTTTATAAAATTTTATAGCTGTACCGTTAATTTAGGAAACAAAACCTTCTATAATAATATTAAAGAAATAAAGGATAATTATATAATTCCAAACCTAACATATGAACCTACAAATAGTACATTAACATTTAAAGAAATAATATTAGAAACAAATAAGAACATAGAAGAAATAAAACTTTTAAAATATCATAGAATTTTTGTATATTCGGGAATAAGTATAATTACAATAATATTAATAATAATGATAACAATATTAACGATTTATAAATGTTATAAAAGAAAGAATTTTAAAGTAAAAGTAATAAACAGAATCCAGGAGAATTCTAACCCCAACGAAGGGAGAGTTACATGTAGGACATTGACACCACATGATAACAAAAATGCACATGAAAATATTTTGTTCTAGAAAAGAATCAAAATACATAAATTTTCACACAAAAAGTGCAAACAAAATATTTTATAATTTTTATATTTTTTTGTGAAATGAAATCTATATCAGATTTCATTAAGTATATTTAAAACGAATATTGGTGTTAAATTTAGAACACGTTTTAAATATGCTTACTTCGAAGTTTTATGAAGAATTAAAATTAATAAATTAAATAAAAAGTAGAATTGTATCTGACTCCGAAGAGTACAGACTTAAATAACCAATTTTCAAAATAATGTAAAAAGTGTAAAGAAAAATAAATAAAGTTTTTTTTTATTTTCAACTGAAGTTGAAAAACGTTTTTCGCGCGTATTGAATAAATATATTGAGCGAGAAATATGTATATTGAGCACATAGGGTTTGAGTTTTAGCTAAGCATTTCTACTAACAGCCGCTCGAAATATTTTTCCATTTGTAACGACATCGAGAATTTGATTTACACATAAAGTTACTATTGGTTTACGGGTCTGATTGACTCTTTTGTTTGTGATTTAACTATTTTACTTCTATAGTAAATTGTTACGTAACGTTGTTTTTGCTGAATTAGATCTGGTTTGTGGGTTGAAAAATTTATTTTGTATAATTATTATATTTTTATTTATTTTATAAATCACATAAAATAAATTTTCAAACATATTTTATGTATTCTACATTTTAAATAAGGCAATTTTCAGAAAAAATTTTGAATTAAAAACTATTTCTGGGTATTTCATATAAAAAAACATTAAAAAAATTAAATACAATTCGACCCGATTTAGTACAATTTCATTTCAATTTTCAGTACAATTCAAAAAATCCATTTTCCATCACTGGTGCAAATAGTCGAAAATTAAGATCGATAAAAAAATTTAAACTTCGTAAAAAATTTTTCATGAAACGTAGATGTCCCGCAAAATTGTTGTCTTAGCTAAACTTTTTTTTAATGAAAAAGTGCCCGCTTGGTGTGGTTACTGTGCATTGGTTCACTCTTTTAAAAAAAATTTGGCGAAAAAATGTATATGAGATCGGCAATATTATATTTGGTAGTGCGCAGCAATGGATAGAGATTGTGTGTAGTGCGAGCAAATGCATCACACTTATTTCTACGTTCGAGTATGTTCCAAAGGATTCATAAGATAAGTGTTTTTATTATTTTTATTCATATTTGATTATATTTTCAATATAAATTTTAAGTTTATTTACATAAGGATACACTATTTTATGCATTCACACAATCACACATAAAATAATAATATGGTTATATAAATGCCTCCTAAACTACAGGCCTCTTACTACTCTCATTTTTCACACATAACGTCAATTTATGTCGTAAACCGAGAGGGCGCCATAATAGTGTTAAGATATTTACAATAACAAAACAACTGGACAAAGCAACAAAAACCTTGACATAGCGTGTCGTCATCATTTCGTGAAAGCGGCCTGTAGTATAGAAGGCATTGGTTATATCAATGCACCTAGAAGACCTGTATCTAGGTGCACTGGTTATATACACGGTGAATTGGTTAAAAGTCTAATGGCAGAAAAGGATGAAAATGAAATTTTAAGAATTATCTGTTTGTGCAGAGTTCGTGTTTATGTGTGTATATATGTATGTGTATGTATCTCTGTATATATAATTAATTGTATATATTATTGATGGTTTTTATTTATAATTATTTTGCTATTTTAATAATTAGTTTAATATATTAGTATATTAATATTATTTTAATGTATATATTTGTAATGTGTGTAAATGTTTCCATTGATCGACGTATTTTTGTGTAAGTTGTTTTCGATAAATTATTTTGGATAGACTATGCGAGGACATTGCAAAAATGATTCGATTATCGATGAATCACTCATGAAACTTGCGAGTGTATGCTAATGATATTTTGAGTCCAGAAACCGATCACAAAGGAGTTCATGTATGTATTGTAAATATATAACAGGTACCCAATAAACGTATCGCACAGAATTCCGTAATAAAATCTATACGAAAGATTCACTCGGAATGTGGATTCCATTAATATTCTTACACGGAATTCCGTGCTCTTAGCCCAAGAAAAGTGGCACAAAAATTCCATGTATGTCAATTGTTAGTGATGGAAAATGAGAGGAATAGTATGTAGATTTCCGAGTATAAATCGCACAGTTTTAGATTAGGAAGTCGTACTGCGATTTCTGTGTGAAAATTACACGGATTTCCTTATACATTTCAAACAAATTTTTATGTAAATATATAACGGATTTCCTTACGAATTACAGAAAAATTATTGAATAAGAACGATGTTTATTTTTTATGTTAAAAACATTAAGACTTCATTTATTTGAGAAAACATTTCAGTATAAATAATATAATATTATTATCATGGTAACATTAGAAAGAAATTCATTTAAACTATAAGAAAATTAACTTTGATATTTTGTTTCTTGTACTTTTGCTATCTTAAGATAAAATTTAATAAGTATCATAAACATAACGCTAAGTAAACACTTTACGAATATTTGAAAAAAGGAAATTTCAGTACAAATTAAATATACCTATAATATAATATAATTATTATATAATTAGCACTACAGGTATTGGCCATTAGCAATAAAAATTCAGTTCAACTTAATTAGTGTTAAGTAAAATTTAGTATGATATGTTGATTTCTTATTAAAAAATTTAAAAACTAAAATTAATTGCTTTTTGGTCGCTTTCTAATCCGATCCTTCGCCAACTGAAACCATCTTTTAATGATCTGTATTACTTCTTCATCATTAGAATTTTTAAAATGTTGCAAAGCGGAATCTGGAAAAATGATTCAAACTTAAGAGATAAAGATTATATATTATGTTTTGTTAATGCAATATACCTTTCAATATTTTAATTATTAGATAATTTTTAATCGATACATTTTTTTGATGGCCAAACCAGGAAAAGTTTGCTGCAACCTCATCCAACATTATTTTTTTCAAATTACATCTAATGTATTTGGTTAGGTCATTTATATTCACATCAAATGTGGTTTTCTGTTGGATTAGAAAAAGAGATTAGACATATCCATACATATACGAGTAATTTAATAAAACACAAAATTACCAAACATTTTTCGCAGTGTGGATCTTTCCTTATTTTATCCTCCAAGTCAATTAGTTCTTGTGTTGATTTAGTTGGAATATTAAGAATATTTTCGTTATCCTCTATGTTTTTTGTTTCTTTAGAATATTTATGTCTCAGAAGTACAAGTTCTCGCATTATGCTCCTTTGATTCGATACTATTGTATCACATGTTTTTTGTAACTTCTCGAATTTTTCGTCGCGTTTTTTTAGAAGCTTATAGTTCCTTTCTTCAGTTGGTTCTGAAAATTTTTCTATAAAAAATATATATTTCTTATAAATTGAATATATTGAGAAAGTTTAAATTTACTTTGTATTGATGTATCGAGTTCATCCGAAGAATCTGAATCATTGTTAATTCGCCTTTTTAGGGAATTTGGAGGATCCTCTACAATTTTCTCGGTGGATGTGGTTGGCATTGTTTTATTAATTTTTAAGAAGTTCTGGTATCCCATCTCATCGTCGGACCAGCAAAATGATTCTTCGGGAATTATAGGAGCACTAGGATTAATTTTTTTAACTGAAAGTAAAAAAGATTCATGTTATTTTAATTTGTAAATTTATTATTTTAATAAAGTCACCTGTTTTTGCAAAAGGAAATATATTTTCCGAATATTCCTGAGACTGCGACATTCTACTTAAGAAAAAAATATTATGACATAAGTGGTATGAATATGATTTCTAATTTAGTTTTGAGTGCCACAAATTTATATTGGATTACACTAATATCAAATTGTCTTGAGAAATTATTTTCGGTAATCGTAGGATTTGTGTAATAAATTTTAAGATCTGCAGACTCTATTGGTGAACTGAAATAATTTTTTAAATTTGGAATAAAGTAGCCTATAATTGAAATGTCACAATTTAATTTTTGAATTTTTTGAATTTTGAATACTTCGTTATCGATACAGCAATAATTATTCGGTGGAATAATGGAAAATATATTGTTTTTGATTAACACTTCTAGGAAGAAAGAGTCATCTAATTGGTATTGAACAATAGCATATGGCGTGAAATAATTTATATTTGTGATGTGTTGTTCAGCTTCCAATTGTCTATTTCTGAGTTGATGCAGGGGCTGTGTTTTCTTCTTAATAGTGCGTTTCAGTTCCTGCATGTTGTTTTCAAATCTGAAAGTACTATAGCTATCTACACTTCCATAAATTAAAACATCGGCAGGAATATGGATTAAATTATGAACATTGTATGATACTGAATGTTCCCCGTACAAATCTCCAAAGTTTCTCACATATTCTCTAATCATAGCTGTTGCACATGCATTATTGCGGGAGCATTCATTCTTGTCACCTAATATTCGCATCGAACAAAATAGTAATACAAAATGGTTGTAGTACAGTTGCGGTAATATTCCGTTTAAGGCATAAATTCCAGTATAGCATAAAAATTGTCGTAGCTCGGTTGCTTTCCATTTGTCAAACTCTTTTAAGGATCGTGGTTTTCTTGAAAACTCTTTGGGTATCGATGATTTTATTATTCTCAATTTTTCATCAATCTCTTCAACATTGGATGATGACAACGAAAATTGTTTCTTTTTAACGGATACCCAATATCTTAAAGTTTGTCGCATCACACCCAATACCACGCAGTGCATATAGTCGACAGGAAATTGTGATACACATCCAATGTTAATTTTCTCTAACTCGATTTCATTAAATTCCTTATGGTAATGGACTTGTTGCCTATTTCGAAAGCTAACGTCAGTTCTTAATGGCTTATCAATCTCAGAATATACCACCCTTCGTTCTATATAATTCCCTTTAATTTCACATTTAGAACATCCATAATATCCAGAATGTCCTTTAACTTGTAAAATGAATGATTTGGCTGGAGCATCACATACAAAAGCACGAATTTAAACATTATATACAACTTCATCAATTTGTATACCATATGTGTTTGAAGATCTATAGTTTCCCTTACAAATTCCCGCAAGAAAGTATTTGCACAGCTAGGTTTCGTGTATCCGTGATATGCTCCAATCAAAAATACATCTTCCAAAGCTACGAAGTTTCCTAATATAGGCCACAATTGGCTATTGGAGCTTATTGACAGAAAGAGACCATCAATACCAATGTCAATAATTAGGTCTCCGTTAAAATTTTTGTATTTTTGCAATAATAGCTGCAATTTGTGTTTCAGTCCCAAGTGAAATATGACCCAGCACCCAGTGGTGTCAATTCTATTTTTTTTGGAGTTTTTTTCACTGTCCTACAATCTTTCGGAAGGCTTGGGTGGTATTTCCTTAGTATTTTTAGTAAAGCATTCATCGCGTCATTTGTCGCATTATGTTTTACCCCCCATTCGGGTAATTCTGTTTCCAAATCAAAACATTTATTGATAGTTTCATGCTCATCATCTTCGCAGTTCACCGTTTAATTAATATTGTCACTTCCAGGCGTCGAATCAATATTATTGATATCTTCTACAATACTATTACCGCTAAAATTTTCCACTGCTTTATGCATCTTTTTTTCGTTATCATTACTATTAGAATTATTTTCACTATAATTTGTACTATTTACAAAAAACTATTAAATTGTCCACTTCACTTTTTATTTTTCTAAAATAAGTTCTCTTTGACATTATAACAATAATTATATAATTACCCGACAAATAAAACTGTACATATATATCGGCTATTTATAAATATTAATTTACTTATTAATATTTATTTAGTATTTGATATATTATTAATTACAATACAATTAATTAATTGATCGACACATAAAAAATGGCGCCCCATGTGCTTTCAGAGATTATACGTAAATAGCAGTAGGTTAGGTATATACATACATATATGTATATATATATGAAATTTTTTTGTTCTGCTATCCAATCATATGTATTGGTGCATATAGACGATTTCAAATTGGATTTCCGTGTTAAATTCGTAATACTATTTCTGAGTTGGAAATTATGCATATTGGGTACATACAGGCGTTATTATTATTTGTTATTAACTGATTTTTTTTTTGTTTATTTAATTGGTTTATAATTTGTTTACTTAAATTAATTTTCTCTCTAACTAATAATAATGCATGATGAAAATTTCAAATAATATAAATTACATATTTTTTGTAGAATGGGTGAGACCTCATATGTGTTACGGTATGGCAAAGGGAAAAAGACTTTTAATTTTTATTTTCGTTTGTAATGACAAGTAAATGTTTCATGTGATATCCATCGGCTTTTTTATGTTGACTCTTTTATAGATTGCTTACTGCTGGCGCTATTTTCTGTAAAATAATCTCTCTGGCACAATAATATTTCTCGAAACCGGTTCGCAATTACATGGGAAAGTCAGACACGAATATCGATTGCTTTGAGTTCTAAATCCTATTCAACTTGCTCAGGCACCAATTATGTAAGAAGCCTTCCACGTGGTCCTATCTTCTATTCGTGCCGTCACTTCACGTAAACCTTGATTTTTTTGATTGATTGAGATGTGCAGAATTGTCCGAGTAATCTGTTTCTAGACGGTATACTGCGAAAGATGCATAAAAAAATTTTGGGTGCGAAATGGGTTGAATTGAAATTCGAGCAAACTTTAGTTTTGGGAAAGCTGAATTTGACTTATGCCTCAACCAGTCAGACTTAAGAGCTTAAGTTACACGCCGATTGCACCACTTCGGTTAGTGCTACAATCACCAAAATTGTATAGGCTTCTCGTCACAAATAAACAACTGACTTTTTGTTTTACGGATTTAATCGTTTTGGTAAATGAAACATCCAATTGTTGATTGTGTAGATTAGAATTGCGTTGTGTTATTAACTATCGTTTTTACCAAGGTGTCTGTAACCGGGCTGATTCAATCAATTAATTTTGTTTAGGAAGCCGGAAAGCTTAATTTTGAATTAAATTTCAGGAAATTTTCAGATGTACGTGAAATAATAAAATTTTTCCCTCAGGTTGCTGATTTTGAGAAGCAATTGTTGAAGACCAATGCCATCATTATCCATTAAACCTATTAAGCCTTTATCCTTCCTCCAGTAGATTAGAAGTAGATTAGAATTGTGTTGTGCTGTACGATCGCTAGGTGTCTGAAACCGGGTCGTTCCGTCCCAAAAAAAAAAATAATACCTTTCCTATCCTTCCTATTGTTATATGTAAACAGGCTGTAGGAATAGGCCCGGCGTTATCCGGGACACTTGTCAAGTACTTGGTCTTACAATCCAATCAATCAATCAATCAATAAACAATATGGTTTTACTGCTGGTAAATCCACTGAAGAAGCACTAATTGATTTCCTTAGTCAGATATATACAGCTATGAACAATTCCCAGAAGCCTACAGCATTATTTGTGGACATTTCTAAAGCTTTTGATTCAGTCGACACTGGAATAATGCTTGCTAAGCTACGTAATATTGGTATACGAGTTAAAATTTTAGGTTGGTTTCGAAGTTACCTTCAAAATCGGCATCAGATTGTTAGAATAGGTGAAACTTTAATTGACCCGCGTACTGTAAAATATGGCATCCCCGAAGGATCAGTTTTGGGCCCGTTATTATTTTTGATTTATTTTAATTCGATTTTTGAAATTAATCTCATGGAATATCCGACTGCTTTTGCTGATGATTTAGCCCTAAGTTATGGAATACTAACGACTGATATTACTTGTGACATCAGTCTTGTTCTTGAAATGGATCTCCATAGTTTAAGCTAATGGTTTTATCATAATCTTCTCATGATCAGCGGCAAATCAAAAATCATGTATTTTGGGCGACAGAATACTAGTTTAGCGCAACCACAAACGTATCACATGTATAAATGCAATAGAAATCAATGCTCGGCACAGTGTTTTGTGCTTGAGTCTGTACAAGAATTTAAATATTTGGGCCACGAGGAAAAGTGTAATTTGGGCCATACATAAATTTTATAACCTTAGGAAAGTCTGCCCTAGAACTGCACTAAGGAAACTATACCATGCATAAATAGAATCAATAGTAATGTATGGCATATCCAGTTGGGGTGGTACATATTTTACTAACATAGAAGACCTGTATATCGCACAAAAAAGAATTATTAAATTAATCTACAAGTGCCCTCATACAACACCAACAGTTCAATTGTTTCGTGAGCTAAACTTACTACCATTTAGATATCTTTATATTTATCAAGTCCTCAAAATATTTTTTATTCGAAGTGTCAGTTTTCACAATCGCACTGTACATACTCGTATATACAACACGAGGAACCCCAATAACTTTGCCAATGTTCGTTGTTATAGCGAGAAATTTAGAAAATTTTATCTTTATATGGCACCGTTCTTTTTTCACATGCTACCTAACGACATTAAAGGTATCAACCCTGTACGTAAACACAAATTTAAGCGCGAACTTTGATCCTGGCTGCTCACCATAGAAAACATTGAACAATACTTTTAATGATACAATTAATTTAGTTATATGCACAAATATATAATTTTAAGATAGTATGTAAGTTTAATATATATTAGTAAATATGTGATATTGTAAATTTTTGTCAACAAAAGATTTTGTATTAACTAGTTTTAACAAATATTTTCTTGTTGCTCCACCACACATTGTAATCTAAACGAGCTTTACTTTGTTTCATTTTATGATAAACAATATGTATAAATTACTTTGTATATATGTATACTGAAATAAAGATAATAATAATAATAATTCTCTTCTTCGACTTTTTCTTTAAATTCATTTATTTCTGTTTTCATTATTTCTATTTCTTTGTTATAATTATTTGTATTATTTATCGTTAGCGATGGAAATTTTTGTTCATTTAAATTGAAATCCTTTTCGACATCTTTTTAGTAACCATTAAATATTTGATTATTTTTCTTAAACTCTTCACATATAAAACTGCTAGTTATGTGGTTTTCCCCACAATAATAGCAGTTTGTTTGATTTTTACACTCTGTTTTAAAATGATCAGGACTGCGTTCACGAGATTTACATTGTTAACTATTGTAACAACTGTCATTGTAGTTAATGACGTAGTAGTTAACATTGAGATTGTCTCAAGTGTCAAAACAAATGAAAACAATAAAAAGTTGATCTCTTAATTTCTTCATAACTTAAAGAGTAACATAATATTATGGAGCATCAAAATAATCACCGTATCCATAAAAGACAAGTTTTTTTAAAATAAATATGTTAAAAATTGAATTTTGTTCTTTATATTATTTTTCAAAACTGCATAATGGTTGTTGATAGTACGATCATGATACATATTACATACACCATTAAAAATGACATTTGTAGAGGCAGTCTCGAGTAGGGTTCAGAATGACATTTGTAACAATGTAGAGTTCGTGAACGAAAAACGCACGTGGCCATTGTTACAATGTAGTTTCATGAACGATTTTGAGCTGTCATTGTTAACAATATTGTAACAATGTAACTCTCGTGAACGTGCTCCTGGGGCGGTGTTGTACCAACACTGCGAATCGAAAAAAGGCGAATTCGAAAAAAGTCGAATCGAAAAAGTGAAAGTTGTATAATTTTTGCTTTTCGAAAAAGATACAACATACCGCCATTCGACTTTTTTCGAATTTCGATTCGAAGTGATGATACAACATACCGCCCCTGGAATCTGGATTACTGTCAGCACAATTTGAACATTTTTGTTTGCCATTGCAGATTTTTTTTGAATGACCGTATATTAATCATTTCTTACACAGAAGGGGTTTCGGAATAAAATAAGAAACGCTTCTTTGAACTTGATATATAGCAATACTTTCTGGAAGACGTGATGATCTAAACGTGACTTTTATGGCAGTTGTTGGTTCTGCTTTTTGTTCTTCTCTGTTCCATCTTGTGGTTCTTTCTACTTTTATAATTTTCGCACTAGAATTACTAATATTTTTTAATACTTCAGTATCAGCATTGATTGGAATTTTATTTATATAACCAATTGATTCAATCATAAAATTTGGTACATATATGTTATAATTATGAAGCCTCTGTAAATTCGTATTTTTTAGGATTTTATTTGCAGTCTCTGGTTTTAATTTTAACACTGTTTTTCCCATATTGCTTAACCGATAGTATTATTCCATTATTAATTTAAGGATTTTAAGATTTCTGCAATTATTAAATCTTCTATTCCTTTTTTTCTATTATGACAGTATAATGACCAATATCCCCCGGCATATATTTATTATTCCCATATTGAATATTTTTAACTTCATTATTTAGATTTTGTTCAGTTTCTATATATTTCTTAATGTAGTTTGTATCAAATCCTTTAAATCCTACCTTTTCGTTTGTTAAGACTTCCATTTCTTCATCTTCTTTTTCGTTCACCATATTAATATTTTTTTATTATTGGAGATTACACTTTTATTTTTTTTCATTTAATCGTGCATATTTATTAGCTTTATAAATTAATTTTGCTTTTGAAATCAATTTATTTTTGGAATCTTCGATGTTCAATTTCATTGTTCATTTCCCGAGCTTGACGTCCCCGTGTCGCTCATGTATCCCGTAACACTTCACTTATTTTATATTAATTTTTTTTTTTTGTTTTATTTTTAGTAAATATATTTCAATATATGTACATATAATTATTTATACACTATTTTGCTATTGTAATTAATTATAAAATGAATTTTTTAAGTAGAAAATATTTTATAAATTTTAATTTCACTTGTATGGAAAAATTACACTTGGTTGTATTATTTGGTATATAGCAACACACTAAACCTGATAGTAAAATAGCAATAATTTTTATGTATTTAAAATATTCCAGCTCAAAAAATAACTGTTTTGTACCTACATCTCATAATTATTTTTTTTCGGGTTGGAATGTTATTTTGAGTTATTTCTTAATATTTTTCGGGGTGAGAGGCTTTTTCGTTTAGAAGTGATTTTTCGGGAAAACCACATATACATACATACATAAATATATATAATATTCAGATCTTAAAAAAAAAAAATTTTTTAACTGTTCTGCGCAGCTTTCAGTGGTGTAGAAAATTTTTTTATAAAAATTTTGATGGGTCTCATTTATCTTAGATAGTAAACCTAAATAAAATAATAAATAACAATGAAAACTAATTATATTTCAGTTTTAATACACAAAACATTCAAAATTATTATGTATTTATGTTATTACAATCATATATCAAGTGAAAATTAATAGGTCTAAAAAAATAAGGCACGCCTTTTGGAAACAATGACAACATTTAATTTTGGTACGGACTAGGGAAAATAAATAACCAAATGTGATTCGTATCGCACAAAAGCACACAACAACAAAAAAGCAAATTCAGTTTTCAATTTAATAGAATTTTGAATTAATTCTTAACTTGTCGAATTAAATATCATTTTAATTTATAAAATCTAAAGTTTGTGTTTTAATTGTATCCTAAAATTCCTATTCCATTTAAATACAAATACAACGTAAAAATGTAAACAATAAACATGAATATTATACTTAATACATCACTGTGTATCCGCCATATTACTTCTGCGCGAAAACTGTCAGAATTCCAGCGAGATTTGAATACTACTATACGTATATATTAGGGATTCAATCCGGATCGAATCAACTTAGAGTTAGTTATACCTTGGACAGACACAAAAATTATCGCGATTTCTTTCAATCGCGATTAAATGTCAAACAAATAAAATCGCGATTTTATAATTATGGTGACAGACACAAACCCGATTTTGTAACTCTGCAAACGTTCAAATTCATATTTAATTAATGAAATAAAACAATTTCAATGCGTATTTGCCGATTTTGAATTACATCGAATCAGTTACAAAAAGTTAATATAAACTAAATGTATAAATAATTTCTGTGACAGCTAAAAAATTTTAAAATTTAATTTACAATCTAATAATTTTTCTGTGTACATTCAATGAAAATGAGTTATCTTTCCCAGCCCCATACAATCCTACTGATTTTTTCTTATATTTCACATTTATCTTCTTCATACAACCCGATTGTAGTAATCTTGTTCTATAAACGCAGTAATCCTGTTTTGCCAAAATCATGTGCTGACAGACTGAAAAAATAACTACGTAATCTCGAATTCGCGATTAGCTAGTTTGTGTCTGTCTAAGGTATTAACTTTGGATTGAAACTGAATTATCTTTTCTAGCGTATATATTGGCGGATTATGTTGGAATCGAATCGAAATCGAGTTGATCCACGCCAAAAAAAAACAAAAAAAAAAAAATCTAAATACATATTTCTATATATTCATACCAATACCAATACAATTACAGGCCGATTTTTATGATCAAAAAAAAATTATGTGTTTGTATGAGTAGTATTGAGAAATTAACTTGGCGGCATACACACGAAAATAGTTATTATGAAAAAACTTTAAAAATCCTTGTTTACGTCCCCGAAATCATCTATATCTTTTAAATGAGCTAGAAATGTGAACTATTGCCCCTTTCTCTCTAATCTTAACTCCTTTAGTAACATTTATAAACAAAAAAAAAATCTTGTTAAGAAACTTTTCGTTCATTAATTTTCCAAATAGAACAACAACCCATTTTTCCATAAACCACGTGCTCTTTACGAAAACAAAAAATTTTTGTTTTGTTTTGTGGTTCATGACTTCATGTTACTATTTTCTTTGGTTGTTGTTTTTGGTTTTATACGTTGAGCTACAGTGTGGGGAAAGACAACCGTGACAGATTGATGTAAAGTAATATTTATTTAAATTTTGTAATTATGTAGTTTACGTTATATATTAATTATTAATATAATATATTATGTTATGTAGTTAATAAATTAATTTAAATATGTAATTGTAATTGAATGCTATATTTTAACTTAATTTAGTCTATTCTATCTAAGAAAATTATGTATACATGATTTGATTATGGAATAAAAATCACACCGTTACCACTAAGTACGTACAAATGTTTCGATAGTTTACTGTACAAAATATTCCGTTTACATAGGTATAGTTATTTTGATACACTGTATTATATGTACGAGTATATTGTAACGGGATAATAGCAAAGACAATTTAGTTGTCGGGATAGCAATTTACGTAAGTTCTGTGCAATATTTAATTAAATTTTATTAGTAAAATCAAGTAGAACAAATTATAATTGTGAAAATATAAATATTAAAGTTATGTCTTGTGTTCCGTTTTTTTTTCTCCCCACTGTACTCATGTTTACATTTAACTACTGTAAGAATTTTTTCAATTTATATAAAAGAATACGAATCTTTTGGTTCACAAACAATTGAAATAATGTATTAAATTTATTAAAATTCATTTTAGTAAATTTAATAAATTTTATTAGTGAGATTTTAATTCAATTTGATATTTAAAGTTTTTTTTTTATAAAAGTTCGACATAATATACACCCTTCCGTCGCAACATACATTTTTTTACTAAATAAATAAATTTCAGCAATACAAATCAAAGTAAAAGTTACAAAACAAAACAAAGAAATTATTATTTTTTGTATTTTCGTGTTTTCTCGTGTTGTAAAATCATGTGCCGATTATGACGCGTAAGCAAAGTGGAGTTGTTGTTTAAAAACGGAAAATACTAAATGAAAATTTCGAAATACTAAATTTATTTTTCGGGGAAATTGTTACCAAAAGTTGATTATTTATAGTGATCACTGACAAAATAATTTTTTTTATTTTATTTATTAAATACAAGCGATTTACTGGCAAAATCAGCGAGCCATAACATTCTTTCTATACAACCGATGTTTTTTTTGTATGGTTTTGTCAGTTTTTGTTAAATAATACTCATACTAACGTCGATTTTTTACAAATCGGCCTGTAATTGTATTGGTATTGGTTCCATCTGTATAAGCTACTTTATAATTTTTGTATCTATGCTTTATTATATTAAATTCTGTTTTTATTTGTATTTCATTCATGTCTTTTTTATTTATTATATTTCCTATGTTTTCATTTATTCTAATATTATAATTTTTCACATTTTCCTCCTTCATTATTCCTATATTAACTATTTCCTTATGTTTATTCATCAAAATTTTAAATTTATTAAGCGACTTCCCTTCAATATTTTTTTGCCTATTTCCGTATTGTTCGATATCTGTTTACTAATGTATTTCACTGTTTTGTATTCACTTTGTTTTTTATAATCTAGTTCTCCTGACTCTGCTAATATAACTATGTACTATAGGTGTAGTTCTCGTAAATCCTAGATATAATCTTAGACTCAAATTTAACATTGTTTGCATTAATTTATTTGTGGTTTTGTTTATTGTCATAAAAACTTCTGCATTTGTTGAGTGGAAATCAGCGCTTTTATCATATTTTTTAGTTTTTGAGGATGTATACCACCATTTCTGAATCCAAATGCTTTGATTATGTTTAGTTTTTTCGTTATTTTATGTTTTATGTATTTAAAATGTTCCTTCCAATTCAATTTATTATCTATTATTACTCCTAAAATTTTTATTTTATTCACTACCTCTATTTTATAATTATCATATTTAATATTAAAATTTATATGTTTGTTAGAATTAAAATTAATTATTTTAGTTTTCTCTGGACAGATATCTAGTTCTATTTTTTTTAATATTTCAGTGAATTTAATTAAACTTTCATTTATTATATTTTCAATATTATTACTTTTATTCACTGTAACTATTATACCAATATCATCTGCAAATTGTATTATCTGTATATTTCTTGAGTTCATTCCATGTATTAATTTTGTGTAAATGTTAAAGAATATCGGACTTAACACACATCCTTGAGGGATTCCTTTATTAGTGATCCTTGAAATTATATTTTTTTATTATATTGTATTATTATTTTTCTATTAGTGAGATATTTATAAATTAAATTTATTATATTATGATCTATATTAAGATCTATTAACATTTTTATTAGTTTATCTTTATTAATATTATCAAATGCCTTCTTTATGTCCGTCGTAATTAATATTGTATGATCTTTATTTAATTTATTTCTTTCTATTTTAGTTATCAATTCAACATAATAATCTATAATACTCCTTTTTTCTCTAAATCCATACTGATGTTCCGGTAGAGAGTTATTTGTTTTTAATGTTCGATTTATTCTTATTTTTAACAATTTATTTACTAACTTTGAGATAGTTGACAGTAGTGATATTGGTCTATAATTTATTGGTATGTCCTCTATTTTATCCTTTTTCTTGATCGCTACTATTTTTATTTCATTCATTTTTTTAGGAAATTGATTGTTACTCCACATTTTATTTAGATGATCTTTCAGCGTTCTAATATGTACCTCAGGTAATTTTTTAAGTATTTCATTTGTAATTTTATTAATTCCAGGTGCTGAATTTTTATTATTATTAATAATTTTTATTATTTCCTCTTCACTAAATTCATCAGTACACATTATAAGATTTGGATTTTCAATTGGCATTATTAATTTTTGTTGTGATTCTGGAAAGTTTAAATCTAGAAAATCATTTATATTTTTCTTATCTTGCAATAAATTAAATTGTCTAGTATTCTTCTTATTTATTAAATTTATTATTTTCCATGTTGATTTATTATCAGTGTTATTTGTGATTTTTTCAGTAAGCTCTCTCCATGATTTTTGTTTTGACAATTTAATGGCTTTCCCTAATTTAGCTTTAGCTCATTTCAAGTCTATAGCGTTATTTAAATCCTTAATTATATTATACTTTTTTTGCGCTTCCTGTTTAATCTTCCATAACATACTAATTTCATCATTCCACCAATTTTTATTTCTATTTATTTTCCTTATTCCAGACAATGAATAGGTGTTGTTATTTATTATTGTAGATAGTTTATTATTGTAGATAGTTGATATATTTCCTTTATTATATTCTTTTTATTCATTTTATTAATTGATTCATTTTTATTAACATTACTTTTAATATTCTATATTTATTTTAATTATAAAATGGTCCGAACCAATAGATTCTCCATTACATTCCCAATTTATCCTATCTTGCAAGTCACTTGATATCAATGTTATATCGATTGCTGTATTCTCAAAGTTAAAATAATTCTCATGTGTTGGTGATCCATCATTTGCAATTAGCAATGCATGTGTTGTGATTACATTTTCAATTCCCTTTCCTAATTTGTCTTTTTTTTATTTCCCCACAATTCACTTTTAGCGTTGATATCACCTCCTATTATAACATATTTGCACTTCCATATGGCTTAATTATCCTTTCAAAACTTTCACTAATCTCCTTTATTTCTTTATTTCGAGTAGAGTTATAAAATGAAATTATATTATATTTTATATTATCTTTTTTAACAATGATTTCTATTGCTTCAATTGGATCCGAATCTAATATTTTAGTAGTAATTATTTGTATACTACTTTTTATTAAGAAACTACACCCTCCATATCCATCATCTCTATTATTCATTATTGTTCTAAAATTTTTTAATATCGGCATTTTTTTATCAGTTGTCCATGATCCACTTATAATTACTAATTCAATGTTATTATCATTTAGGTATTTTAGCAGTTGATCTGTTTTATTACTTATACTATGCATATTTATTTGAACTACTTTCATTTAAACTATTTAAAGTAGGATAACCCCTCCAACCTTTCATCCGGGTTATCTTTGTAAATTTCTATAGTCAATAAGTGCATGATTGATACTACTTCTTCTGGCATTTTTTCTTTGCTAACTATTGGCATAATTGAATTAAAAAGATCTGTAAAAAGACCAAATATTTTTCCATATCTTTTCTTCTTATCCGCTTCTATTATAGATTCTTCATCTACTACATGGCTATTCCTTTTTTCTATAATTTCTTCGTCGTTATTCCTTTTATTTAGTTCTCCACGTATTCTTCTGATTCTATTTAATGCTGGATATTCTTTTGCCTTATATTTATACTCAGGATAATTGTTTTCATAAATTTCTCTTGCTCTTCTATAAGATTTTCTCTCTTTGACTACTATTTTTTGAATTTCTATTTCTTTCGTTTTTCTAGGGCAAATTCTATGATTCGTTCTATGCTTATTTTTACACTGGTAACACATTGTTTCTCTGCTACATTCCTTGTCGTTATCGGTTTTATGAATCTGTGCACAGTTTCCACATCTATATTCAAGACTATGACAATATTTTTTAGTATGACCATAATTAAGACATTTTTTACAGAATAGAGGCTGCGGTATATACCACCCCACTCTTTGATTAACTCCATAAATTTTCATACTTTCTTGTATTGATTTCGACTTAAAAGTTACCTTAATATTCTCCGCTTGCTCGATTGTTTTTTCTACATGATTATATCTATTTAGTTTTTCCATCTCAGTAATTGCGGCGTTGCATGTGTAATTATCTGCGATCTCTTTCATACTAATGTCCGTAGGTATCCCCCTTACTATTCCCATAGAATGATTAAATGTTTTTGGCAGATATATGTTGAATCCTTTCTGCTTTAAAATTGTACTTTTAATAGCTCTATTCGCGTGTGAAATGTTTCTATATATTACTATAAATTTCCCCTTACTAAAACTTTGTATTATATTCTCGTAATCTGTGAGTTCTTGTTCAATCAAATTCTTTGCTATATTTATTATATTCATGTCTAATTTTTCAACTATTATTGCAAATGGGCCTTTGTCTTTTGAGGAATATAGATTGATTATATGCTCAGCTTTATTTTCTTTTCCTCGACCTGCTTCCAGTTTCAGCGCTTGTTCTTCTTCATCCATCTGATCCAGCCATTCTATGCTCATTTCGGCGTCACTAGGTTGATTGATATTTATTTCCTCAATTCCTGTTTTATTATTTTCATTTAACTTTCTGGCATTCTTTACCGTATGAGTCATTTTTAATTTTATTAATTTATTTACTGAGTCTCGATTATGTAATATTATTAGGTTTATGTAAATTACTCTATATTTATTCCAAAAAAACAAATGTTCTCGTTTTATTTTACATATATAACTGTTAAATTCATTATTTTTTATTATATTTCAATTAGTCTTACTGTTAATTACACACTTATCTATTATTTTACCGCAAATAACACAGTTCAATATTATTTTTTCTATTCTTATAATTATTAAGTCAAATTCACACCCATTCAACAATCTAATTTTAATAAAATATTTTTTAGTTATATTTCCTATATACCACAAAAAATTATTTTCATCGTTCGTATCTCCCAAAGTCCCAACACTCTATAATAATAATTTTGGGCCTTATTATTATTACACTTTATAGTTTTTTCAGTAACAATTCTTTCCACCACATGTATTTTAAATTCAATATGTATATATTTTCTTATAAATTTTTCCCAATTTTTACATCTTGTATCACCACATACACTTTTTTGATTAATATTTATGATCACATTCTTATTATAACTTCCTTTTTTCCTATTTACACTTATATTTTTATATTTATATGTTTCTATTTTTCTAATTTTTAGGTTAACTTCATTTACTAATGTGTTTTTAACAAAAACTCTTTTGCTCTTAATATTTTTTTTATAATTATAAATTATTTTCTCATTAACTATATATATGTATATAATATTTAAATTTATTTTCGTCGTTCTTATCTTCTAACACTTCATAGTAACTATCGTTTTTAGTCTTATTATTACTGCACTTTAATGTTTTCTCGATAACAATTTTTTCCACCACATTTATTTTAAATTTAATATACACAGATTTTCTTAAAAGTTTTTCCCAATTTTTACATCTTTTCCCACCACCTTTATATATTTTCTTAATGTTTTTATTATAATTTTCTGTTTTCTTATTTACACTTTTATTATTACAATTATAATTCTCAAAATTCCTAATTTTTAGGTTATCGTTTGTATTTACATTTAAATTGATTAAGGCAGACTCATTGCCATATGAATCGAATCTACCTTTTTCATCATAATCATTTTTCTCACGTTAATTTAAATATCGTATCAATTTCTTTATTTATTTTTATTTTATATTTCAATATTCTTTTCATCATCTATTATTTATAATTTTAATTAAAATTTATTATATTTTTCACTGATTAATATTTCTAGTCTACTCAATTCGACCACTCAACCGGATGTGGTCGTAAACGTATGAACAATACCAATACAATTACAGGCCGATTTGTAAAAAATCGACGTTAGTATGAGTATTATTTAACAAAAACTGACAAAACCATACAAAAAAAACATCGGTTGTATAGAAAGAATGTTATGGCTCGCTGATTTTGCCAGTAAATCGCTTGTATTTAATAAATAAAATAAAAAAAATTATTTTGTCAGTGATCACTATAAATAATCAACTTTTGGTAACAATTTCCCCGAAAAATAAATTTAGTATTTCGAAATTTTCATTTAGTATTTTCCGTTTTTAAACAACAACTCCACTTTGCTTACGCGTCATAATCGGCACATGATTTTACAACACGAGAAAACACGAAAATACAAAAAATAATAATTTCTTTGTTTTGTTTTGTAACTTTTACTTTGATTTGTATTGCTGAAATTTATTTATTTAGTAAAAAAATGTATGTTGCGACGGAAGGGTGTATATTATGTCGAACTTTTATAAAAAAAAAACTTTAAATATCAAATTGAATTAAAATCTCACTAATAAAATTTATTAAATTTACTAAAATGAATTTTAATAAATTTAATACATTATTTCAATTGTTTGTGAACCAAAAGATTCGTATTCTTTTATATAAATTGAAAAAATTCTTACAGTAGTTAAATGTAAACATGAGTACAGTGGGGAGAAAAAAAAACGGAACACAAGACATAACTTTAATATTTATATTTTCACAATTATAATTTGTTCTACTTGATTTTACTAATAAAATTTAATTAAATATTGCACAGAACTTACGTAAATTGCTATCCCGACAACTAAATTGTCTTTGCTATTATCCCGTTACAATATACTCGTACATATAATACAGTGTATCAAAATAACTATACCTATGTAAACGGAATATTTTGTACAGTAAACTATCGAAACATTTGTACGTACTTAGTGGTAACGGTGTGATTTTTATTCCATAATCAAATCATGTATACATAATTTTCTTAGATAGAATAGACTAAATTAAGTTAAAATATAGCATTCAATTACAATTACATATTTAAATTAATTTATTAACTACATAACATAATATATTATATTAATAATTAATATATAACGTAAACTACATAATTACAAAATTTAAATAAATATTACTTTACATCAATCTGTCACGGTTGTCTTTCCCCACACTGTAGCTCAACGTATAAAACCAAAAACAACAACCAAAGAAAATAGTAACATGAAGTCATGAACCACAAAACAAAACAAAAATTTTTTGTTTTCGTAAAGAGCACGTGGTTTATGGAAAAATGGGTTGTTGTTCTATTTGGAAAATTAATGAACGAAAAGTTTCTTAACAAGATTTTTTTTTTGTTTATAAATGTTACTAAAGGAGTTAAGATTAGAGAGAAAGGGGCAATAGTTCACATTTCTAGCTCATTTAAAAGATATAGATGATTTCGGGGACGTAAACAAGGATTTTTAAAGTTTTTTCATAATAACTATTTTCGTGTGTATGCCGCCAAGTTAATTTCTCAATACTACTCATACAAACACATAATTTTTTTTTGATCATAAAAATCGGCCTGTAATTGTATTGGTATTGATGGAACAAAAAAATTAAAAGTTGGAGGAATTGGAATACACATCCTCCATGTGTGTGTGACATAAAAATCAAACTGGAAAATGAAACTAGTATTAAAACAATTGAAACAATTGCAATATATATGGCATTACTGCACTTGATGAGTAAGATGCATAAGAAAATAATCATATCTACTGATTCGAGAAGTAGTTGTATATCTATTAAAAACAGTATTTTTGAAAATAAAATAAAATACTATGAGAGTGAAATAATCAAGTTGGCAAATGAAAATAAAGATGTTGAAATAATTATACAATGGATTCCTGCACATAAGGGAATAGAGGGGAATGTAAAAGCAGATCAGTTAGCAAAGAGGTCGGTGGAACTAGGACATGAGAATTTATTCTTCAATAAAATTCCATTATATGATATTCTCAAAATAACAAAAAGCACAATAATTAACGACTGGAAGCATGAATATGAGATAACAACTAGAGAAAAATGAATATTTAATAGAATTGTAAATGGAGCATCGCCTCCGAGACAAATTTGGTTTAAGAGGAGTCATATGAACACTAAATTTATTAAAATAATAAACAGATTAAGAGCAGGTCACACATACAATAAAATGTTTAGGTATAGAATGAAAATGGAAGATAATGAAATGTGCCAAATATGTAATACAAGGGAAACGGATATGCATATCATTGATAAAATTTATAAACAAACTTTTAGTTCTCCAATGGGTTCTCCTATTAGTCCCATAATAGCAAATTTAATGATGGAATTTTTGGAAAAAATGGGATTAAACTCTTTGGATTTTCAACCGTTATTTTACTTTCGTTATGTAGATGACATTATAACGGCAATCCCTGAAGACAAAATTGAAATTTTTCTGGATGTATTTAACGCTTTGGATAATAGAATAAAATTTACTGTTGAAAAAGAAATTGACCACAAAATTTCATTTTTAGATTTACTTTTAATTCATGAACCGGATGGTAAAATTTCTTTTGACTGGTACCATAAAAATACCTGGTCCGGTCGTTATCTAAATTTTAATTCTTGGCTTCCTATTTCTTACAAAATTAATACAATCAAAATTTTAACTCAAAAAATTCTAAAATTGTCCGATACTAAATTTCATTATAATAATTTCAAACTTTTGGAAAACACTTTGGTAAATAATCAGTATCTTAAAAAATTAATAAATAAAGTGATTTGGAAACAAAGAAGTTATCAAAATTGTATATTAAATCCTGAAATTGAAAGTACAAATTATTTATCTTTACCTTACATAAAAAATCTTTTCGAAAAATTAAAACATTTATTTAAAAATTATAATTTCCATATTATTGGTCGTTCAGCTATCAGTTTAAATGATATTTTGTTTTCAAAATTAAAAGACCCGATACCATTAAAGAAAGAATTTAATCTTGTCTATAGGATTAAATGTAATGATTGTAACCTAATTTACACGGGACAAACTAAACAGTTTTTGCGGGAACGGTTTTTTCAACATTTACGTGGTGCTTCGGGAAATTCAAATCAAATAAGTGCACTTTCAGAACATATTAGAGATACCAACCATAATATTATTTTTGAAGATGTAAACATTTTGGAAAAACAATCTAATTACAGAAAACGATCTATTTTGGAAATGTTACATATAAAATCTAGTTCAAATTCTCTTAACAAAATTAACGATTTCGCGTACATTGGCAATTCATATGATCTATTTTTATAATTTGATTTTTTGCTTTTACACAATTCAAATATTATTTAAGATGGATAAAATTGTTTTCAATTTATGTTTTTAGTAAAATTTTATTTTGTAAAGTGTTTTTTCTGTAGATATCAATTTTTGTTGCTTTGCTAAAATAAAGAATATATTTTTTCTAGTAGCGAGCGATATCTATAGGAAAATAGCTACGTTTTAGTTAGCCTTGATTTCGATTTTATTTTATATATATACTGTTTATATTGGAGGTTGAACCTAGGTCGAGTCAACTTGTAGTTATCTTCAGGTTAACCTTGAAGTTAACTTCTAGTGTTTATATTGGAGAGTTATCTTAAGGTTGAGTCGAAACTAGGTTATAACTGTCAAAATCATTCTAATTTTTTCCTTCAAAAAATCATTCTAACTTTTTCTTTCGAACTAGTTACATAGAAACATATTTAAAAAAAAATTAAAAAAAAAATAAAAAATCGGAAAAAAACACAAAAATATGCTGCCGAATTTAAACACAGATGCGCTTATACAAGAAAAATATGAAAAAATGCCATTTTTATTTTTAAATTTATTGATTATTTTTTGTTGTTGTTTTTCGACTCGACTCTGGGCGTTTATATTAACCAGAGTTAACTCGACCTAAGAAATTTTTTGGATTGAGTCGAGTTAACTCCAAGTTAACTTTTGGTGTTTATATTGAAGGTTGAACCCAGGTTGAACCTGGGTTCAACCTCCAATATAAACAGTATAATAGAAAATATTTTTTTGTAAAATTGACTTACGAGAATGGAATCGAAATGGTTCCGAAAGCTTAAGTATTAATAAATAAAATATTAAAAGAGCTAAATAACCATTATTTAAATTTGTATCATTGATAATTGTTCAAAATATAAAACAATAAAAAATAAATATGGTGCAATAAAAAATAAAAAATTTATTGATATACTGAAAGACAATGTTATAAATAAGTGAATTAAAAGAATTAGTAGAATTTTATATAGAAGCAAATATAGAAACAATATAATTGAATTATAATAGAAATAATAAAAAATAATTATGTATTTATTTAAATTAAAACAAAAACAAAAATATATATATACATATACGCAAATAATCGTAAACGAAATAAAAATGGCGTTGTTTTATTATTAATATTTTTATAATAATTTGTTGTTGTTTTTCGACTCGATTCCGTATATATTGGCGTTTATAAGGATTGAGTTAACTCGATTCTACAAATTTGGTGGATCGAATCGAGTTAACGCGAAGATGACTCGATCCCGTATATATTGAAATTTCGATCCGGGTTCAATCCGGATTGAATTCTTAATATATACGTAGTAATAGATACACAAAATGCAAAATTTTTTATATTATTTAATATTAAACCAATAAAAATTTTAATTAGTACAATCTGTTTCAATCAAATTCTATCCATTTCGGAAGACTATTACTTTTCTTTGCTTCTTCTACTCTCTTGAAATAATCTGAAAAATCAACGTAAGGCGATATTTTTTTATTGACATCGTAAATCTCGGTTGAATCACTGCGATCTGAACATGTGGATGTATTTGTATCTACATACCCTGAACCTGATGATTCATTTGTACTAAATATATATTCCTTTTCAGATTCTGTGTAATGAACTAAATTTGAATGTTCACGCACGACTGGATTAAAACGAACCTGACTATTACGTTTTTGAATACCATTTGGCATCGGAAAATTAAAATTTTTTACTAAGAATGTTATATCGCAAAGATTTTTAAATGATGCACGATTTTGTTGAACTTGTTGCATATACATATCATGATGTAACTGAACAGCTTTGTGAACCACCGATTGAGCAACACCCATGAGGGTCGATTGGCTGCGAAATTGTTCAACGGTCATCAGTACAATTTCCTTGTTTACTTGGGTTATTTCCGTAGAAAATATGTCCTCTAGTGTTCTACATAAGCCTCCCGAAATAAGTAAAAGAAATCTGCACGAGTTATCAATTTTTATGCCTCCGATTATTTCAGGTTGTAAAATTACAGGTTCAGATGAAGCAGCATACAAGTAGTCACATTCTTTATATCCAGTTTTTCCTAAATAATTTCCAATACACCGCGTACTTTCTAACGGTGATGCTTTTAAAGCTTGCATATCTAAACCTAATTGCCTCAACCTTAATATTTCATCTTCGTTTAGAAGATTGTGATCAACACTGAGCTGTATAACCCTTAAGACATTATTTGAATCATCTTTGCATAAAAGGGCTCGACAGTTTCCGATATTACATATATAAAGCTTCTGGTAATGAATTAAGACTAGCACTACACTTGCACCAATCGTTAATTTTTGGTTTATCGTATTCAGCTGATCTAATATGTGTTGATATTTTTGGGATATTTCGTATTGGCTAAGGCCATCGGGTATTTCGTACTGAAGCATTGTTTTCTGCGCTATAAGATTATCCACCGAATCAAGATAACCTTTTTCAACTGAGATGAACGCTTGCCTAGAATATAAAGCAGTTGTCATTTATTGACTATATTTATTCCATTTTTGTTGTTGTTACCATTTCTTATTTCTTTTCTTATCCATTTAAACTAATCGATGTAACATACCTTAGAACGTCTTTAACTTCTTCTTCCGATGATTTACCAGTTAACTGACCGAGTAAAATTTCAGCCGCCATTCGCTGTATTGCAAATTCCGCAACGTTAGAACCATGATGGCCAGAAAATATTACATATAAAGACCTGTAATTAAATATATTATCATTTTAATGATTAACTCTATATAGGTTATGGTTTTACGTATTTTCGTCTACTTTACAATGAAAACTTCGGTCGCGGAACGAATATGCTTCATGGCGAGTTCCGTCTTCACGGTACGCTTGATTTGTTGATGATCCAGATCCACAATCGGGACATGATGGTAAATCGTCTGTCCATGATTTTGTTTTTAATTCAGTATCCAAATCCATTAATTTTTCTTATTTTAATGTAAAGTACAAGTACTATTTTTTGAAACTTCATATTTTGCTATCTCACTGACATTTACCTAAAAAATCAAATTGTTGAGTGTGTTCACAACGTGCATTTGTTATAGTGTGCGTCGACACGACGAGTCATGCTAGCGGAATCAACTTCGTTTCTTTCCCCCGGGCGCACAGATTGATTGAAACTCCATTTTTGATTCTAGAATCACGATTTCATGATTTGAAAATATCAATCGCCATTCCCGTTCGATTTCTTTGTGCGTTTCTTTATGTATGGATTTATTCAAATACTTAGTACATGATGCGCTTCACGAAGCGAGATATAATGGCCCGTTTAGATGCGACCTACATTTTTCTTGAGCAAATTGAAAGTGTTGAAAATTGAATGAACTTTTTGCACGTGAGAGACAAGAAACGAAATATAAGTAGGATTATCTTTTTACAAACTTAAACACAGTCCAGGCGTGAGATTAACTCAATTAATACCCCATTTACATGCGACCAACATTTTTCTTCTGCAAACTGAAAGAGATAGACTTTTTATACATGAGAGACTAGAAAAGAAATATATCCAAACAAAATTTTGCAGAAGACTTTTTGAGCCATTACACCGCAAAAACCACTATAAAAATGAAAATGTTGCCATAAAATATATTCGATCCGAGTATTTTTATGGCAACAATTTTTAAATTAACAAAAAAAAATATTTTATATGTATAAATGATAATTATTCATAATAAAAACAGACGCCATTGATTAAAATGTAAATTGCGCAATTTTATTAATTAAAACTAAATTAATAATAATGCTATAAGAAAATTATGGCATTACTGTATTTGTTTATTTCTTTCTCGCACATTAAATATTTTTATATAGCTGCTATAGGATGCTTCTTATATACGTGCAAAAATTTGCAGAAGAAAAATGAACAAACAAAGAAATTTATTCTGAATTTTGATTAATTCTACAGACAATTATATATCTTAATTTTAAAATACAATTATTCTAAAATATTTATTTTTATTGTTTTAAGAACTATAAAGTTAATTGGTGCGTGAACTTTCGAGTGAGGACGTTATAACTATGTGAAGTTTGCGAACGCACTTTTGATACTTTTGACAGATAAATTTATTCACCAAAATAATTGCCACTCTTGCGGTCATCCCTTGAACTTAGCTAAACGAAGGTGATTAAATGTAGTATTCTCCAATCGTAATAATTCGGTGGAAAAAAATCATATTATTTTTTGTTTTTTTTTTGTGGAAGTATTGAAGTTCGTCAACAACTCAGTGTTTTGACAAAGTGAACAAAATAAAAGTTTATTATTTTGTGTAACAGTTTCATTTATTTCTAATAAAATTACAGTACAATATTGTTTAATTATGTACAAACTAGTCAGTTATTTAATTTCGTCGATGATAATAAATTAATTTATTTATACTTGGTCAAATGTGCAAGTTGTTCGAAACAAAAAAAGAATATGGCTGCTGACTGAAAAGAAGAAAATTAAATATAAAATCTCAGTTTTGATATTTATGAGTAATATTTTATTTGTGAATTACACAGCGAAATAGTTTTGTTTATGAACTTTGAGTTAAAAAGTTTTACATTGAAAAAATTGGCAGCTTCTTAAAAATACAGTGTTTTCAAAAATGGTTTCAGGTAGGTTACTGCAGCTCCCATTTAAAAAACCTCACCCCATTATTAATCGTTAGGTAAAATATCAATTAGAGTAATGTGTTAAAAGTTTTGTGTTAAACGAAGTGTTCATGCAATTATAATTCACTTGCATAATCTTTAATGAAATTATTAGTTTTGTGTTTCTAATCATTTCGATGTATCAATTATCGTTGCATGTCATTTTAAAATGGATGTCAAACTTAAAAAGCAAAAACGCAAAGAAGAAAATACTGCAAAAATAAGGAAACATTCAATGAACTTTAAACAAGTGGATTGTGAAAACACAAGATACTGAAACTAATTTGCTTATTGCTGAGATTCCATAGTATTTTATGACAACAGGTTTGTTGTGCTCTGTGTTTTATGTTAAGATGCAAAATTGCACATAATTTGAAAGTAAAATTTACCTTATGTAAAAATTTCAAACCCGATATACCTATGCCCAAATCGTCGTATCCCATTTAACTAGTTCTAGTCAAAATGAAGTATATATATTTTTCAAAATAGGACTTTATACATTTTAATTAGCTATGTGTGACAAATGAAATCTAACGGAATGCTATGTTTCTTTGCAATGGCCCCTTTTCCTTTGAAAATACCTCAAACTTAAGCTATAACCAGCGAGTCTGTAAGAGTTAGTAACGAAACCTTACAGAATTTAAGGAGAACGTTTTATTACAGAAATTTTGAATGTTTTGTGACATAAATATCAATTTTTAATGTTTAAAACAATATGTTTTACAATTTATTTTTCTTTATTACAATTTTAATACCATAATGAAGAAAATAACAAAATAAAATTTTATTTTTATCGTTTGTCCTACATGTCAAACTGTCAAATTGTTATTTTGACATTGAAATGGTCTATAATTCGGCTGCTCTGATAACGAGTTGGAGCGCGAATAACAAATCTAATCTGTCATTGCAAACAACGGTAAGGAGGTAATTGGTGGTTGTGTTGTGCTGTCCAAGAGGACCAATGTGTCTTTTATTTCTTGTGGTATTCACTCTATCGTTGATGATACGACTTTGTCGGCTTCTATAAAGTTAAGCAATCAACTAATTCATTGAGTCCCATTTCTCTAAGGGTAATATTTCTATGTGGTTGGTTTATTTCTAAAAGTTCTCAGTGTTTCGATTTCATTAGCCATTGTAATTTCTTTTCTCCCGTTTGATGGTTTAAAATTTTATAAAAGTTATGTTTAAATCCATTATTCAGTTTGATTCATCTATCTGGTCATATCAAAATAGGGTTATTCATAGATTAAATATTGGTTTGCGTATTAATTGCCTTTTATAAAATAAATTCCATTTCAAAGATGTTAAGAAGAGATGAAATCTCTATTTCGTGAGCGTTTTATTAATGGGACCCCACGCGACCCAAACTTTACTTACAAATCTCTCTTAAATTGTTTGCTTTTACATACCTTTTGCCTTAAATTTTTACGTTTAGAGCAGCTCGCACATTTATGGTGTTTCCATGACAGAGTTAACCGGGATTATTTCATCATGGAAACGAGTCGGATTTAGAGTTTTCGTTAAATATCTTAATCCTCCTTAACTCCACGAAAGTAATTGGGTTAAATGAGATTCTATCTGTTAGAGGAAAAATTATAGTATTCAGAAAATATATATAATAATATTATAAAATATAGTATTATTACAAAGAAATAATATAGTATAAACACGGGTTAAAATATTCACGAAACAGATTAAAATATAAAAAGACTGAGAAAAACATAACACCGCCTGAACTGTCCAAGCAAATTTAGCATGGAAACGACAGGGGTTAGCTCGCCATGTTATTCATGCGACGAAACTCAACGAAAACCTTAACTCCGTCCATGGAAACGTAATAAATGAATCAAGAATTAATACCAAAAATTGAAATTGAAACCAACGGGGTTTTTTTTTCATTTTACTTTAGGCACTAATTATAATTTTAAGATGTGTTTGACAAAAGTTTAGGGAAAGGTAAAAGGAAAATATTTTCTATTTTGAGAGCTCGGTTAGCCATTCAATTGAAGGAACCAATATTTTAAAGTGTCTGTTTTGCCTACAATCTTCTTTTTTAACCAAAGAGATCCCATTTTCCCGGTAGGTTTAATTTGCTGATATTTAAGACGAACCAAAATATCTTTTACCATGTTTCCATGACAGAGTTAACCGGTCTTATCTCGGATTATCTTATCATGGAAACGAGTCGAATTTAGAGTTTTCGTTAAATTTTTTAATCCTCCTTAACTCAACGAAAATAGTTCGGTTAAATGAGATACTATCTGTCAAAAGAAAAAAATATAGTACTATTCAGATCATATATAATGTGTTATTATAAAATATAGTATTATCATAGAAAAATAAGTTAAACTTATTTTTCTATTGTACTATTATAAAGAAAAAATATAGTACATTTTAATAATCATAATATTCACGAAACAGAAATATAAAAAGACTGACAGAAAACGTAACACCGCCTAAACTGCCAAAACAAATTTAGCATAACCGAAACGTAAGGGATTATGGGCCTATTCCATGAAAATAATCTGCTATCAGCAAAAATAAAAGCGAGAAAAAATATAGATTTTACTGGTGGTGTACGAAACAAAACATGTTGTCA
The DNA here is from genome assembly GCA_932526605.1 of Nephrotoma flavescens. Classification (NCBI taxonomy): domain Eukaryota; kingdom Metazoa; phylum Arthropoda; class Insecta; order Diptera; family Tipulidae; genus Nephrotoma; species Nephrotoma flavescens. The sequence goes on from OW052220.1 coordinate 145,319,660, forward strand.
GTACAATTTTACTGAGAGAATAGTTGTGATAGGGGAAGTTTACTGCCATAATACTGGTATAAAAAATGTAAATTGGAGTATTTTTTATGGCAGCATTTTTCACACATCTACAAAAAATGTATCTAAAGATAAGAAATTTTTCTCACACTCATACAAAATAAGTCGTTCGCCATTTTTATAGTCAAATGACGATTTGATTTTTTTTTTCGTGTTGAAATTTGTTAACGTTAGTGGTTTTTTGTGGTACATACAAAAATGATGAAATTCATCATTTTTGGTACATATATAAAAATTAAAATATGTATATAAAAAAAAATCTAATTGTACGAAGTACAAATTAAAAATTTTATTGAAATTTTTAGGTTATGCCAAAATGTAAAACCATAAAATTTTTCTATAAAATGAAATAAAAAATATTTCTGTTCTTTGTCACTCTTATGATTTTTTTGCGTATTATCAGCAAAAAAATTGCTGTCAGCAAATTTTTTCCATGGAATTAAAGCTTTAGCGTCGCTATGTTATTAACTCGACGAAACTCAAGACGACTGTTCGAGTGCGAATTTTTGTGCGGATATTTAGAATCACACTTTTCCACTAATCAAATTACGCCCATAAAAGATAAAATATTTTTAACTTTAAGAAAAATATTCACAGACGATCAACTTAATCATAAAAAAAATCAAAATTGTGCGCTAGATTGTGCTAAATAAATCGGTGGAAAAGTGTGATTCTAAATATTCGCACAAAAGTTCGCACTCGAACAATCGCCTTCAACGAAAACCTTAATTCGGCTTATCCATGTCCATGGAATGGAAAGGTAATATATATTTGTGAAAAGTGAAACAAACCCGATCAGCTGTTCTCCACGGGTTCTCAAATGAAATCGACTTCGTCATTTAAAACCTTATTTTATATTTAAGCACAAAATTTGTTTGTATTGTGTAATTCTGCTCTCTCGAAAGTAAAATTTAAACTAAAATAAACTAAAAAGAAAATTGTTGAAAAATGAGTCGCAATTAAAACTGGTAGCATAGGTAAACGGGGAAATAAAGAAAGAAACAAAGATGAAGCCGCTTCTTGATAACCCGTATGGAATGCCTCAATGAGCCATGCTACACACGGTTTCATAAGACCGGCTTCACCTTCCTTTCTTTCCTCTTTTACCTACAAAATCCGTTTTAATTGCGACATTAAATTTTTCGGTGAATCCGAAATGAAAAAATATAAATGAAAATAAAAAAATTTAAGGCCATTTTTGAGAGGTAGATTTTTGTTTAAATTTTATTTTCGAGAGAACAGAATAAAACAATACAAAAAATTTAATGTTTTAATATAAAATAAGGGTTTAAATTAACAATAAAAATCTATTACGACTTAGATTGACACCAGAAGCTGAAATCGTGTGTAGCTTGGCTGAATAAGTTGATCGTAAATTGAGCCCTTGAGATCGTTCTTTACTTTACTAAATTATTTATTTATTCAAAATCGGAACTTGCACAACAACAAGGTTGCTTAATTAAGCTCGTTGATTAAAACAAAATTACAGCTCGAGGTATAAAAACAAAATGAATAATTCAATAAATATAATCCGATAATATCGGCAGTAATAATAATAATAACGTATGGGCAAGACAATTTGGACAAAATGCGATAGTAAAAACAAAACGTATTTTGTTTATTTAGGGGATTCCCAATAATTTTATTTTGTTTTATATTGTGTATATAACAAGCTGTGAAAAAATTTGTCGGTTCGAAACATTTTAGCCACGAAAATATGTCTCAAAACGAATTTAGGCGACGAAAAGTCGTGTGTCATTTTTTAGAAAAAAAATTCACAGGTAGCAACTTCTGATGTTGTAAAATGCTTCTTGAAATTAAATTATAAAACAATTTATAATTTAATTAGAAGATTTAAGAATAAAAATGTAGTTCAAAGAAAAGCGGGAAGCAGTCCGAAGTCATCATTATCATTAAACAAAGCATGAATGGAATTAAAGCGAATTACAGTTGGCCCAGTGGCAAAATCATATCGTTATTTAGGAATTGGAATGCCACAAAAATACTGTTAAGAGATACTTAAACGAAATGAACATCACAGTAAGAAAAAGAGAAATTGTTCCTAAAGTGTCCGAAAAACAAATTAAGGTCCAGATACAACGTTTAAAAAAACTTGTACAAAATTCTTTGCGAGCAAAAGATAATGTGATTGTGATTTAAGATCTATTTTACTTTAAATGGCAACGAATGGCAACCCAAAGTCTACTTTGACAATGGCACATGTAATATCGACGAGAAGGTGAAGTTCATACCCAAAGCGAAGTTTCCAGACAAAGTTTTAATGTGGTTGGCAATAAGTCTAAACGGAATGCCGGAATCTGCATTTTTTAAAGCTGGATTAGGCATTAACAGTGAAAGGTACAAGGTGGAATGTTGACCAAAAGTTAAAAAATTTATTAGAAACCACCATGCAAACCAACAGACGCTGTTTTTCCCGGATACTAACGGATGCTAACATCGGCCCATTGCTCCAAAGCAAAGCCCGGATGCTAACATCGGCCCATTGCTCCAAAGCAGTTGCGTCCAATAGAGGATTTTTGGGCAAATCTTAAGCGGAAAGTGTATGTCAAAGGATATCAACCAAAAAACATAAATTGCCTAAAATTAAAGCGACTCTCAGTTGCGGCAATGGAGAGAGCCCCTTTAAATGTACGAAAGGCTCAACGAACCAAGGTAAATCAATTTTTACATTAATGTCAAAATGTGACAAACTTTTTAAAATGAATTGAAATACACTTTCCTAAATTTGAAATATTGAATTTATACAGTTTAAATTTGTCTAAATTTTCTTGCCCATACGTTAATATAATAATAAATAGAAATAAACCAAAAATAAATATGATAATAATAATAATAACAAAAAATATAAAATATACCTGAAAATATGTATATAAATAAATACAATTAAATTAAATCAACATTAAATAAATATTATGTATAATTAAATTTGGTGTTGAACCTAACCTAAAAATTAAATTTCAAAGTGACTAATTGGCCTTTAAATCACTACCTAGTTAGCGCCAATTCCTATGCGAATGAAAGATGATATTTGTTTATACGAGAAAAAGCCTCATTCTATTTTATTATTATTTCATCATTTGTTACATTAATTGTAGACTAATTGAATATTCTACATAATATCCAGTCAAATTATAGGCATATATGAAGTTACATTAAAACTAGTTGCAAAAAAAAAATTGTTTCTATTATTGTTGTATGTTGCGATCGAGCTTATTTATTGGTATAACAATTTACAACCAAAATATTTCGAGAAAATGAAAAAAAATCTTGGCTATATTGAATATTAAAAACCTCTAAGAGAAAGTGTTTCCACATATATTTATCGAACCTGCACAACTTACCCTTAAAAAACAGTCTAAGGTCCCAATCTACAGTCGAAACTGATGCTAGTATAAAATTTATTAGTATAAAATTTATTTTTACAAAACCAATAAATTTTGTAAATTTTCGAAAAAAACAAAATTCTGTAGTTGTAATAAATTTTGAAAAATAAAATTTAAAAAATCTGGAAAAGAAATTTTTGTGAATTTTCTTGGAATACATTTGCGAAATTGTTTACTACCTATATCATTACGGATCGTTGTAGTAACAACTATTTTTTGACACCACTTGGTTATGCACAGCTTTCGATTGTTCATTAACTCTTTCTTTAAAATATACAGACATTTTATAAACTTTTGATCCGGTTGCTTTAAATCGTATTAATTTACGTGACGTAAGAGCACGATATTTATTGTAATCACGGCAATAGGTTTTTACTCTTAATCTATCCAAATGCTATAAGCAATTATTACTAATCTTAATCTTAATATTAAATTTACTTGTTTGAATTATATGTTGAAAACCAACAAAACAAATTAAATTTGCGTTAGTTTTTACGGTTCAGGCAACCTTACCGCATCTAATTAAGCGCAGCATTATTGTTTATTTTCCACTACTAATATAGGCTTCAATAACTATTGCAAAATTTTCTATACTTAATTAATATGATAATACATTCAATGCAAATACTTTATTTTATTTTCAGACCTCTACAAGATATGAACACAAATCTATGGGGTTGCCTTATGCCCTGTAGATTTTATTGGTGCGATACTAAATCGGAGACGTCTATGATTGAAAGCACCATGGGGGCAACAGTGTCAACAACAGAATGTCCTGGTGGTGGAATATCAGTAACTATTCCAACTTCGAGTAATGGTTTAAGTGGTGGTGTTATTACACGTGAACGACGTAAAAAGGTTACGGGATTTGCAACACTGAAAAAGAAATTCATAAGAAAACGTCGATCATCGAAAGGATGGGATCATGGTAGGGTGCTACGTGATTTTGTAGTTGATTGGAGTCCTATGGAATTGGCAGCTCTACTCGATGAATATGAATCATTGGCAGCACTAAAAGATTTATCAGTTCAAGCGGAATTAGCTCGTCCACCAGCAACAACATACAAACAAGATTTATCAGCTCTTTATGATTTTAAACATTGTACCGATTGCGATGTTGTTTTTCGAGGTACAGTGTTTCCGGTGCATCGTGCAATACTATCGGTGAGATGTCCCTACTTCCGTGATCTACTTCTTGGTTGTCCTGGATATGGTGCTAGAATATGTTTAGAATTACGTTCATCACCGGTTGATGTGCATCTGTTCTCTTCGTTATTGCGCTATTTATATACGGGAGACTTGTGTCCACACGATCCATCAATAGATATTCAAGTTTTACGACGACTTGGTGAGGATTTTGGAACACCGAATCCATTAGAACATGATCTACGTTATTTATTAGAAACTGGAGAATACGCTGATGCATCATTAGTCTTTACGTCAGAAGATCATGATAATTATCATCGACCTGAATCCGGCAGTTCTGAATATGGATTCCGACCAAAACTGGAATTATTATGCCACAAAGCGATTTTAAGTGCTCGTTCGCCATTCTTTAGAAATTTGATTCAGCGTCGATTAAGAAATGGTGATGAACAAACGGAAAGGTCACTAAATGTTCCGACTCGTATTGTCTTAGACGAATCAGTTATTCCTAAAAAATATGCTCGAATATTATTAAATGCAATTTATTTAGATACAGTTGATTTATCGTTAATATTAAGAGGAAATGGTTGTGGAAATTCTAGTGGGAGTTTAGGAGAGGTTCAAGCCTTAACGCATCAAGGAAGAACAAGGTCAACTTCACTGGAAGAAGCTATGGAATTATATCAAATTGGGAGATTTTTAGAGTTAGATATTTTATCACAAGGATGTGAAGACTTAATCCTAGAGTGGCTCACCATAGAAACATTGCCAACTGTTCTAAAATGGGGGAATCAAGCATACGGTTCAGCATGGATTTATCGTCAAGCGTGCCATTTTTTACGAGAAGAATTTTCTGCAATTTCGGCATCGCAAGTGCTACATTTACTGGATAAATCGCAATTAATTTGCGCTTTACAAAGCAACTTTTTACAAGCTTCCGAATTGGAAGTGTTGCAAGCCGTATTAAAGTGGGGTGAACAAGAATTAATTCGTCGCATGGAAGATCGGGAACCAAATTTATTATCACATACGGCACATTCTGTAACTCGAAAAGGAATTAAGAAACGCGATTTAAGTGATATTGAGCTTCGCGAAATTTTATCTGAATTACTTCCTTTGGTGCGCATGGATCATGTTCTACCACCAAATAGTGAAATATTAAATCAAGCAATACGACGCGGGCTTGTTAGTACTCCACCGTCTCATATGATTGGTGACGATCGGGAAAGTTTACGAATTAACGCATGGATTCGAGGTGGAAAAAATCGAGGTTTATTTGTTCGTCCACGGTTATTTATGCCCTATTATGAAGAAGTGAAGTCACTACTCGAAGATCATATGGCTTCACAACAAATGGAATTACTCAGATTAAGGCGGTCAAGACATTTACCTGAAATTCCTGATACTCTCTACATGGTATCGCGTTTAGGAGGCGGAACAGCAAACGTTGATGTATTATCCTCTGTCATACCAGCACCTAGTCCTCAAACAATGGCAGCTATGTCAAAGCGTGAACAAAAGTTAAGACAACATCCAAGTTGCCAACGTGCCCTATCCTTAGCTCTATCTTCGAAACACGAAATACTGCGACAGATTCGTTTACGTGTTGTCCGTGAGTTTAATTATCCCGATGATATAGCAGATTTATTGGAGAATGCGGCGTGTTTTTGTGTTGATGACATAAAACATGAAAATACTGGAAACAATATGGAAATGCAAATAGGTAATAAAATTTCATTATCATGGGTTTTCTTTTTAATTTTATAATCGTATGTATCGTTTTCTTTTTAATTTTATAATCATATTTATTTGTTAAGGCACAGAACACTATTCAATAACTGGAGTGACGAAACTCCACAGCATTACTCTTTACATGGTCGGTTCAAGATCTTGAACATAGTGTTCTGACTTTGGATTAGTTCTTCACACATTCTGAGTTATGGCGGATTATACTAGCTGATGTAACAAAATCGGATATAGTTTTGTTAGCTTAGTTTGAAGTTCATCTAACCAATTTAAAGTTGGGTTCCGCATTCACTAGAATCACTTCCACTTTATGAAATATTTGATATGCACTCCTCTCCAACTGCTTCGAAATGTGGTTTAACATTAGCCGGACATCTTTGAAAGATCTTTGATTCATTCGTTCGTCAACGATTAAATCAACAAACGTCCATGACGGCTTGAAAATCAATCAATCAAGATAAATGTAAGCTAATGGTTTCGGTGTACTTTTCCCGTCTAATTTCGTATAATATTTTTCAAATGCGTCATGGAAAATAATGATAGTATCTTCATATGTTCGGGCGTAGATTTTTACCCCATGCACAGAAGGTCGCTCATTTTCCTTTGTTGGGCTGTTGTTGCTTTGGAGTAGCCCGGTTCCAAATTTGTTTAGTTGAGATTATAAGTAAAAGATATTAGAGACGACATTCCTAAAGAATTTAGTTAATTATAAATATTAATTCATTATAAATAAATTTTTATAAAATAAAAGTTAAATGATCGATTAAATGTTAAAATTTCGTAAATTGTTACAAACAAGAATGATTTATAAAATATAGTTTAAATTAAGTTATAGTAGTTAATTCGACATATATAAATTAAAATAGTACCATTCTATCCAGAGTAGTATTATTCACGAAATACTACATCTTCTTGTTTTACTTCCCGTGTGTTGTAGTTATTACTTCGCTCCGTGTTGCAATCAACACTATTGGCATTAGCCCGGCTCCCTTTTTAAGAAGGGTAGTTTGAAAAGATTCGTTCTTTCGTCGATGGGAATTGAATTGGCGTGATGTGTGTGCAATCATTTTCGAGGCCGTCCTTATCTATAATCCGAATATTTTGCCAAACTGATGATAAATTATAATGGTTCCGTGTTGTCTTCACTATAGTCTTTGTAAAACACATATTCAACACCCGATTATAACGTGTCATTAGCAAGATTTGTTGAGCATATTTTTCTTAACATTCTCGCCGACTAATAGCATTGTTTCAGCAATTTCTTATCTTATCATTTTGAATCTTTCTAAAAACATTCCAACTTAATGTGCATGGCGTCGAAGAGAGGTTTCCTGACATTCCCAATGCAAATTTTTAAAATTTTTACACGCAAAATTGTTAATTTTATGGGAAATGAGTAACGCTAATAAATCACACAATTAAATTCAACCCTAATTTTATGTTACAGAAAATATATCACCACCGTCAACACCAGTTTTAATATCTGAACCGACTGATCACACACAAAATTCCTCAATGTATTTCGGACGAAATATGACGTTCCCACGGCACCAACAGCAACCTCAAATGCGGCATGGTGGTACTGTTGGCAGTGGGTGTATAAATCAAAGACAGGATTTACCGGCGATAATCTCAGAAGGCGAAACAACATATCGATTACCTTGTGGTGAACCAGAATCTAATTCATGTTCGGATGGACATTTATCTGACATCATGCCTGATGTAGCAATGGCGACCGCGTCTTTAGGGCAACTGCAATTAAATGAAGTTCCGGAAAGTTTACAATTAGATTTAGGGGATGGCCCAGGTCATTTAACGGGAGCAACAGCAAGCGGCGATATTCGAAATGTTCCGGTAAATTATTTTGTTATATTTTCATGTGCGATAGTTAAATTCGATTTCTCTTAAATTAATTGCAGCTCTACCATATGCCACCGCCAACCTTTAATAATTATCATCGATTTTTAAATGGACGGCCAGCGTCACCATATGATGTTCATCGCCCAAGCCCAGGACCTAGCTCACATCATACTGGGCTTCCACGTTTTTTATAGAGACTGCAAGTGGCCCCAGACGAGGGCCTGTACTTTAATAATCCATTTTAAATTATTTATTCTTCAATTATTCTATTTCTAATTATAATTAGTTATTATTTTATATTTTTAAAAAATATATATAATATATTCTTATAGAAAGGTTTTTTAAATTATTTTTTAACTTTTTATTTAGAACTTATAAATTATTTATTATTATTTGAACTTAGTTAAAAAATTAATAAACAAAAATTGTTATAATTATTATTGGAGATCTGCATATCCGTATATATTTTTAGTGTTAAATATTTTTAACTAAGCTTATTTTTATTTCCGTCATAACTTTTGTGGTTTTTATTTTTAATGTAATTTTATTAATGTATTGAGAGTTCGAGACAATTTTTTCTTGTGCATCCACTGGTTACAGATGTTTTTGTTTTTGACATTCAAAAGGGTTATTATCATTTATTAAAGTAATGTTACATAAGCAATCTCAATATGAATAAAAGATATCTGCCGAATAACAATACATTTGCATGCCACCATGGCCCGCTGTAATTCAAATGGTATAAGATTAGATGTATATTTCACTATCGCATGTATAATAGAACTATCTTTTAAAATATTACGATAATTATGTTCATGAACCTAAATAGTTATATTTCCATAGCTGTGTACATGGAAATTGAATGATTGTGATATGTGTAATCAGTTCTATTATTTTGATTGCAGATTATTTCAGTCTATGCTAGGTGCAAGCTCATAGTGTGTTTCTTCTGGGTTTTTTGGTTTAAAAGATCGCGCGTAATAGACAAATAAATTACTATTTAGTACAAACTATTTTTGAATAGCTATTTAAAGGAATTGATAATTTAATTTGCAGCAAAATACACATATTTATGAGTTTTAATTAAATTAAAGTCGTCAAACGTATATAAATCGAAATATGAAATTGAATGGTAAAGGATTTAGATTATTAAACAATCTTTGCAAGAATAACATTATGTATGAGTTAGGTAATATTATAATCAATATCTACTTAAATATAAGTCCTGCAAACATCATTCATATGACCAAAGAGTATCTAATGTTATAAAGAGTAACGAAACAAAGGACACATTTTCACTTAAATTAAAATTAAACTGTGGGTTAATACCCCAATTCCCATAGTCGTATCACGTCACTTCAAGTGACTACAGTCACGTCGTCTACTTTTTATAATTCTCATAGTCGCAACTTACGACTATAGTCACCTCACGTGACTTTTTGTCACCTTCAAGTGAAAGGAATATTTTTTGTCTAATTCATCAAAAGTAAATAGCATTTTTATTATTGAATTACATCGTGTCCAATTATAGTTTTATTTTGTGTTTTTAAACCATTTAACTCGCGTCACTTAAATCGACATCAAGAATATCAATGTTCATGTCACGTGATACGACTATTGTCACTTCACATGAAGTGACACGACTATGGGAATTGGCCAGTAAATAGGTAATACACTTACACATCTTTATTTACCGTAATTTTTATCGTATTCTGTCATTAATCACTAGTATGACAATGAGCCATTCCACACAGGTTGTCAAGACACAGCTTCATCTTAGATTTTTCTTGCCCCGTTTACCTATTATACCGGTTTTAATTGCGACTTATTTTTCAACAAAAAAATTTTCTGTGAAGCAGCTTCAACAAAACTACAAATGAAATAAAAAAAATGTAAGGCCATTTTTGAGATGTAGATTTCAGTTTAAATTTTTTTCGAGAGAGCAGAATAAAACAATCCAAAAAATTTTGAGTAATGGTGCTAATTTAAAACCTTAATTTAAATTAGCAATAAAAAAAACTATTACGACTTATTTTGAAGTAAGAAGTTGTACTTCAAAGAAATAGAATGTGGAACGGGCCTTTGTTAGTTTTTTTTTAAATAGGTATCTGTCAACCAGAGTGCGTAGGACTTATGTTTAAGTAGATTCTGGCATAACCCATGCATTTTTTGATTAAAATTATTCCTCTGTTTCATTACTTTTTTTAACATTGCATACTCTTTGATATGACATACAACAAAAACTAAGTAAAAATGTATTGGTTTTATGTAGATTTTGCTAGATAACTAAGCATAAATGTGTTGGTGCAGAGACAACAAAACAATTAATATTTTGCGATATTTTGAAACGCAATATTTCGAAACGCGATATGGTACAAAACGCGATTAGGTACAAAACGCGATGGTACAGAATATGCGTTGCGAAGCGACGGAGCGCAGCGACTCACCTGATATCGATCCTATGTACTATCGTTCCTATCGACTTTTAAATTCCTATAAACTGAAATTAAATTTCCCCTTCACCCGCCTGATATAACCCGATCCTAAACTTCTGTTTTGTACCATATCGCGTTTTGTACTATATCGCGTTTTGAAATATCGCATTTTGAAATATCGTGTTTTGTACCACATCGCGTTTTGTACTGTATCGCGTTTCGAATATCGCATTTTGAAATATCGCGTTTTGTACCGTATCGCGTTTTGAAATATCGCGTTTTGATAATTCGCGTTTTAAAATACCGCGTTTCAAATGGGACCCCTAAATCGGCTATGGACCACTTTTTTAGTTTGATTTTATTTTATTTACCTTTGAATAGGACCTTTAAAAAATAATACATATGTAATTGTACATACAATTTTCTGAACTGAATTTCATAATTGTACATAATGTATGTGGGCAACAATCAAAAAAAACTATCTGTAAGCACATATGTGCATACATATGGTTTTTTATTGTTGACAACGGTACATAACGATATTTTTATTAATTACTTTTTGATGATGTAAAAACTTTGATACTTTTGAAAGTTCTAATTTACCTAGATTTTAATTTGATATGTTCATACATAGTGTTTGAATGCGTGGAAAATGAGTAAGCGATCGTACACCGAACTAAACCTCTCAGAGAAAAGCCAGCTTTAATCGAAGACGTGATGAAAGCGACGAACTATCGCACACGGGAACTAGCCAATAAATTCAAAATTAGCAAAACTAAAATGCAAAGAATTTCAAAGAAATGCTTCAGACAGTCGATAATTTTGGTTTATTGTAACGAAAACGTGTTGCATCATGCACCAAATATGGCGATATCTGGTGTATATAAATAAAAACCAAACCTATATAATCGGACCACCTTCTAATCGAACCAATTTTTTTTGGTCCGAAAGGTGGTCCGATTAAATAGTTTCGAGTATATATATATATTTATATATATATATATATATATATATATATATATATATATATATATATATATATATATATATATATATATATATATATATATATATATATATATATATATATATATATATATATATAAACATATATATATATATATATATGTTTATATATATATATATATATATATATATATATATATATATATATATATATATATATATATATATATATATATATATATATATATATATATATATATATATATATATATATATATATATATATATATATATATATATATATATATATATATATATATATATATATATATATATATATATATATATATATATATATATATATATATATATATATATATATATATATATATATATATATATATATATATATATATATATATATATATATATATATATATATATATATATATATATATATATATATATATATATATATATATATTTGTTACGGCAAAAGCCCGAAATCATTAAATGTCCGAATAAAAATTGGAAAAAACTGAAATGAGAGTTCAGTTTCGAAATGGATCACGCTTTACCTCACGGAGTATTTTTTAGCGTATTAGTGCAAACTGGAATTTGGAATAGTAGGGACTAACGGCTTTACTAACACTCAAGGGGTCCCAGGAGCTAATCGTGCTCCTCACTACGTTTAGCTCTTTCATGGGGAATACATTAAACTACGGGAATGAAGGGGAAGGTCAACAAACATTTCGTGACCAACCGGTCTTTAATCGGGTAAACGAATTTAAAAAATTAAAATTTCGGACATTTACCAATTTCGAACTTTAACTGTAACATATGTAATGACCATGCTTACTGGCTTTTCACTATAAAAATAGTTTCTGTAAATTCAGTCAGTTATCATAAGCCTATTATTCGCGTGACAAGTCTTTGTTTGTTAATATGATTAATTTAATTCATGTTCGCATATTTGATCGGGAACAATAAGTATTTGTAGTTCGTTGGATTTAATTCATAATGTTGTAATGGAATTCTAAAACTCAAGTATTTTTTTTAATGGAGTAGCAAAACGACACACGAGTACATATCACTGCCAAATAAATAAAATAATCGTTTTAAATTTCTAATACAATATTAATTACTACCGATACCGAGTGTTATTAGAATTAAAATGAATATTATATTCTTGTTTATTTCAAAATTTAGATGTGTACAATTGTACATATTATTTTAGTTTGCGGAGTCTGATTTTCATGTTCTACACCCAAATATATTATAAAAATTTTATTTTGTAACTTAACCACTGAATTAAAACAGTTCGGGCCTTAGTAATAGATGGTTTATAATCAACTAAATGATGAAAACTATTAGGATTAAACTTCGGTTCTAAATTGGACTTTTGAGTTCTAAAAATGAGGGTTTTACAACAGAAGTTGGATATGGTTATTCTTGTTTTGATTGTGGTATGAAACAAAACTAACGTTTCGTATAATGATTTCGCCGCCTCATACATTATTAGTGCGTAATAAATTAATACCTAATTGCCAGATCTATTTAAATTGTGTTATACATTTTTTAGTTTCTATTTGTTTTTTTTAATTTGTTTATCGCCAAAAAGGGCTTTAAATTATTATTGTTTTTACTTCTTCAAATTGTTTATAATAATTATTCAATAATCTATTATTTAAAATGATATCCGTTTGATTCTTTATGTTTCTTTAAAAAAAATCAGAAAATGTTACTGTTAGATTTCCGAAAAATAAATTTATAAAATAATAAAATTTATTTTAATAATAAAACATATGTATAAAAAAAATACAATTGAGTGAATGAAATTAATTATTGGTTAATAAAAATAACTAAAATATTCCAGTGAGATTATTCTGTAAAAAAGTAAAAAATAACTGATTCATTACAAAAAAAAAAAAATTAATTAAATAAATTTATAAAATTTAATCAAATAAATAAAAAACATTTATGTAATTTATTATTTATGTTTTATTAAAATAAAGTCTTAAGTTATAAAAAATACAAGTAATAGTTATTATATTACTAAAAACTACAAAGATGAAATTTAAATAATGTAAATAAAATTATTATTATATAAAAAAAAAAAAAATTACGATTGAAATATAAATTGAAAAATTATTTAAACAAAATTTTATTTTTAAAATATCTTATCTTAGATAGAGATGACTTATCTTGATACCAAAACAAAGAATTTTGATTAATTGATTATAAATTCAACTTAATGATTTTTTGGTTTGAACAAGTTCTTATCCCTATCAGTTTGGGAAAATCTAGGAGACTATTTAAATAACATGATTGAGATTTAAAGCAAGGTTGATAAATGTCGTGTTTTGTAATATTATAATATTATTCACCCAAGTTGTTAGCCTAATAAACACCGCCTAGTTACTTTTTGTATTACAAATTGTTAATGTATGCGGAATTCCATTGCATACATTTTTTAGAAAAATATCAAAAGAGTCAAGAAAGAATATACGGTTAGTGAGAAAAGATAGATTATAGATTATTTATTTATTTATTTGTTTAAGGGGAAATTTTTACAACAACGAAATCTTAATCAATAAATTAACTTAAAAATGAAGTTTATTTTTAACAAGGTTATTTTTCTATCTCTAACTTACTGAAAAAATTAAATTGTATTTCAATATTTGTAGGCATCACCTTATTATCACTTTCAAGTTCAAAAAAATTCTTTTCGCTGCAATTTAAGTTCACCATACACAAATGTGTATGTAAATATGTCAACATTTCTCCAACTTTTTATGTATACCATACAATAAAAATGTTGCATCTCAATCGCTCTAATGTAAATTTTAGTGCTTGCCTTTGTCACATGCTCAGCAAAAATTTTCTGTTTTCTCCATGGAATCCCGTTAGACAAGGTGAACCGTTTACGAACCAAAAACGAAGACTACATTTCATTTTCATACAATAGTGCGCAAACGAATCGATTTTGCACCTCAAAAACGAACCGTTTACATAATTCCTATTCCAAGATAATTGGACTTTTTTAGCGAAGTATTCGTTCGCTTCGCATAATGTTCACTTTTAACGATGCGCAAACGTAACACTTTTAAGATTCACTAACGCAACACTTTCGACTTCAAAAAAATTTCTTTTCGCTGCAAATTAAGTTCACCATACAAAAATGTGTATGTAAATAACTACAGTTTGTAGTTTCGGTTTAGATATAAATTTCACTTGATTTGAAGTTCAACTTACATACCTATAGTAGTATTCAAATCTCGCTGGAATTCTGACAGTTCTCGCGCAGAAGTAATATGGCGGATACACAGTAATGTATTAAGTATAATATTCATGTTGATTGCTTACATTTTTACATTTATTTGTATTTAAATTGAATAGGAGTTTTAGGATAAAATTAAAACACAAAGTTTAGATTTTATAAATTAAAATGATATTTAATTCAATAAGTTAAGAATTAATTCCAAATTCCATTAAATTGAAAACTGAATTTGCTTATGTTGTTGTGGTTTTATGCGATACGAATAACATTTGGATATTTATTTTCCCTAGTCTGTACCAAAATTAAATGTTGTCATTGTTTAAAAAAGGCGTGCAATATTTTTTTAGACCTATTAATTTTCACTTGATATATGGTTCTAATAACATAAATACATACAATAATAATTTTGAATGCTTTGTGTATTAAAACTGAAATATAATTATTTTTCATTGTTATTTATTATTTTATTTAGGTTTACTATCTAAGATAAATGCGACCCACCAAAATTTTTATAAAAAAAATTTCTACACCACTGAAAGCTGCGCAGAACAGTTAAAAAAAAGTTTTTTTTAAGATTTGAATATTACTATACATAATTGTATCTTTTACTGTTATGGCGCTGATGTTTTAGAATATAAATATGTAGGTTGCTTCTTTTTCTTTAAAAAATATGTTTTTCAAAACATGGATTTCAACGAATTTTTGTTAAATCGGAATCTTTTTCGATAAAAGTATAATAATTTGATAACATATAAATTAGCTGAACTTTACGTGATATTGAGATGCCGAACCTGCACAATTGTGCTGCTTGAATTTAGTTTTTTCAGACGAAAACAAGTTCAAATGATATGCACAAATATGTAAGTTGTTTCAAAATACATACAAAACCAATAATTCTTTTTCGTACACGAATTTTACATACGCAATTGTGTATACCGGACGGAAAAGGGTTAAAAGAATGTTGGAAATAGAAACGCACAATTAGTGGCTATTTTTCATACTTATTTTATAATAAAATTCCATAAAGCATTGTGCTAAGTCGTTCTCATAACAAGTCTGGTCGACATTTCCTTGTTGACTATTCGGCTTGGATTATAACGGGTGATTTTTTTGTGGTTAGGATTTTCATGCATTAGTATTTGACAGATCACGTGGGATTTCAGACAAGGTGTCAAAGAGAAAGATGCTCAGTATGCTTTGACATTTCATAATGAATAGACTTACAACGTCGAATTTTCAGTGAATGGGCCCTAGAAAAGTTGGCAGAAAATCCGCTTTTTTATCGACAAATTTTGTTCAGCGATGAGGCTCATTTCTGGTTGAATGGCTACGTAAATAAGCAAAATTGCCGCATTTGGAGTGAAGAGCAACCAGAAGCCGTTCAAGAACTGCCCATGCATCCCGAAAAATGCACTGTTTGGTGTGGTTTGTACGCTGGTGGAATCATTGGACCGTATTTTTTCAAAGATGCTGTTGGACGCAACGTTACGGTGAATGGCGATCGCTATCGTTCGATGCTAACAAACTTTTTGTTGCCAAAAATGGAAGAACTGAACTTAGTTGACATGTGGTTTCAACAAGATGGCGCTACATGCCACACAGCTCGCGATTCTATGGCCATTTTGAGGGAAAACTTCGGAGAACAATTCATCTCAAGAAATGGCCCGGTAAGTTGGCCACCAAGATCATGCGATTTGACGCCTTTAGACTATTTTTTGTGGGGCTACGTCAAGTCTAAAGTCTACAGAAATAAGCCAGCAACTATTCCAGTTTTGGAAGACAACATTTCCGAAGAAATTCGGGCTATTCCGGCCGAAATGCTCGAAAAAGTTGCCCAAAATTGGACTTTCCGAATGGACCACCTAAGACGCAGCCGCGGTCAACATTTAAATGAAATTATCTTCAAAAAGTAAATGTCATGGACCAATCTAACGTTTCAAATAAAGAACCGATGAGATTTTGCAAATTTTATGCGTTTTTTTTTAAAAAAAAGTTCTCAAGCTCTTAAAAAATCACCCGTTAGTTGATTTTCGACATATATTTTATTAAATTTTCTATTTACTTTATAATTGGTCGCTTTTCATCTTCGAAGGAAGAGATATAAATCAAATTCCATAAAATACTTAATTTAACTAAAAAGTTAACAACATACACAATATGGCATCTCCTCTACACTCTACAGTCACGAACATTAAATGGTTTAGTTTATGGAATATTTGTTTTATCCCTTTAAAATGTGAGAAACAGAAAGCAGAAAATGATGATTCGTTCATAGTTCGTATATGTACCGTATTTTGCGAATCCGCATTTTTTTTAGAGGGGTATAAGTATTATTTGTAAATTCAAAGCAAAACACGTTTACATACATATGTTAGAATTCCACAGTTCACAAAGGGTGGTCAAACACTAAAATTGTAAAAATGTGGAATCCAGCAATTTGTTACAGCTGTATGCATCTATTTTTTGCACCATGGGTCCAGCGTGTTATGTAGTGAGTGTGGGATTTTAGCCAACTTTTCTAATAATGACTCTTAGCTGATAATATTGACAGCAGAGGCTTCGCCTTAAGAATTAAGTCTGATTTCCCCTAAAGGAATAGAAAATCCAATTCAGTTTGCATTTAACTGAACACAATCAAGTTATTCTCAGATTTTCAAAGAGCACTTTTAAGCTAATTGTATCAGTATTTATTTATAAGGTCTTTTTATTGATAAGCCGATTGCGCAAATGTTTTTTGAAATACGTAGTTAAATCTGGAAACATTGTAGCGTAACATATGTTATACTGTACAACTTTCTAGAACAAACAGGTGTTTATACCCAAGCATTTGGTTCTTTTGTGGTCTAATGCCGCAGAGTTTCAGATAAAATGAATTATAACCTTCTCCTTTTTGTCTTAATTCCAGCTTTTACATAAGCTATTCGATTGGAAACATGACCAGAAAATTCCAGGATTTAAAAAAACCGTTCAAATAATGGTTTTTATGAGTTTCGGAAATTAGCAATAAACTCGCTACTTGTTAACCGATTTTCGATACCTTTGATGTTTTGGAAAGGTAATTATCTACAATTTTCATTTAGGCTGAAAAAAATTTTTAAATAAATTTTCTGTTCGTTCGAAAGTGAAAAATTTAAAAAAATCCCGTTTGATCGAACTTCGCGTTCAAGTCGTGACTTCTAAACCATCGTCGTCAGGGGACCAAATTTAAATTTTAAATTACTTTGTGAAAAAATTATGGGGCATAACTAAACTATTTTTGGATGCATGGTATCAGGGTTTTTAAACTGCGTTTATTGACACCTTCAAGCAGTTGATACATGGTCTGCGTTCATCGGGAATTCCCAAAATTTTTATTTAGCATTAAAAAATACACTTACATATATCGATTTAAGTAAATACCAACCGCAAAGTTAAATTCAAAATAAAAACTTATTTCAAGATAAGTGTTTATTCTAAATTTATTTCTGATTTTACAAATAAAAATATACCAAACACCTATAACAAACATAAGTGGTTTTGTTTTTTATTGTATTTCGGTCAAAAATAGTCGGATTTTGGTGAAAGGGAAGAAAAAAGGGGAAATACAATCGATTAGAATATAGTTCATCATAATCACTTATCTCGACTTAAGTGATTATGTTAAATTGCCACAGATATATTATATATCGACCGTTCCAAGAAAAAACATGGTAACTCGAATTACCATGGTTTAAAACCAATTGTTGCAGTGGATTATCCTTTTAACTTTTTGGATAGTGCCAAAAAATAAATTTCTCTGTAATAAAACATGGTAAATATTTAACATATAATGATTTGGATATGGTATTAACCTATACAACATTTATAACCAAATTGTTCATTAAATATTTAATCAAACTATTGTAATTGTCTCGAGTTACAATAATTTAAAGAAATAAATTATTACATTAGTTGGAATACTGTTTTTATAATCGAAGTTTATGAAAATTTCAAAAGTGTATCTGATATGTTATTTATTTAGTTTCTGTCAATAGTGAAATAGGTTTACAAATTATTGGGACTACAAATTATTGAGAATTAATTCGGTCCGTTTTCAAAAAGTTGCTCTGACTATAATAAATTTTATATAGTGACACCAGTTTTCTGTTGTTTCAGACAGATTATACATCTGCCGTTAACATTCCGTTTACATATATTGCTTTGAGTTTCATACAAAACGTTTTTTTTACGGTGTTGAATATGTCGGATTTTGTGATAACTAAACAACATTTGCGGGAAGTGTTAATTTTTGGTTTTAATCGGAAGCTGTAGCACATTGAATGCTTGTGGAAGTGTACGGTGACAATCCTCCAACCGATAAATCATGAAGAGAATGGGTTCAACGCTTTCAAAGTGGTAATTTCAGTGTTGAAGGTAAGCCTCGCTTAGGATAGCCAAAAAAAATCGTAGACGATGAATTATAGGCATTTCTCGATGAAGATCCGACTCAAACGCAAGAAAAATTTGTCGGCACATTGGCGGGTGACCTAACAAATAGTTTCCGTATGATTGAAATCTATGGGCATGATTCAAAAGCAAGGCAATTGAGTCCGTTATGAATTGAAACTAAGAGATGTGGAAATGCGATTTTTTTCTTGTGAGCAGCTGCTTCGAAGGCAAACAAAAAAGGTTTTTTTATATCGGATAAGTGACTGATGACGAAAAGTGGATCTTCTACAATAACCCCAAGAGAGAAAAATACTACGCTTTGCCCGACCAATCGTTGCCAATGACTTCAACATCAACACCAAAGACGAACATTCATGGTTCGCAGGTTATGCTGTGTATCTGGTGGGGCCAAAAAGGCGATAACACTTCAAGACTACCTGGCTGCTATAACCTGGCGATTTCATTACGGGCGAGCGGTAAAGACTAAAATTAATACGTTTGAGCCGTGCATTACGAGAAAATCGACCGGAATATGAAGAAAGACACGATAAAGTTATTCTTCTACATGACAACGCTCGGACTCGCCTTGCAAAAGTCGTAAAAAAATATTTGGAACCGCTCAAGTGCGATATTTTACCACACCCACTGTATTCTCCGGACATTGCTCCTTCTGATTACAACACGATGTGGCAGTTAGCAACACGATTTGGCAGGTCACCGGTTCACTTCTTTCGAAAAAATTGAAAATTGGCTTCAAACTTGGGATCGCCTCAAAAAATGATAGTTTTTCCGAGATGGGATTCGAAAATTGCCTGAGAGGTGGGAAAAAGACGTAAGCAGTGATGAACAATATTTTAATTAATCTGTGCATTCATTTTATTTTAAAATAAATACATTTTAAAAATAAAACGGACCGAATTAATTTGTACTACCAATATCTAATAAATTTACCATAAATTATTTTGAACTTTGTTTTAAATTAATAATAAAATTTCACATTAATTTTCAATAACTTGTTTAAATCGGACTAAGTGAATGTATTGTTTAATATTGTATATACGTAAAGTGCGGTTTAAATACGAAAATGAACAATCAAAGAAAAACCTCATGCTATTCTTGTAAGTCTTAATTGTGTTATCTTAATTCAACTTGCTTCTTAAATAAATGATTTAGATCTGAGGAAAAAAAACCTCTAAAACAATATTGGGAGAAAAAGAAAATCTGTTCGCCAAAAATGGATTGAAAATGTAGCAAAAACCAACAAACAATCCGGAGAGCATTATTCCGATTCCGGAAAAGGATATTCAGAAAAGTGAATTTTAAAATGTGCAAGCAAAATTTCTTTTTATAAAAGAATCAACCTGTTTAAAAACTATTAAAATATGGCTTCACTATCAAGACAATGGAAATATCTCACTAAACTCATTAAAATAGCCGAACCACACGAACGGTTTCATATAGCCACCAATACTTTTTACACAGTGATGGTGTTAATGAAGTACAAGTTTGTTTAAACACGTTCAAAGATATGTTTATGATATCACACCAAACTGTAGAAATCGCTTGCAAAATATTCATTAGTGGTGGAATGCAAACGAAGACAGAAAACATTAAAGAACATATAAATCAATTTCCTATTCTAGAAACGGCAACCCGAAAATTATGCGCAACACAATTTAACACAATCACAAAAGAGCGACAAACAATTGTTAGAAATGAATTCAGAGAAGAATAATTGTAATACAAACAATTTTACACGGAAACAATTCTACACTGAACAATTCATCGAAAACACTCGTAATGCATTTAAAAAATATTGGACACCTTCATTAATGACACTTGATTAATTGAATAAATTCTGGAAAAGCGGGGGTTTGGTGGCGGCAGCCCCTAGTGCCTTTTGTGGCACTATCAGAAGAAGCGATAAGAGCGATAAATACTCTGTGATCTGTGTCTGCAAGGTTGCGAAGCAATTATTAAAATAAAAATAAAAAAAAAAGATTGCAAAAAATTAGCTGAAAATAAATTATGCATCTCATTACAATAATCCGGTGCATTACAGTGAAAAATTTTGTTTCGATGAATTGTTTTTTGCACAATTGTTTTCATGGAGAAGCAAGAATATTACGAGGTGTTCAAGTAGAAACTCGGCTCTGGAGTTGGTTGCATTAGAATATACTTAAACGCATTCAAATCGCCAGCCATTTTGGATATATGTAGCCACTGCGTGTATGTACACATACATAGGCACTGATGTAGCTTATACTGGGTTTACACAATGCCTTCTAAACTACTGGCCGCTTACACCAAATGATGACGACACGCTAAGTCGACGTTGTTGTTGCTTTCTCTAGTTGCTTTGTTAGTGTAAATATCCTAAAATTATTATTGCGCAGTCTCGGTATAGACTTAAATTGACGTCATGTGCGAAAAATGAGAGTAGTAAAAGGCCAGTAGTATAGAAGGCATTGGTTTACACCAGAGGTACTTTAATAGTATAATACTTTTTTGCTAATAAAGTATAATACCCGGCCAGTTTACATCGCAAGCGGTGTAAACCCATACTATAATACTATATTATTTTTTTTGTCGGTAAATATATTTTTTTTTGGTTAATATCACAAATGGAAATGTGTAGCCAAACAAGAAATGTCTTTATCGGCCACTTGAAAAAAATAATAAACAAAATTAAAGTATTATAACATTAAAGTAGAGTTTAAACCACGACTATAATGTCAATATTTTTTTGATAGCTATTATACTTTAATAGCAAAATAGTACGTGATAAACTATTAAAGTATTTTAGTTTGAGTTTACACCAACATACTTTTTTGCTACATACTTTTATTCTACTGGTGTAAACGGGGTATTAGTCATTGTTGTTTTTATGACATGAGTTTCAGTTATTTACAAGCTGTCGTTCTGTGTGCATCAATTTTAAGAGATGGTATCGATAAGCAACATTCATTCTGTTTTCAAATGAAAAAAATAGTACTGCTCAAGCTATGGAATTAACTAGACTTTGAGTGAACATTCTGTGAGTGATTCAACAGTAAAATAGTGGTTTGCAAGATTTCATGATGGCAATTTTAGTCTTGAGGACGATCCACGTCCAGGTACAGTAAAACAATTTGAAAACGAAGAACTTACATAAAGTTTAACTGGATGAAAATCTGTATCAAACTCCAAAAGAGCTTGCAGAACAGTAAGGAGTTACTCACCAAGCAATATCACTTCGATTGCATGCAATGGAAAAAATTCGGCAAACCTCAACAAAAACATCTATACTATTCAGCGAAGACTAATTTGAACATACCAATCTAAAAATCAGACATATGGGTTCTATGTAAAACTGCACATTTGCTTTCCTATAGCAACAATCAATAACCTCATCAACTTCCAAACAAACAAAACAATTTAAAATAGCCAAAAATAGCCTACAAATACAGGCAAGGACAGAGCACATTACATGAATACAACCTTCCGTAAGTTAAGAAACACAATGTTCATTATTAACGAAACCAATTCAAAGCACTCCTCCATAAATATCAAAGAAAATGTATTGCAACACAGGTCCACCATATCCTCGCCGCCCCTGCGCAAATTGATCACACAAAATGAATCAATGAAAGAGTCAAAAATGCGTATTTGAATAGTGCATTCGGTAGCAAACAGCAACAAAAATCCATGTTTCAATCGTTTTTTCATGGGTTCCATTTGAAACGCGATATTTTAAAACGCGAATTATCAAAACGCGATATTTCAAAACGCGATATTTCAAAACACGATACGGTACAAAACGCGATATGGTACAAAACGCGATATTTCAAAATGCGATATTTCAAAACGCGATACAGTACAAAACGCGATATGGTACAAAACGCGATATTTCAAAATGCGATATTTCAAAACGCGATACGGTACAAAACGCGATATGGTACAAAACGCGATATTTCAAAAAGCGATATGGTACAAAACGGGATATGGTACAAAACGCGATATTTCGAAACGCGATATTTATTTATATATATATATATATATATATATATATATATATATATATATATATATATATATATATATATATATATATATATATATATAATATATATATATATATATATATATATATATATATATATATATATATATGTATATATATATATATATATATATATATATATATATATATATATATATATATATATATATATATATATACATATATATATATATATATATATATATATATATATATATATATATGTATATATATATATATATATATATATATATATATAATATATATATATATATATATATATATATATATATATATATATATATATATATATATATATATATATATATATATATATACATATATATATATATATATATATATATATATATATATATATATATATATATATATATATATATATATATATATATATATATATATATATATATGTATATATATATATATATACATATATATATATATATACATATATATATATATATATATATATATATATATATATATATATATATATATATACATATATATATATATATATATATATATATATATATATATATATATATATATATATATATATATATATATATATATATATATATATATATATATATATATATATATATATATATATATATATATATATATATATATATATATATATATATATATATATATATATATATATATATATATATATATATATATATATATTATATCCCTCGTCCGGCGGCATAATTTTAATACACTAAAAGATGGCAGACGTACAATTGTACTTTCATATATTTTATATGAAAATGGTCACTGTAGTCATAATTTTTGTAAATACATAATATTTGGAATTTCCACATTATTAAAATGTAGAGATCTCACGAATCTTTAACTCTCTCCGGCTTCTACAAGAAAACTTATTAGTATTTAAAAACAGAAAAGGTACAATTGTACCTATGCCGCCTGACGAGGGATATATATATATATATATATATATATATATATATATATATATATATATATATATATATATATATATATATATATATAATCGTAGCAGAAAGTGATACTATAGTCTTCTAGGATGTTATACCTTTTAGTAATCCACCGCTAACACAGTTGAAAAAATATCATCTATGTAATGCAAATTACATTGCATGTCCGGCGCAAGCTTGCATTACAAACTAATGCACAAGTTGTATTATATCAGATATTAATTCTAATTGTATTAATTTTTATTATATAGTTTACACTAAACTTTAACGGAATATTTTATTAAAATTTATACAAGTTATATTAAAATTTTACAGCACAGTGCATAAAAAAAAATAATAAAATATCCATTTGGAAGCATCATTTTTTGTTGTAGGTAAGTGGCATTAAAATTGTATAGACCAGTGCTTTATACAGTAAAGCACACTACATTAGAAATTTAACACTTATATTATTTTGTTTTTGTATTAAAACTAAAAATGTAGGGCAAATTCCACACATTCCAGTTTTTTACTTCCAACCAGTGTTGCCAGACTTTTCCCGAATGAGATTTTCTCCCGAATGTGGGAATTTTTACTGCAAATGGGAAATTGGGATATGCTGCTGAAAATATGAGATTTTTAGTTCTTGTTAATAATATTTCAATAAAGTATTCTAATATATTTAAAAAATACGAATAAAAATTACATTGTATATTTATACTTGTAGACAACGCACAAATATGGTGTTTCCATGACAGAATTAACCGGGATTATCTCGGATTATCTCATCATGGAAACGAGCCGGATTTAGAGTTTTCGTTAAATTTCTTAATCCTCCTTAACTCGACGAAAGTAATTGGGTTAAATGAGATTCTATCTGTCAAAGGAAAAAATATAGTATTCAGAAAATATATATAGTATTATTATAAAATATAGTATTATTATAAAGAAAAAATATAGTTAAAATAAACCCGGGTTAAAATATTCACGAAACAGATTAAAATATAAAAAAAACCGAGAAAAACATAACACCGCCTGAAATGTCAAAACAAATTTAGCATGGGCACGATAAAGATTAGCTCGCCATGTTATTAACTCGGCGAAACTCAACGAAAACCTTAATTCGGTCCATGGAAACTTAATAATATTTTATGCTAGTGTAATATAGGGTCTACTTTATAAAAGGAAAATGTTTTCTGGTATATTCAGCTGCTTCAAAAGCATTTGTTCAGCAAGTTTATTCAATTACTGGTTAGTTGGGTATATTTAGCTTTCAAACATTTTACTTTTTTGTTGCGATAAAACATAAAACACGATAAAGAAAGTTTATATGTTTTAGTTGGCAAGTTTTTGCAAGTCTATTTTTAATTTTAAAAATGAATCAAGCAAGAGATACAATTTTCACAGAATCTGATACGATAACTGATGCTGATGAACATAAAACTCCAAAAAAAAACATTAGTGAAACCGAAAATTATCAATGCAAAAAATTTTCAAAACACATGGCTTGATAAGGAAGAGTTAAAAATTTGGCTAGGGCCAGTAACATAAAAGACGATAGAACGAAAGCATTTTATAAAGCATGCAAAAGTCAACTAAATTGTGGAACTACGGAACTCAAACGACACAATGTTGGTGAAAAACATAAAATTAATTTAAAAAATATGCTGCAAACTCCATCCGCAAGCAGTTCTTTTGTTAAAACCAACTGTGATAGAGACAAACAGGTAACATCAGCTGAAATAAAACTTACCGCTTTTATAGCTGACAACAACATTTCCATAAAAATTGTTGATTCGATGGTGCCTGTTTCAAAAAAATATATTTACGGATTCTAAAGTAAATAAATTTAGGGCGTACTAAGTGTTCGAAAATCATAAATAATGTGTTGTGTAAAGTGGAGGACGAAAACTTAAATGAAATTTTGAAACAGACTAAGTTTTCAATTTTTGTAAATGGATCTACTGATATTAGTAATGCTAAACATTTATGTGTACTCGTGCGATATGTAGAACATAATAGAGTTAATACACAATTACTTCAACTGATTAATATTAATGCTACAGATTGTTCGGCAAAAGCATTGTTTGAACAATTTAAAAATTGCTTATTAAAACGGAATATTCCTTTGCAAAATATAATTGGAATGGCATCTGATACAGCTTCTGTCATGATTGGGTGTAATAACTCGTTTTATACGATGCTTCAAAAAGAAATTAATCATCCAATATTTCTTTTTAAATGTATATGTCATTCATCAGCTCTGGTTTAGAAATCTGCAATAGAATTTCTGCCAAGTGAGTGTGAAATTTGTTTAAGAGACGTATAGGTACGTATGTTTCTGAGAGCGCGCAAAGTGCAGCTGGGTGCTAATTGAATTTCAGGATTATTTCAATATCGCTAAAACGAAGATTATTTCTAATGCATCGATGAGATGGCTTTCAATGCATCCATGCATTGTATGAATATTTTAAAAAATTGGAATGTTTTAATCCATTTTTTTGTATACGAACAAACATACACAAAACGTAAGAAGGCTGTAAATATTTTGAAACATTTACAGAATCCCGAAATTCGAGCATACTTCTTGTTTTTAAAAAACATTCTGTATTATTTTAATCGATTTAACGCACTTTTACAAAGCGATTCTGTTTTGGTTCATAGGTATGATGAATCTAAAAAAATGTTGATCATTCTTTCTTAGATGATTTTAAAGCCCGAAGTTATTGACGGAATTTTACAAGAAATTTTTTTACTGTCCGATAACATTATGAATGAGCAAACCAAACAAAGTATTGATGATTTTAACGGCGGTACCGACTTCAACGAGTATTTAAATACAACAATTTCCGAAGGCCAAACGGATTATATCTCAGATCAACAGAAAATTTTATTAAAACAAAATTGTGTTCGATTCATAGAAAAATGCATCTATAAAATATTAGAAAAATTTCCTTTAAACGACAATTTTTTTCCTTTAAACGACAATGCTAAATGGAAATAGAAATTGCATCATGAAACTACGTCAAAACATTTATCTTTACTTTGCTCAACTAATATGTACCTACCAAAGTGTTTAATTAATATGTAATAATAATTCCAAGAACGATAAATTATAGGAATGAGTTATTTTTATTTATATTTTGTTATTTTAAAGTTATGTAATAAAATGAATTGTAAATGTACTGTTTACTGAATTAAATTATTTACTTAAATTATGATGGGAATTTAGCAGAGAAATTGGGCTTTGTGTATCAAAACTCTGACGAAGTGACGACAACACTGCTTGCTTCCAACTTGATTGACGTAAACTAATTGAAGTCCTTACACAGCAAATATATGAAAAATGTTTCGACCTTATATTAAAAGTATACAAAATGCCTTAGCGAATTATTATAAATTCTTAATTATTAATAGTTAACCCCAGATTATATAGAAATTTTCTTTCGACACACTACTGCAATAATTTTTGACGCAATTGTATCCTAACTATTTTTGATTCATGCTTTGCATCAGTATGTGATACACGATTGCATCGCATAAGCCTCGATGCAAGGGTTGCATTATAAATTGCAGCAAAATTTGTAAGTGTGTAGTATTCAATTTTCCGTGCTAAAGTATCATCCTGTGTGTATTTTGAAAAATCGTGCTGTGTACATACTACATTTATTATGAAAAACACTAAAATTTTTAAAACTTTGATTCTAATATTTTCTTTTTCACTCTTCCAGTCATGAAATGATTCCATTGAATTGAAAACCATAGTAAAAACGTTGTATTTTCATTGCGCCTGTCATCTGATTTTCCATTTCACGATTTCAATAGTGACAAATAATTTTCTTGTGTGCTCACAGCTACATATACAAATATAGGGGAAGACGATTTTCCATTCTGTACGATTTCTATTACATTCACAAAAGTGTTTTCCCATATTATCGATAACAACAGCTTAATTTAAAAGTGTTATAATAAAAAAATATAAAAAAAATTAAAAAAATATATTTTTATGTTATATTTAAATAATCCATTTTTCGTTTTTGATGTTGTTTAATAAAACATTAAAAATAAAGCTTTTTCTTATTGTTTAGTTGATATCTTATCTCAATCATTTACATTTCAGTATTACAAAAGTTTCAGTGTGAAAATAGAGCAAAAATGTTACAATAAAAAAGTTATTCATAAAAAAATAATAGAAAGCTTCTAAGTCTTTTTATTACAAAGTAAATAAATAAAACGAAATTTATTGTGTAATTGCTAAAAATTTAAATAGTTAAGGAATTTTGTGTTGGGGGTTGGTGTGAGAAACGAAAAATTATTTAGGTAAATGAGCACTAATTTACTATCTATATAAATTTATTTTTGCAATTTTTTCTCATCTTTTTTTGTCGACTATTATTTTTTGGGTAAAATCAATAACTTAATAGAATTGTAAATTGTGGTACTTATTCATTTTTTTTAATGTTTGACACACAAAAAAATCTCAAGTAACTTAGATTTTTTCGACGTAGTAAAGTCATGGTATGGATATATTTACATACTTTAAAAAAAATATTTGGTACATAGAAGTATTCCAGCCAAGATTTTTTTAGAAAATTATTATATCGGTATCGTTTTTGGTGCCACTCTGTCTATGTGGTATGATAGCATAGAAAAATCCAGCTATAACCTAACGAATAAAAAAAATTGATTATGTATAAAATATTTTGTGGATTCATTTCAATGGATTTTTTCTTCTTTTTACAAATGAAAACAATAATTATCATGTTGACTATTGACTACTAATTGAACTTTATTTGATTAAAAGTTATAAATTAGGTTTTATCAATTTCTGCGTTTTTATTCACACAATCAAAGCTGAGTTTGGTTCTGAAAGTGTAATTGGCTTTTTATATAAAATACATTTCATAATACAGGCACAATACTATAATTTGATTCGTTGTGTTGTAGGGGACTTTTATTGTAGAGGAATCTCACATTTATTTTTATAAGGACCTAGCATAAGTAGCAATTCTAGAGTAAACTATTTAAATAATAAATAAAACTGTCTGTGATGGTGGCTACGATTCTCTTGCCTAGGACGTACGAAACCTTATTCCTTTTCAAAATGTTGTATTTACATTGTTCAGTGATAATATAGGTCGTTATCTGTATTTATTTAAAATCTTTCATGTATTTTAATTAAATTCTTTATATATATATATATATATATATATATATATATATATATATATATATATATATATATATATATATATATATATATATATATATATATATATATATATATATAATGAACTTGGTTTATTTAATTAATTTATATTCATTTTATAAATTATCTATTAGTTGATTATCGATTTAGATACGCAATGGTGATATGTGAAATTGTTTATACAGATATAAGGATCGTAATTAAGCTAAAGAAGCCTTAGCCAAGAAGTTTACAGTTGTTTTATATAATGTGGGAGTATCACATTTTTATATTATGTGAGACTATCGTTTTGATGGGTTAATCGGGCCCGAGACCAAGGATCTACAATTGATTCCACGTACCTGGTTTAAATACAAAAATGGGTTTTTGTCCAATTTTTCTCGTTTACAAGTTGTAATACGTTAATATTGGTCTCTCTGAACCAACCATCAAAAATTTTCCAATTTACCATCAAAAATTCTAACTGCAACAGACGACTGCAAATATGATGTAGTAATAAAAGTTCAGGATTCCATCCGTGAATTTTCATTATAGAGTTGGTACAAAAGTATAATCAAAAGACGAAGCTTTGTTTTGGCTTTTTGACATAATAACTTTATCACTGCTCGAAAAATAATACGCACATGCAACTTAATCTGTAAGAATTCATTCCGTAGATTCTGATAAGCAAAATAATAATATATTAATTTCTTTTTATCTAATTCACGATCAGAACCATCGTTATTACGACACAACTGACTCTACCTCTGTCTAGCCTTAACATTCTATGAAGGTATTTCTTTCATAAATACGCGATTCTTAATAGGCGACTAATAGATCGCTTAGTCCGTGTTAAAACCTAAATATCGTTATTCGCCTAGATTTGATAAATCCGAACAGGGCTTCTTCGAAAAGGTATTTAATCTCATTATTCATTTTGATCTGGACTGGCCGGTAAATCATTCTTATTCGATTCTCTTGTAGATACATATAGACAACAATCCGGAGAGCAGGACATTAAACTTTTGATTCAAATTTAACTGAATGAGGAGATGTTATTGCAGTGCACGCCAATTCTGATAGTTCGGCGCTCGCCATTTTCAATACTGCAAATAATGAATTTGTATATTTAAGTCGACTTCAATAAGAAATATATTTTTAAGGTAGATGCTATGTGTAATTTAAGTATATACAAGAAGCAATTGTCTTCGTCGGTGACCTTAACATTTCTGATCTGACATGAACACGATTAGATGATAGCATTCACTATGTTGCAAATAGTTAAATCAAGAACAATGTATACAAACAACTCTATCTAGTGTCTTCTTCTGATTTGAGTAATTGCATCGTTGCAGAAGATTTCCCTATACTATTGATTTATACCATCCGCCGATTATAATCACACTTGTTACTAATCTTGTAATAATAATGTTAATTCTGAGGCTCGCTGTCTCATTTTAACACATTGAACGCCAACGGGTTTTTTTAATAAAATGTAAAAAAAAAAGTTTTTTTGTTTTTAAATTTTATTTAATAAGAATGAGAATTCTGTGGCCAAGTTATAGTAATGTGCAGAAGGGCTGCGTCATCAATTCTAGTAACATTTAACATAGAACTCGTGACTAACAGATTTAGGCAATTTTTTAATTTCAAGAAAAAGTATGACGGATATCCTGCTGCCTTTAGGTATGATTGGACCCACAATCATTACTACCCAAACTTATTCCATCAAACGTCCTCAAATAACGATTTTGAACCCGACTTGAACTAATCAGGACATTGCGTTCAACAAGATTATCAAGCTAAATATCATTTTTCAACCGGTCCTGATGGTCTGCTGTTTTAAAGAAATACTTTAACAATCTCACCAAGCTACTCGTGGTCCTTTTCACAAAAACTCATTGTTTCATAAATTTGGAAAGATTCTATTAAAGTTCCCATCCCCAAAAACGACTTAAACGTAAATCAGATGACTGCAGGCCAATTGCGAAACTGCCTTGTATTCAAAAATTTTTGAAAGTACTATAGTATGTACCATTCTCTGCATATTCATTGTAAACAATTGTTTTTTGATATGCATCAGTTTTCTGAAAGGAACATCCACAACCTTTCTAACTGAATTCACATATTATGCCTTGAACATCACTGAGCTAGGAAATGTGGTTGATGTCTTTACCACCGACAGCATTCGACAGCATTTCCCATAAAACTATATAATTAAACTAAACTAAGACCAAGTAAGCTCTTATCTGTTGGGATGAACGTAAGGTGCTTTTAAAGGTGAAATGTTGGTCTGTAGAATTTCTGATCCTTATATTAGGAAGACCCTTGGTCCGGCCTTCGTTCGCCCTCTGCTTAAATGCGCTTACTACGTCTGATCTTCTTAATCCAGATAAAGAGAATTTTGTCATTTTGATCTTCGGGGCTACCGTCGATCGTCTTTAACAGTGAAACAATTAAATTAAACAATAAAAAAATTAAATAAAATTCATTATTCATTCTCATACCTTGAGAATGGTGGCCGCTTGTAGGATTTCACATCATAGAACTTATTATCGTCAGAATACGCGCATTACTTGGATGGTGCGCGAGGTTAATAAGAACTTACAAGTTTTTGACTTATATTGAAGTTTTCTAAGAAGGTGTTAAACTTTTGACATTTTAACCTTATTTTAAGATAATTTTCATAGTGATTATATTTTTATGTAGAAAAATTGATGAGAAGTGTTCTAAATATGAAATAGATAAATATATATTTCATATTTAGAACACTCCTCATCAATTTTTCTCATTTTATAATTTTTGAAATGTGTTGCTATTAATCAGACCCAACTGCCGGTTTTCCTCCTTATAGCGATATGATATCGCACTTCCAAACTACGCACCTAACCTTAATTTCGGGAACATCGTAGTGTACGACGATGTATGGAAAGTAATGAATTTTTGTTCGCCTGGCTGATATTAGCCGTGTTTTTTCTAAGCGTCCTATAGATGTATCCATAGCACCCAATTTTCTATATCAAAACTTATATGTAGCGCGCTATTATTTATTTAACTCTTTTAGTTTTTTCTTAGGTTGCTGATTTAAAGAAGGCTATACCTAGGTGTCGGTGGGCCGATTCTATCCCACTTAATTAACCTATCCAATCCATCAGTTTTGTTACGTGTAAAAAAAGAGTGTACGGTGATCCCGGCGTCACCAGGGAGATCATATGTAAGAACTTGGTCGTGCATTCAGAATGAAACAATCAATCAAATTTATTAGATTAAAACGTTCTGATATTTCTACTAAATTTCTATCGGCAAATTATTTAATTTCGTTATTTGAACGAAATAAAAGAAAAAGATGTTATCCAAATTTTTAGCTAGCAAAAATCACAGGTTATGCATTTTTTCAACGATTTAAACTATCTCTCTCTCTCTCTCTGGCACTAAACAATTTAAACAGTAACAACAAAATTATCAAAGAATGCTACGATTTCAACACAAAGAAGAAAACATATTTTCAACAAGTGAAGCCAGAGCCATGTTTGATTTTAAGAATCGTATTAAACGGTGAATTTTATTTTGAGGGAAAACTTTTACTATGGTCCCATAAGAAACACTGTAAAATAGCCCATTTTTGAATGAAGAGAAATTCAAACGAGTATTTAAATCACACTTAAAAATTCCTTATTTGAAAATCAGCCAAGATTCCTAGAATTGAACTTTCTGTTTCGTTATGTAAATTGATATCCCGCAAATTGTGCATAAATCCATTACAAGATTAGTTTTGAAAAATAAAAAAAAACGGTTCCGTCTGATAAATGAATATTAATCGGATCAAAATGAATTGGTGAAAAAAAACGATGTTTTAATTGCAATCAAAAATCACAACGTTTGTAAGAAAATTAAACAGAAAAAATGTCTAATACCCTTCTTGACAGACTAGCGATTAGCTAAACGCGTTTAATCATTTTTTCGAGTTTATCTCTTAATGTGTCAACTTCAAGATTAGCTAAACGGATTTTGTTTTAGGTTTAGTGCACAAATCTCTCAATATTTTGAAGTTTATCGCATAGAAAGGGGGAAGTCCACTATCAGGTACATTAGAAGAAACATGTATTTGAAAAACGACACATTAATATCAAAATCAACAAATACAAAGATAACTTACAACCCCCAAAAATAACTTACAACCCTTCTATAAAATATCCCTTAGAAACAGAAAGCAATAAACAAATATGAACCTGGGGCAGTATGTTGTACCATCACTTCGAATCGAAAAAAGTCGAATTCGAAAAAAGTCGAATCGAAAAGGTGAAAGTTGTATCATTTTTGCTTTTCGAATTTTCGAAAATGATACAATATACCGCGCCATTCGACTTTTTTCGAATTTCGATTTGAAGTGATGGTACAACATATCGCCCCTGTTTTGGAAACACAACCGCCTACGAACAGTAATAAATTAGAACAGAAACTCAAATTTAAAAAACCTTAAAAAAATAGACGTAGGAGTATACAAATTAACATGTGACGAATGCCCAAAATTTTACATCGGACAAACATTTAGAAGCTTTCCAGGTTCAACGAACATATCAACGACATAACAAAAATAGAACCAAAATCAAATTTTTTGTTTCCGGACAAATATAGCGCTACCGTATTTTTATTATTGAAACAGGGTTTGCTAAACTACATGGTTAGGTTGACACCATGTAGTTTAGCAAACCCTGTTTTTGTAGTAGATTAACTAAAGTAGTTTAACTAAACGCGTTTAGCTGAACCCTAGTCTGTCAAGGGTATAACACAGAAGTTTTTATGAATCTCAAGAATTTTTATTTATTTATTTATTTATATAATTTACCTACAGGGTTACAATCGGTAATTATTACAATTATTAAAAATAAGCGACATAACAAATTGAAAAAGTTATTTAATTTAAGAACGGTTATTATAAAATTTAAATAGTTCGTTCCTCAATGAATTTCTTGACATGTTAAAATCAAACCTATGAAAAACAAGATTAAAAACACGCGATGAAAAAACCATGTTGTGCGGGTGAAATAACCGTTTTAACATGGAAAAATAAAAACCTTTGTACCGTAAGCTCAAAGAGTTTTGGAATGGCGGAGAGAATAGCAATCCCACGATAATTACAGATATCACTTCTTTTACCGCACTTAAAAATTGGATGTATAACAAAGTTGGTTGAAACGTAGATAACTTACAAGCATATAAATTCTAAGAAAAAAATGACAAAAAACCTCACAACAGCAAAAAGTGTATCTGTGAGTCCTACAGAAAAATCCAATAAGAAAAAATATGGCGGTATAAATTTTTGAAGTTTTTCTTACACTATGGTATGGTGTTACGAATACATAGTATTGTAATATTCCTTTTATATCTTGCGTGTAATTATTATGGTACAAATCCCAAAAAAAACGTCAAAATAACGCGACTTTTAATAAACCTGTTGTGGATTTTACAAAATATGAATGAAGTCTATTAGGTATTAGGCCAGAACGCATGATGTCATCTGCATATAAAAGAATTCGATCTGAAATATTAAATATGCAGCGCGAAGCTTCACACTGCGTTTACCTACTACCTGCTCGAGTGCCATATTAAACACCACATTGGTGCATTTTTGACTACTATCTTCTTCCTATTGTATTATTCACACATTCTTCTTATTACATTGCCTAAAATTTGAACATTCTCGTAACATCTTGCCGCTTCTTTATTTGTAACTATATAGCCAATTGTTCACTCAACAATATTTCGATTGGAATGACTCCAGGTAGGACAGTAATCGCTTGGGTTGAGATTGTGATATATATACACTCAGAGAAAAAAGTTGTTGAAATAACAATTTCATATGCAAAATCAATAAAAAACATAGGTTGTTTTTGGACAATAAACGAAGTTATTGCCGTAACAATTTTATAGTTATTGATTTTACTACCTTTAAATCGACACAATAATTTTTATATCAATAAGAATTTAGTAATTAGTTCCGTTCAATAACTTGACGTTTTAAATTGGACGTTCTTTAGTTATTATTCCAAAAAATTAAATTATTAATTTGTACAAAGAGCGTAAAGGTATAAACAGAACCAGAGATACAGCGACAAGATACATCGACAAAATACATTTGTCTGCTGGCGATGTCGCTTTGGTAAACACAACAAGCGCGCCAGCGTTGAAGCGACAAAACAAGAAAAATAATACCAAATTAACCCTAAAATATTTCGTTTGTCTTTTCATCGACTCTATTTAAATTTTTTTACATAAAACATTGTGTACAACATTCCGATTTGGTTGAAATTCATTTAAAAAAAGTTGTAAAAAATGTTTACCAACATAATAATCTGAAAATTATATTGGTGGTACTGCAGCGCCGGCGACAAAATTAGAATAGATTCTAAAAAAATTCGGCGACAATGTCGTCGTCGCCAGCGACATTGGTTGTGTTAGCATCCTATGGTTTATGTGTATTTTAATTTGACAGGCGTTGTATCTTGTCGTTGTATCTCTGGTTCTGTTTATACCTTTATAATCATAATAAAGGATATTCTGGATAATATGGGGGTGATGGTACGGGTACCTACCATGATAGGGTGAGGTTGAGGTGAGGTTACCAATACCAAGACGTTGCAACTTGGAACGCATTTTGAATTTCAAGACCATCTCGCATTTAATAATAGAGGATGCGAGGCCCGTAGAGTAGAGACTATCATCTTGCTTAAGAAGATATCGTGTCGTGTTGCTTTGCTGATATTGCGGCACTAACTTGGTCGATGGAGTTTACCACCAAGTTACAGCTGCAATATCTCTCTAGAATTCAATGTTTCCATTAGTGTGAAACCAAGCAATGGAAACTTGGTTTCGCACTAATGGAAACACTGAATTCTTTACTACAAAAATATTGCAAACTTTTGCAAACTACAAAAATATTGATAATTTTTGAACTTACATATAAAGTATAAGTATAATGCTTTAGCGAATTTTAATGATTAACGAGAACAGTCACACGTTGTAAATGTAATAACTTTAGTTATTGAATTAATAATTTAATCAAGTCCTAATGTTTATTTTAACAACGAACATTATCCGATCAATAAATTTAGTAAGTGTAGACTTGATAACTAATACATTGTCATTACAATAAGTGTATTTAGTAGTAAAACTATTTTATTTTATTGATAGAATACATGTTATTGTTAAACTTAAAACTAAGTTATTCATTAAACAATTTTATTGCTGATTTTCGAAAAATACGATTCAATAAGTCAAAGTTATTGAATTAAAAACGTTTTTTTTTCTGGGTGTACGCTTTAGTAATACCATGAAGAATTGTCCTTTGTGCTCTAATTAGTGTTGTTCGGTGTTGATAACATATTCTTGTTATTGATCGTAGAAATATTAAAAGAACAGTCCCAATCTTCTATTACAGTAGGCCACCACAGATTATCAAAAACTCTAGATATATCTAGGACTTCTCCTAGGACGTACTTTTGCTCCTACTCCTTTACTGTCTTCTCCCTATCCCCTTTTTTTGAAAATATTCATGAATCCGCCAATAATCAATTTCGCAAATAATCTTCCTAGGACTGAAAGCAGCATGATTGGCCCTATGCTTTGGGATAGGTATCACTGCCCTCTCGATCACTGCCTTTTACTCTCTTTTTCGCGGTATAATATAAAGTATGGTTAGAAAATTTTGAACTCGAGATTTTTGCAGATTTACCACTAACATGCGCACTAACATTTCGATGCCTTTTTTGTAGAACGGTTTATCGTTGTCTTTTTCCCTGGAGCTGTTTTAGAGGTCTGCAAACAGTAATAATCGCTGATGGCCAAACCTGGCGAATTCGGTCCTTTTTATTGCGCTTAAATAGCTCCAAACAGCGCACGGATTCATCGTTGCGTTGTCGTTTTTGATTTTTTGTGAGCAAAAGCGGAACTCACTTCGAACACAGCTTTCTCATGAACAAATGTTCGTGCAAAATATGACCAACATGTTCAATTGATATCTTTAATTTCAGCTAACTCACGAAACTTCACTTTACGGTCTTTCAAGACATTTTCGCCGATTTTTGAATGTTTTCTGGAGTCACAGCCTGATTTGGGCATCATTAGAGCGTGGGCATAATCGGTGGCGGTACGACGACGTTTAAATTCGGCATACCAGCCGATGATGCTTGATATTCCTGGTGCAGAGTCTGGGTAACACTTATCAAGCCACTGCTTTGCTTGAACGGTATGTTTCTCTCTCAAAAAACAGTTTTTAATCAACACACGAAATTATTTTTTCCATTGTTTTGAAATTAACAAAAGTAGCGTCACTAAAACAACTGTAACTTGTAAACTTAATGATCGAAATGTTCATGAAATTTTACAAGGTATCATTTGAAGGTTGGTAGAATTTATAAACCATATGGATTTTACATTTAGGGCAAAATCTATCTGTCAGACCAAAGAAAGAAAGGAAGTAGTTTTTGAGCCAAATAAATGTCTGTCTCTACAACCCAGACGGATTGACCGATAGAGATGAAGTTTCTCACTCAAACTTTTCTCATAAATTAAGAGATCCCAATAATTTTTGGCTGAAATCCGTCAGTGTGTTCACTATTTATAAGAAAAACGATTATTAATTAAAAGATTCTTAATTAATTTTGCAACAATATCGGCCTAGATCAGATTTTCAAAATTTAAGAGGAAATGACCATTTTTGTTAAAACAGAAGTGACAAATTCTATAGGATCTTATCAATTTTTGGTTATGGTGTTGAAAAGTTTAACATTTTCAAAAAACGGCAAAGAATTAAAAGATTCAAATAAATTTTAAAATTAAATTTTCAACCAACAAGAGTTAATGTTGTTGAAAATTTGATTATAAAGTTTATTTGAACCTTTTAACTCTTTCTCGTTTTTTGAAAATGTTAAACTATTACGGAGTTGGCCACTTGTGGTGAATATGTGCCCTCCTTTCTTTATTATTATCACTTTGCCGTTTTTCAAGATTTTGAAGAAATTTCTGTATCCAACCATGCATTCTGGAAGCTAATAATACTTGGCCCAATAATTGGCCAAGACCTTTGTTGAATTTTACTAAAAGTGTAGTACTCTATTACATTTTTCATTTTGTGAGGTTACATTAAGTAGTAATGTTAAATTACTTTCGTGACTGGAAACACCGTTTACGTTATGTTTTCATCAATACAGAAGAAAGAACATAATTCGGTTGAGTACACAGAAAAAATAATGTTTCCTTGTAAGTCTAATAGATTCCTTAAGTAGCTAGGGTTCTATATGCAACTACTGCCCTTTTTAATAACAAGAATTCAGCTTGCTATTAAGGATTAAAGAAAGAAAATATTCCTTGCCAAATTTCCATAAGCAAGTGTAAAATGCTCCCGTTAGCGGTTCTGGAGTTTAATACTTTTCTGGTTAGAATTTTTCACAAAGTTTGCAAATTAATAATTAGAGATGATATATGATACTTTAAAATTGATTTTACTTTATTTAACGAGTAAAGTTTATGTTATTTGAAAACTTTTGTTGCGTTAAGATTTCCCGGTAATGTGCTTTTAGACTAATGAGTTTCGGCTAGGTTTTAGTTGCTAAATAAAATATTTATTTTCTTATTCAAGTTTTCAATATTTGATGAAATGAACCATGATAAAATTATACATACATTTTGGCAATATTATTAACAGTGAAATTAAGTGCTGGAAAATTAGCTTATTAAAATTTGGAAGAAATAAACAAAAAATTGTCTTGCTCGCAACAATGAGATCAAATTTACAAAAACAAAACTTTAATGAAATCACTAACTTTACTTGTATAATCGTCGCCCTCGTTAGCTTAGTAAGTAGAGTGCTTGCTCTGTTATTCGGGGGTCCCGGGTTCGATTCCTGGTGGTGACCAGAAAAATGGTTGCGACTGGGTGTTTTTAACGTGCCATATGTTATTTATGTATGTTCGTCCATTTTCAGATTTACAGCCATAGTATAGTTACGGCTTTGTCCTTAATATTTAATTATATGGTATAAGGTATGAATAGGTGAATGAATGCTGTTTTTAGCAAACACTAGCGATTGTGACATATTTATTTCCCCATATTTTTACATACCTTTATTTATTTTACTGTGTGGCACATCTTAGGTTTTGATCACGTTTTTCGAAGACGTTCAACGAATTAAAGTAAAATTTTATTTTCAAGGCAAAATAGAAACACATAATACCACAACCACTTTAGCAGATGATGAATCTGTTTTATTTGCAGCACGTTTGCAGTTTTATTTTGCGAAAAATTAACAATAATGCCTAACAAGGCTGTTTAAAGAAACTAGCTCATTATTTCTGGTGCACAAACTGCGATGTTTCACTACAGCTTTCGGCATCAAGGTTTGAATAATACTTCTTAAAGTTTTTATTTCAACGAAAACCAAATGTTTATTATCAGATTATAAAGATAGTTCTTTTAACACTGGTTATATTTAGTATTAGTTTACGCTTTTCTTGTAAAGTTAATAAGTGTATTATAAGTTTTAAAGATTTTAGGTCCTAAAATCACCTATCGGTTTCTACAATTACATTTTCCATTTGTGTATTTGCCTGATGACAATCAAATGACATGTCAGCATGTTGCTTGAATATGATTGCTCTGAGTTAGTTTCGATTATATATAAAGCACTGCTTTCAGTATACATATTTTGGCACACACTTTATTGTTTTAATGAAACATATGGTAGATCTTCTAAGTAACATAAAAGATAAAAAATTTGCGAATAAGAACCATATATTAATTCAAATTTTGGAAAATTGATTGACGTACATTTTAAGAATAAACAACGGTATGAAACATCTTTCAACGTTAGAAGAAAATGTTCGTGTCAGGAACATTATACTGTATGTTTTTAAAAAAAAAATTATCCACCTTCATTAAAATTGGTGATTTTAAAGTCTGTCTATATTGCTAATACAAAAACATTATTTTAGTCCCGAGTTTACGTGCTCCTTGCTTCCTAATCTAAAACCTCAACCAGTCAAGCTTAAGAGCTTAAGTTGTGCTCCGTTTTGGACCACTTAGGAGACCACCAAAATTTTAGAGGTCAGTTGTTTATTTGTGATGAGAAGCCTATAAAATTTTGATGATTGTAGCACTAACCGAAGTGGTGCAATCGATTACAGTAGGCATTCCAATTAGACCAATAGTCGCGTATTGCAATGCTCCCGCACCACACCTTGTATTGTTTCTTGTATTCGTGTAATATACAATAGTGCCGAGCACGGATTATTTTGCTATCTTCGGCAATATGAGTTACGATGTATATACAAATTTCCATGTTCACCCCAAATTTTAAATCTAAAAATAGCATACCAGTTTTATGTCGTCTTCGCTGATTTTGAATGGAAAGCATTTATTTTTAATAAAGGTTCTTCATCTGTATTTCAAACTTTACAGATCCATAGTTACAAGTGACATTTAAAATTTATTTATGGCCTGTGTGCCATTCGTTGCTTGCTTTATACAGTAGTGCGCTTTCTCATTATGCTAAATTGTATTTAATGAATTTTTGAATCTTTCACGAAATCGATTTGAAAAACAGCTTTCTCGATCAAATCTCTTGAAACTCCTGAAGGATGGAGTCCTGAGGCCTTGCTTGCATTTTCAAATTGGGTTTCCTGCTTTCTCGCAGTCCTTAATAAATGTAGCTAACGTTGACCAAGCGAGGTCGAGATTCTTTGAAACACGTTGCTTTGCTGTTCAGAATCTATTAATTCTAACGAGGATGTTTTCCTTATGCATTGAGAGTAGCTTGTCTGCAATATCGGGGCCGAAAGTTTAGCGATGTTTTTGTCTGGTGGTTTCTAGCAAATACCCACATTTAATAAATAAATATATTTTTTCTCACATTTAATGTAATATTCGCAATTTTGTTTGAAAAATGTTCAATTTTTGTAAGTGGATGTCCTATAGCCAGTCTGCTTTGGTCCGTACGGAATGGAACGCATCATTGTGGTGTTTGTGTTAGACTGTACTGATGATATATTTTGCTTTTGATTTTAGAACTGGCGATTTCTTACTTTTGATCGAAGGAGTGAATGAAAAATGCATTTTAGTACAATAGAACTGACATTCTGACATTGTTAAGGAAGTTCACTTTGGCCAACCAAATAAATTAGAATTGTCCTTATAATGAAGGTTGAATGGTATAAACACATACACATTTTGCTTTTTCTTTTGATCTTTTCTGGTCATTTAGATGACAATTGAAGTATTGATAAATGAATAAAGTTTTATCATGAATACGGATTTTGCCCTCACACCAGGTTATTTAATTATTATCTTAAATATACAATTTTATAGAAATATAAATTAACAAATTATTTGTTAAAAGTTTGTGGGTTTTGGTTTACCGCCAATAATTACTTTCAGAGTGGCATTTATATTATACTTAATTTAAAACAGGCCCATCTTAGTTTACCGGATTTAACAATTCTGGTTTAAGACATCAGCTTAAGACATACGGTATGGCAGTGATCCATTATTTGAATGATAAATTTACAAAAATTTTAAATTTAGCCGAGAAATTAAATTAAAAAATAATAAATGTTATTTCAGAACGTAGTTCTTCTTATTTTGTCAATTTGTTTTATTTTCTAATTTAAAAATTTAAATACATGTTTTCAATGTGTAATGGCTCATGGGGTATTGATTAATTTCGTTTGAGAAACCTCTGTTTTCAGGAAACTCACATCCACGTGCGGTATTGAGAAAATATGTATATAATTAGTTTTCGAGTTTCAGTGTTAGGATTCATTACATCTCCGTCATATATCTTAATTTCATTCATTCATTTTATTAGAAACCTCGTCTATTTTTGCAACTTTCGGTACCATAAGCATTTTTTTATTTTTTTTATTTCAAGTGGCACTATTCTGGTAATTCCCCGGGAATAGGGAATTGGGGAAAGATTTTACATAGCTTTTATCTATAAATCAGTTTTTTTCTGGCCTACTGAGAAACAAAGTTTGATGTAAATATTAGTAAAATAAATTTTCCATAGCGAAATTATCAGGAAAAGTTATTCCCAATTTTATTTTGTTTTCAAAAAAATTGCCACTATCTTTTTACCTTAGTATGCCAGAAAAAATTATTTAAATATAATTTATATGTAAATTCTTTCCCTAGTTCCATATTCCCGGGGAATTGCCAGAATAGTGCCACAGTGGCACTATTCAGACTTTCCCTGGAAATAGTGATTTGGGGAAAATGTTTTCATTGCAGTTTTGTCTAAATTTTCTGGCCTACTGAGGGAATAAGTTTGTTATAAATATTTTCGAAACAAAGATAAATGGGAAAATATTTTTCCCTATAAAAATTTTGGTTTCCCAACTAACTGTGTTTTGAAAATTTTTGCACTAAACATATTCCTTCAGTAGGCCAGAAAAATATGATTTGGTCAAAAATGCTATGAAAATATTTTTCCTAATTCCCTATTCCCAGGGCAAATCAGAATAGTGCCACAGCTCGGGAAAGATTAAATTACTAATGTTTTATAATGTGTAGGAAGCCGAAAGGTATTAATTTAAAATTATATTTTAAGAAATCGCATCTCAAGATTTCTTAAAATATAATATGTAATAATAATATTTTATTAAGTGTTAGCACAAAGAAGCAATTGTTGAAGACCAATTCCATTGTAACATATTGTATATTAGAATTGTATTGTCCTGCGCCATACGATCGCTAGGGGTCTGCAACCGGTTTGTTCGTGTAAACTGGCTGTAGGAATAGGACCGACGTTATCCGGCACACCTCCAGTACTTGGTCCTGCAGTCCAGTCAATCAATAGAATATTCAATTAAAACCCGATTTCCTTATTAAATTTCATTTCACCAAGTAAATTAATCGACACCAATTATCAAACATGCCTACAGTTATTATTAGAAAAATGCTAACTAAAATGAACGATATTAGAAAAATATTAAATTAACCACTGCACCGCTAATCCGATCACAAACAGATTAGTCTATCAAGAAAATTGGTCAGTTCTTTAATAAAATTCGCATTTATTCTTCCTATATAGATAATTTAGAATCAATGGGTTAGCTATTCTGCCTCTTGCTAATTGCTGTTATATGTAATCATTCATTGGATGAAGAACTAGGTTTAGATAAAATAAAGGGATTCGATTATTATATCCGTCAACCGGATGCGTCAGAAAAAAATTATACATAAAATTGTCGTATGAAATCAATAACTAGAAAAATATATGTATTTGTTGCAATATTGTACAATAAAATATTTTCGAATTGATAAAAATAAGTTATTCTTTTACATTCAAGTACATACTGTTACATATATCGCAATACATATTAAATGGCATAGTTGGCAACATTCCATTTTAACATTGTTCTATTTTTAATACCTACGCAATGTGTTACCCAAATTCTACTTTACCAAATAATTTATTGATTATATTACAGCTTTACAAATGAACTCTTCTCAAGACGCCAGAATTCTAGTTTGAATCGCATCGAATTATTTTAACGGTCAGTAAAGGACTTAGCTTTAAATTAAAAGTTAAATATCAACCGATTACAAAGATTTC
This sequence comes from Nephrotoma flavescens, assembly GCA_932526605.1. Classification (NCBI taxonomy): domain Eukaryota; kingdom Metazoa; phylum Arthropoda; class Insecta; order Diptera; family Tipulidae; genus Nephrotoma; species Nephrotoma flavescens. Next base: position 145,363,767 of record OW052220.1, read on the forward strand.
GTACATGAGAAATCAAACCACAAGAAGCTGCTAACTATTTTGTCACATTGTTATATTTATGTAAAGTACTGTTAATTATGTGAAGCACCTTCAATTAACTTGGAAAGTACAACAACAGTTATAATGTTTGTTACATGACACGATAAATAATAATGATTATTGTCTATCTTTTTTTTCTTAATAAATGGAAAACAACCCAGAAGAAGGAAAAGTATTAAAATCAATATCTTTGACAATGTAAACGAAACATAATTTTCCACATCTTTTTCACAATTTCATTCTCCATTGTTTTTTCCCCCTCTGTAAAGATGGAATAGAATGAAGAATCCATTTTTATTCTGTATGTTTTTTATTGAATAAAATAAAATCTGGAATGTTTTGTTAGATTACCGAAAAACGAATAAATCTTTTTTTTTTTTGGAATTTACACGTAGAATATGATGTACGAGTATGTTATTTTACCATTTACAATACCAATAAAATCAATTTAATAAAATTAAACAGTAAAAACGCAAACCAATTCCACTCGGCTAAATAAAACATTTAACCCGCCAGAAAAACATCTCCCGTTTATAAGAAAAAAAAAACGCCAGGCACTTACTGTTTAATCCCTTTAATAAAGATTAAAATTCATCATTTATAGCAAATAAATCGATGAAACTTGATAAAAATGTACAAGTCATTAAATTCGATTGTAAGATTGTAACACCAAAATAAATCTTTGCGGTGTTCAGATATCTTTTCGCATTGTTGTAGAAGGAAGGCAACGAAGGAGAAGAAAATTTTAAAAAGCATTGAATAAGAAATAACATCCCTAAACCATCTTATTAAATAATATTTCCTATTTTTTGTAGTTCGTTCCTCATACTTCTCTATAAAGATAACCGTCCATTTATGCAGTTCGCAGAAGAAAATTTCATCTTGAAGATGATACACATAATAATACTCGTATAGCATCCTTTTCAAATATTTATCCAATTTAAACATTTTACTAATAATGCAAATCGAATTTTCAATATTTTGAAGAAAATAAGCAGAACGGACAAAAAAGACGAAAGTTAATTTTCTGATAAAAATCATTGATAAAAATTAGAATTATATTTTTTATTCATTTTTGACTAAACTTTATCATCCATATTTCTCTTACTCCGTACGAAAAACCACCTGTATACTCTATGCATCAGAAGCTTGTAATTGGCGAACGAATTTTATTAGAATTAAATAACTTTGATAATTAAGGAAAGGGATATTTTAATTCAAGATTTTATTTGTTAAAAATTTGAAATTGCAAAAGTCAATTTCGGCACGACCTTATGTACGTGTAAAATTATCTGATATTAAATCAAAACAAACTACAATATACGGGTGTCCCCGATTGGGAAGCTAATCCGTTAAGGGGTGATTCTTTGGTTTATTTCATGAAAAAATTCGTATGGAAAGGGGATTATTGATATCCTTTGAGATACTTCGTGTTTAAAAAATTTGGTTCGAGAAAAAAATACAAGCTAATATTATACTGTAACTTACAAAATATTTATCGGACGGCAACCAACTAAACCTCATTTGACGGACAATTGAATAGGCTATATTAAAAATCTGATTGACTATCTTGCATCTGTATCCATTTAAGAGCTATGACGTTTTAAAGTTAAAAAAAATAAAAAAAAATGATTTTTTTTTTATAAAATTCAGTTTTCTCAAAAAAATCTCTTAATAAATTTTTTTTTACCTTATTTTAATCCGCTATGATCTCTTCTACAATCCCGCAATCCGTTATTTGTACGCACGTGCTATAGTTTTTTACTTATGAGATGAAGAATGAAAACACTACACACAAATATTATCTGTTTATTCTCAATTTATTTAAGAGATATTGTAGTGTAAAAATTGCAAAAATTTTTTTTTCATCAGTAAAATAATAGGTGACGATTATCAACACATTTTTTTAAATGTTGAAAAACAAAAATTAAATATTTTCATTAGTTTTGAGAAACAATCTAGTGTTGGAACTAGAAGGAGAAACTTCATCCATATCATACAACACCCCATGAACTATTACCGATAGACCACAATAAAAGATTGGAATTTTGTAATTGGTTGATTGAAATTTTTTTTGACAATGATAGGTTCGTGGACGGATGAATCTCAATTCACAAGAGACGGCATAACAAACTTTCACAATCTACACACGTTGAAAATCCACATTCGAAAAAACAAACGTCATTTCGGCATCGCTTCAGTGTGAACGTATGGGCTAGTGCAAATGGCGATAATTTAATTGGACCATTCATATTATCATCGACATTAAATAGCGAACGCTATTTATAATTTTTACAAAACGATTTACCACTCCCCCTGGATGATATTCCTCTTGAAAGCAGATTCTTGCATACATATCAACATGATGGTGCACCTAGTCACTACGGTATAAATGTTAGTAATTTTTTAAACGAAAATCATCCAAATAATTGAATTGGAAGGAATGGCCCAATTCGTTGGCCTGCAAGATCGCCCGATCTAACTGTATTAGATTTTTGTGTATGGGGAATGATGAAGGCACTTGTATACACCAAAGAGATTGAAACAAAAGAAGAACTAATTCAAAGAATACACACAGCGGCTCAACAGATAAGGGAAGAATTACCAAGAATTGAAATAACGAAAGATATACTTAAACGAACATTAGCCTGCATTCAGTCACAAGGAGGACATTTTAAGCATCTTTTATAAATTTATGTAGCTGTTTTATTCTCGAGCCGAACCTTGTATTGGGCGTTGTAGAGGAGGTCGCACTGAATTAAAATTAATTTTAAAAACATATTAATTGTTTTTTTTGTTGAGAAAATAGGGTTCTTATAAAAAATATATAGTTTTAAATAAATATTTTGGGAAGGACAGTTTAGTACGTTTTGGGAAGGACAGTTTAGTATTTTGTGTGTAGTGTTTACATTCTTCATCTCATAAGTAAAAGCTATAGCACGTGGTTACAAATAACGGATTGGGGGATTGTAGAGGAGATCATAGTTGATTAAAATTAGGTAAAAAAAAAAAATTATTAGGGGATTTTTTTGAGAAAAACTCAATTTTATAAAAAAAAAATCATTTTTTTTAACTTTAAAACGTCATAGCTCTTAAATGGACACAGATGCAAGATAGTCAATCAAACCTTAAATATAGCCTATTCAATTTTCCGTCAAATAAGGCTTATTTGGTTGCCGTCCGATAAATATTTTGTAAGTTACAGTATAATATTCGCTTGTAAATTTTTTTGTAAAATTTTTTTAAACACCCTGTATCTCAAAGGATATCAAAAATTGACCCCCCCCCCCCCTCTACCATACGATTTTTTACATGAAATGAACCAAGGAATCACCCCTTAGTGGATTAACATCCCAATCGGGGACACCCTGTATACCACGATAAAGCATTATAATGGTATCTGTTTATCAAACTTTGTTCATGGCTAGAAACTATTGTCGGTTTTTATTGGTAGCCTCGTTTATTCTCTTCATTTTGTCGAAGAAAATTGTTGGTCGCATGTAAACGGATTATTAGAAGTAAAGGCAGGTAGGAAAAAATCGTAAAATTATAAAATATGAATAACAAATTTTACACCATATTTTAAAATTTTAATCGTAATAGTTTACAGATTTATTTACCAATAAAAATACCTGGCGCTACATCCCATTGATTAATTTAAACTTTTTATTTCTAATATTTCATAGTCAAGTTAATTTTGGATTAATGACTGGTTTATCCATTGAATCCTAGCCAGGTCATAGGGCTGCTAACAGGTGCATGCTACTGCTGGATGAGACATACCGGCAAACCGGGTGAATGGATTAATGTCATTTTTCTTCCATATTTATTACAATTACTAACTTTTATGATTTATATTACTCAAGCAACGATTGCTTGACGTTGTTGGATGAAGTTCTTATCGCATTGACTCTCTGCGCTACGCGCCCTCCCTAGTTAGTTAGCTAGTAGTAACAGTTTATAGATAGCTTATCGAAAATATCTCACAAATTAAAGAGTTCGAGTTGCATTGAGGTTTAATCATTTAAGTTTAGGTGAAAAACAGTAATCCGTATTGTACGGATTTTGAAGATGAAGTATTTGATAACTGTAATAGGAACTTCCTATGCGTTTACCACCAGCTATATTCTAACATAAGGCATCTACCATAAGGTATCATAATTGAAAGTATGTATGTACATATGTATTTTTAACCCTGAACGTAATAGTTTGTAAATATTGTTTACAATTAAACAAGTGTTTCCATTAGCTTGTTCTCAACCTTGATTATGTAACAGAATTGCTATTTAATTGTTACAATAGGAATATAAATAAAGCAAAATCCACACAGTCTCTGGCCATGTGCTCGTTAATGTTTAATCTTTTGCCAACAGGATGAAAATTCATGAAGTCTCCTTACACCACTTGGAATGAATGGTTCCGATAATTTTATTCATTATTCTAGTTGTTTCAGCAACTAATGAGGTTCAACAGGCATTTTTCAATTCATAGGCCAACAAATTCTGTTCATCGACCGGCTTTGTGGTGTTCCGTTTATTGTTAGGAATATTTTGAAACACAGAAAAGTGTAAAAAATGAAAGGTAATTATTTTAACTATCGGTCATCACGCTGTTTCTAATGTTTTACTTTTCGAAATTTTGTAAAATCAGCGAAACATGTGAGCTGAGTGATATCGTTATCGCGAAAAAGTTTTAAATCATTTAAATAAGATCGATTTTTCATCGATACAACTAGTAGGTAGAACGGTACAAAATCGAAACATTTTTAAAAATTGCAGATGGCCTGAAGAAAGTAAACCTTCACAAATAGTGATGAAAGCAAAAGTGTCACCATAATACATCGTTAACTGACCTCCAAAGATTAAGTTAAATAAATTTTGGGTTATTCTGGTTAATAGCCAGATAATGTTTTTACATCAAGGTGAGGTTACCAAGACGTTGGCAGTTTAGTTTCGAACTTATGAAACATTGGATCCTTTATATTAAAAAAAACGTAAGTTATGTATGCGATTTTTGTTGTATGCATGCATGCGTTAAATACAATAAAATTCGAGGTTACTAAGGGGTTGACAATTGCGTAGCAAATCATAATAGTTCGCTAAGGCACTATGATTATACTTTGAATGTAAGTTCAAATTATTCTCAATATTTTTGTAGTTTGGTCACTGATTATTTGGTCACAATGATTATTTAGTTTTTAAATTTAAATTATTATTTTTACAATCTGTCCCCTGTGCATATTGTAAATATTAGTGTTTTGTGTTATTTTGTAAATAAATGCTTCCTAGCTTAATTACATTTCATAATAAATAAATAAATAATTTGATATTCCAACGACGTTAATTGATGCAGCTGATTTACCTTTTGGTTTAGCTGGTTGTTGTTCTAGAGCAAGTTGTTTCTAGTTTTTGTTGTTTGGTTTTTATTCCGGTTTAAGAGCCAATTTATTTCTCTATAATTTATGTTCATGCGGATGGAATGGATTAATGGTAACATCGATTGCAGGCTTAGGTATCGTTTCAAGTGTTTGATCCGCTTTTTAGAACTCTTCATTTTATTTCTTTCAAATTGCCAGTTCTTCTTTCAACTTAGCCGTAAATATCTTTATTTCTCTTAATTGTTCCAGGAGTTCTCTTTCTCGCACTGAAAGATATTTTCAGTTGCAGGTTTAGGTTAATTTGGTAATTTGGAACTTCGTCCAAATGGGTTAAACAATGATTGTGTCACCCCAGAATACCCAGCTTCGCTGCTGTACCACGTGGAGAAGTACAGTCCGTTTTTGCCAAGTCTGTCCAAACAGTACCTCCTCTTCGAGACATAGACGCATCTACCAAGGTGCTACCTAAGTATACACAGAGACTGCCCTCACAGTACTCTAGGCTAAAGTTAAAATGCTGCCCTGAGTAAAGAATTGAACGAAGAATTCCTTTACCTTGTAAAATAAAGTATAATTGTCATACAAAATTTTAACCTCGAAATTTTTGCACTTTTACCATTCGCCATATCAGCCAAATTAAAAGTAGTCCACCGAAAAAGGCAGCCTTCCTAAAAGCTTCTCGTTTCGCGTAAATATTTCGAAAACGATTATGAACTACAAATTCTAAATTAACTCTTGCAACAATATGTCGCAATTATGCAACAATATGCAACAATTTGTCGACCGGACAAGTGGTGCAGTGGTTAAAGCCTCGGCACTTGGACCGGGAGGTACTGGGTTTGAATCCCAGCAGAAGTAGGACTCACTGCTAATTTTCTGCACACCAATAAGGAGTTGAATTTGTGTTTCTTAGCATTATTGACTTCGTTTATTAACATGAAATACCACAGCTGCAGTAATTGCAGATTATCTTTTCATTTCTGCAATGCAATCGCCGAAATCCGAACGAGAGGTTTCAAAAAGTTCTGTGTGTGTATGAGTCTGTGCAGTCTAGTCGGATTGCCCGATCAGTATAAAACCGGTGCTATATTAAATTTCAATAATGCTATACTATATTTACTATAAAAAATTTCAATAATGCTATACCGATTTCGGTATAGCATTATTGAAATTTAATATAGTAAATATATAGGGTGTTCCAGAAAGAATGGACAAGTCTAAAACACCTTATAGTAGAGCTATTGGGCGCTCAAAATAAAATACAAATAAATATATCGCAAGTAGTACCTACTACCAAAGATATATCATTTTATTTTTAAATAAAGTCCATTTGTTCACGTTACTTTACGTTTCCGATTGCCACGGCTGCAAATAAATTAAATCCATCGGTTTTTGGTGTTATAATGATCTTATTGGACTATACTAATAGATATGCAGTAAATTGTGTAGTGTGAGTTGCGCCGGTGGCATAGTGGTCAGCATGCTTGCTCCAGCAACCGGAGGTCCCCGGTTCAATTCCCGGTGGTGACAAGGCAAAATTTTCACGGCTGGTTTAGGACCAATGAATTAATCACTCATTATCCGAAATGGAAAAATGATTATGAAACCTCATTTGAGGCGGCCAAATTACTTGATGGGATATAGTGCCAGAGAGAGAGAGAGTGAGTTGCAGTTGCACTTTTTCTAAAAAAAAAAATCTAAACTTCAATGTTCAGCATGAAATGTGGTAAATATTTTTTTTAAAGTTTGAGCGTCATTGGTGAAAAAATTGTATGAGAACCTAATTGGCTAACTATATGCGTGTTTAATGCAGATTCTAAAATGGTATAATAAATTCCTTTATCTAATGTAAATACGAGGTTATTGCTATTAATATGCAGAACGAGTAAATTCGATTAAAAAACAAAATTTTGAAAATTGGATCCATTTGAACTTTTTTTTAAAAAATGTATATCTTATGCCGGGTTACTTCAAACGAACAGTTTTTAAAACAGTTCTGCTTTCAGAAAGCAAAACAAAAACATGTTTTGTTTTTTACAAACAATTTTCTTTTTTCAAAACAAACTGTTCCATAAGTTTTGTTTGTTCTATTTATTAGTGTTTGTTCTGTGTATCCGTGTATATGTTCAAGTTTGCAAAAATGTCCGATAACGACAAGACATTTAATTAGTTGTGGATTTTATTTTAATTAGTGAGACCCAAAGAAAACGTAAACCGTGATATTGGGTTACTTCTTTATGACAGTCTTCAAAAATCACAATAAAATTGATAAAATGTTTAAACAAATGTTACACAAAGCAAAACTGCAAAAGTACCTGTTTCAACAGAACCGACTAAAAACGAAAACAAACTTCTTTTCCTTTGTCTTACCGACTCGACATGGGAAAATGTTTGTTTACTAAAAACACTGTTCTCCGACAAAAAAGTTCTATAAACTGTTTATTTTTATAAAACATTACGGTTTTTGTTGAGAAAACAGTTTTTCTTTGTGTTTATTGTTTTGTTCGTTTGGTGGAAACCTGGCATTAGGTACTACTTCGGATATATTTTATTTTGTATTTTATTTTGAGTGCCCAATAGCGCTACTATAAGGTATTTAAGGCTTATCCATTCATTCTGGGACACCCTGCATATAGCATTTACAAAAAGAGCAAAATTAAACAAAACGATTGTACATTTAATTTTAAATAAAACTAGCTCAGACCAGTTTTTTAAATTTTACCGGAAAAGAGCAGTTTTCATAAAAAAAATTATTTCTCCAAAATTCAACATCTCTACAGTCCAAGAAAACTGACTAATCGGGATGAAACTTGCAACATATCGTGAACATCTGTATTAGCGGTCGCTCGATAGCACTATCTCCGCTTTTTCAAGTTTAGCAATTATGTTGTATAGTATAACATGTACAAAAAAGTAACAGTTTATTTTGGTGGTTTTCTGAAATTTAAGCGGAAAAAAGAAAAAAAGCTTCGCCTTAGAAATCAAGGGTGGTGCATTAGATCTATGTGAGTTCTGGGTCAAATAATGGCGGCCGTTGGCCACAACTTATTCGCCCTTAATTGTAATATGGATTTTATATATTATTTACACTAATACATTATACTTATCTAGGGATTGAAAAAAATATCTAGGGATTGAAAATATGTATATCGGAGAAAAAATCCTGAAGTATATTTTGTGTTTTAGGGAATAATCTCCGATTTTGTTTATACTCACTTCTCTAATGCCGTTAGTTTTAGAGGTATTTCATTTGATTGTATTGGTCCCCACTTCGCCCTATACGTAGCTGATTAGATATGTTAGATTTAATTTAATTAATGGTAATTGGTGATCTTGATAATTTAATAACGCCTTAACGTTATATATTTCATTTTAAATAAATCGTTCAGAGTTTGTTCAGAGTTTGTTCTTTTCTTTTTGTGACAAAAAAGTTCAAAATTCCCAATAAGTAACAAATTGTTTCTGCATCGGCAAAATACTAAAATTAGTATGGACCTGTGGTATTCAACTTTAAAAAAAAAACGAAATAAAAAAAAACTAGCAAGGAGACACGTACAACGATTATCTCTACACCTCGTATGTTGAACACCAACCCATGAAGTGAGAAGACGTCAAAGCAGAAAACCGTTAGAGATGCGCAGTTCTAATTAGAATAAAGAAATAATTGTAACTAAGGTAACCAATAGTTATACTTCATCAACCGAGAAACGTATTTAAAAAGATAAATTACAATATGATCTCTGAATCTGTTCTAATATTAAATAAATAAAAAACCATCGGTACTCGAGGAATCAATGTATGACATTGCAAAATGATGGTAATATGGTTTAACAAACCTGACCCAATAAGCCAAAATTGGTGTTCACAAAATTGTTTATCACTGTAGCATATTGCAAGAAAGATATCTTTTAAAGGACGTCTTACCAGGAATCATTATAAATTTATCATTTATGACGATAGGCAACGATAATGAAGTAAAATTCTTCCGCTTCTTAATGTTGTTTTGTTTTACCAAATTTGAAGCTAGAAGAAATGAAATTAGAAACTAGTTTCAATAAAAGAGTAGAAGAAAACCTTTATCTAGTGTATCAAAATATAAATTATATAAAATCGAATTATAAACAAATGAAATGAATAAAACATTACGAATTGTAACCTGGAATACAAATGGGATATTGCATCACATTCAAGAACTAGATGTATTTTTAAACATGCATAATATAGATATATGTCTTTTATCAGAAACCCATTTCACCAAAACTTCATTCTGTAAAATAAAAGGATATATTTGCTACCATGCATTACATCCAGAGAACAAAGCTGGAGGTGGATCAGGGTGGATCATTTGTTGGTCAAATTTGGCGGCATAGAATTTACTTAGTCAGGCCAACTATTGTAAGTCATAATTGACCGACATATGTAAGGCCATTTCTGACAGTAATTTATAGAGGAAGACTGTCCAATAATATTAAGTCAAGATTGAGCAACAGGTGGGAACTAATTCCGACGGTCATTTGTCAATACAGAAATGTGCCAATAGTACATCGGTATTGGCCAACGAATGTGACTCGAGTCTGGCGGTCATTTGCCAGTGTAAAGTGTGTAGCTCTTTGTTCTTCAAATTTGGCTGCATAGAGTTTAGTTCTTCAGGCCAACTATTGTAAGTAATAATTGACCTACATATGCAAAACCATTCCTGATAGTAATTTGTAGGTGAAAACTGTCCGATAATAGTAAGTCAACTCTATCCAACAGATGGGAACCAATTCCGATGGTCATTTGTCAATACAGAGGTGCACCAAAAGTTCATCGATATTGGCCCACGAATGTGAGATTCCAGTGTAGTATCGTTAATAAGCTGGTTTGGATCAGGAAGTCCGATGGAGGATGGTAAATTCTCAAATTCATTCATACAAAACATTTGATAAAATGTAAACTCTGCCACCTGATGAACAAGTTTAAAAAGTTACAAATCTACGTTTATTGAAATTTCTCTGAATATGGTAATTCGGTGGTTGGCTCATGCGATTTTTTTTTTCTCAAATGTTTTGTTTGCCGAAATGAATGCGACGTCTCTGCTGTTTCATTTATATACTAAAAGCTGACAGTTTAATAGTTCACAGACCAGTAACGGCATCATAATTTTATTTCAGATAAATCAAAATAAAAATAAAAAATAGAATTTATCTAATAATGTTTATATAATACTGTACTTGTTAGAATTTATATAATATTATGTTAATATTTACACTTTTATAAATTATTATATGATATTAAATTATCTATTAGTTTATTAAGCTCCGGTTGCTTTTTTTCGGCATATCTAAACCGCTCGGCAGCTCGCTTTAAAAATTCCACAAAGCTCTTTCGAACCTCGATTTTGCTAATGTCAGCGTATCATAATTCGCTGAATCTGTAATTGATCGTATCCTCAACCAGAGTAATGATGTTCCTTAACTCTAAAAATGAGAGTTTCTTCTTTTCTGAAAAGTAGTAATAAACAGTATAAATAAACAATTTAAATACACTCAGAAAATTTCGTATAGCGTCATCTATTTTGACTGGGATTTAGGCGATGTAGGTTTCATAAATCGTCAGGATGAATAACATTAATCAATTTATTAAATTACTTAATTTCGAATAAATATACAACTTTTATTTGTTATTTAGATTCTAACATTTTGAGCCAATCTAGAGTGTACCTAATAATTTCTTGCCATATAACAAATGAACATAAAAAGTAAGAGCCGTTGTGATAAAACTACATTCCCCTACTAATTCTAATGGTCATTTATCTAATCACACAATTAGAGTGTACCATCTGCGTATTACGAGTATTATCAGCTAGTAACCTCAGGGTCTTAGTTGTGTTTATTATGCAATTTTTAATACCAAATAGATTCCGACGGCCTTCAGCTGAGATGTATAAGTAAAAGATCAATTCGTTTGCGGCACAAGATTTATGTTATGGAAGAGTAAAAGACACAACATATCATTGGTTTTTCACCGAAAAGGTATAGTTGATTAAGTGGATTGGCCATTAAATTTGATCCTACAATTCACTTATACATGTTAAATAAAAAGTTTCAAAGTAACATATTAATATTATGAAGTGTCTTTTCCTCACACGACAATCTTTAAGTTCAAAAATTGTGTAAAATATAAAATTTCCTTAGTTAGACCGCCCGTAGAGCAGCCCTATGAGCTTCATTGAATAAACTTTGAATGTATGGTTTATTAAATCATAGTTACCTTTGGCTATATTAATTGCGCCTGTCCAGGTGTATTCATGGATTACTTCCGCTTCCATAACACAATATTTCGAATATTCCTAGTTATTTTTTTGCCATCTACTTCCATTTTTAGAAAAAGGAGCTAGATTTTTAAGCATAAGAAAAAGTAAAACTTTAATATTTAATCACAATAAATTTTAAGAAATATAGTATATACCATTTGTTCCGAAAATGCTTTGTTTAACGCGCGCGCAATACTAGCTATCCAGAGGAAGTGAGAGAACTTCTTAAAAATAAAAGAAAAGCACGGACGAATTGGTAAACCCATCGATTTCCGGAAAATAAGAGGGTATTTAATCATTTGTGTAACAAATTAAAATACCTAATAAAAGACATTAAAAATCAGTCAGTTAATAAATACCTCAACACTCTAACTGGGCAAAAATATACTGATTATTCATTATGGAAAGCAACTAAGAATCTTAAAAGACCCACACTTCAGGTTCCTCCAATTAAAAATAAAGAAAATTGAGCCCGAAATGCAAAAGGCAGATTTGTTTGCAAATCTCCTTGAAGAAACATTCCAACCTTACCCCAAACAATCGGAAGAGGAAAATATCAGCCCGATAAATAAACAGGATGAACTAAAAATTACACCTGTAATATTGAAAGCACTAAAATGAGAAATCAAGAATAATCTGAATGCGTATAAGGCTCCAGGATATGATCTTATAACGGATCAGATAATAAAAGTGTTACCGGAGAAAGCGTTGAGCAAACTAGTGCATATATGTAATTAATGCAGCAGTTTGACTAAGACATGTACCAAGACAATGGAAAGTTGCAGAAGTAATTGTAATACTTAAGCCGAACAAACCTCCGAATGATAAAGCTTCATATAGGCCAATTTCTCTGTTACCAACATTATCGAAACTATTTGAAAATGTTCTTCTTATCCAATTATCGGATCCAACCAATAATACCTTGGGTTTGGAGAAAAACATTCTACGATAGAACAAGTACATCGAATTACTGATGTAATCGAGAAATCACTTAGAAAGAAAACAAATATGCTCAACTATATTCCTTGATGTAGCGCAAGCATTCGACAAAGTATGGCACCAGGGGTTAGAATTCAAACTTCATCGAGATCTTTCGGAGCAATTTTTTCAAATTTAAAATCATACATATCAGAGAGGCACTTCCGAGTACCACATGAGAGTGTTCTTCCGCCAATCCTTTATCTAATATATACTAGAGATATACGAGTTACGGAAGTAACAATGTCGACGTTTGCAGATGACATGGCAGTACTTGCAACATCAAAGAACACCAATGACTCCACTACTAAACTACAAAAGGCTACTAACCAGATATGTAATTAGACAAAGAAATGGCGAATCAAATTAAATGAAGCAAAATCAATCCGAGTGAACTTTACAAATCTAAAAGTTAATCATATACCAATAATGATAAACTCGATAGTAGTACCGCATGCAAACACTTCTAAATATCTCGGCATGACTTAAGATGCTAAACTTAGATGGAAGGAACACATAAAAAAGAAGAGAGAAGAACTAAACATAAAATTTAGAAAAATGCATTGGCTCTTAGGGAGACAATCTGAACTAGTGATCCATAACAAACTGCTGCTATATAAACAAATCCTGAAACCCGTATGGACATATGGTAGCCAACTCTGGGATTGTGCCAAGAAGACAAATATCAAAATCATACAAACAGTTCAAAATAAAATCCTGCCATGTATTGTTGTCCATCGAGATCTAAAGATCGAGCTTGTCGCGGATGAAATTAAGCATCATGCAACAAAACACCTACAACGTCTGCACCAGCACGAAAATCTAGCATACGCTGTATGCTGACTACCATACCAACAAGAAGACTGCAAAGAACCAAACCACTGGACTTATCGCGACCAGAAGATCGTTAGACTAACTGTGGCGAAAAATCTGAGGAGGAGTTACACGAAACTAGGGATAATCACTTGATTACGCCGACTAATCAAAATACTTTATTATGCAATGTAAATTACTAAATGCAAGGCTCAGTCGTAAAATAAATAAATAAATAAAATTAAAAAAAAAATTGAATCGAAAGTGTCGATTTTCAATGTATTTTCATTTGCTGTTTGTCTCGCGGCAACGGTTGAAAAGTCTTTATTAAATGGGCAGCAAACAGATGAACTTTCTGCTTGATTTTTTAAAACAGGATCCGCCATCGATATTAATAGGTGACACATTTTAGTTGTTTTTAACCCCTTCGTTGCTTTCAATCGACATCTTGTAGTTCAGAGATACCTCATAGTCGCTCAATGTTTTCGTTGTTTATTTCCTTTATAAATATATAACAATAAGCTAATAATAATAATTCCTTATTATAAGTTTCGAACAATGATAAATTACAAGATAGTTGACGAAATTGTCACTTTTATAATTACTTATTGTAAAATTTGATCATTTGCGCACTACTACATTACAATGGCCGACAAATAATCCAGAAATAAGACTCGTAGATAATTGAATACTATTAAAAATTAAAAACATTTGAAGCCGTTTGCCAATTTCATAAAGATAAATCACAGAATGCTTTTTTGGGTGACATTGAAACAAAGAATTTTCTTATTTCAAATTAGCTTTATTAAACCAAATATGTGCCATTTTGATCGATAACTTTTTGTCAATTTTCATCACTGTAGAACTTCTGTTGTTTAGAGGCGAAAAATCGAGACAACTCATTTTCGCAGGCCTCTTTTGAATTTAATGTAAAACCATTAAGATGGTTCTGCATGGACCGGAACAAATGGTAGTCTTGGCGTCAATCCTGGCTTTGATACCGTTTGGGAAGCTTCACCTCGTTTCGTCCATGATCTTTTTCGCACAACCTTGTCGTATCTTATCCATTTTTCATCACCAGCAATCATTCGCTTTAAAAATGGCTCGATTTCGTTTCATTTCAGGAGCGTCCTACCTTAAATTTTTTATAGGAAATTTTTATGTTAACTAACTGTTTTTTGTTGAAATATGCTATCAAAGCTTCTTTGTGAGCCAATAATTGTTTATTTGAAATAAAAATATTTAATAATAACGATTTTTTCCCACCTTATAGCGAACCGAGGTCAAAAAATGAGTTTTTTTTGCCATAGTAAAATAGCGTTATGTCTATTCTGCCTATATACATATATATTCTGTGGTTAAATCTTAAATAGATATTTTTTCGGATTGGCGATAATAAGTCTATTGATTTTCTCCAAATTTAATAAAAATCATACATGTTTAGGCATTCAATTATATTTGATTCAGGTGATACGATTAACTAATTTAATTTGGTGATATGTATACCATACGTAGCGAGTATGTATGCGGTTTCTCGTTATGGCGTTATCGCTCGAAATTTTAACAATAACCACTAGTTATCGTTCAAGCAGCAATCACTATTTCACTTAAAGTAAGAGAGCGCTTAGTTTAGTGTGCAGTAACTCTCATTATTTCTTTAACTAATTCGATTCAATATAATTGTGATATTTCTCTATCATTGTAACATATTAAATGTTTCCAAACGACTGGTTTCGCTTTTATCATCTGTCTTCAAAAATACATAGGTAAACAAATTTTTTATTTTTGTAAACACTTAGTATAATTTTCAGGAAATTTTGTAATAATTTGAGTAGGATGTGCATGTAATGTAATTCACGGCCAGTGACACTAAACTAAAACTGA
Source organism: Nephrotoma flavescens (assembly GCA_932526605.1). Taxonomy (NCBI): domain Eukaryota; kingdom Metazoa; phylum Arthropoda; class Insecta; order Diptera; family Tipulidae; genus Nephrotoma; species Nephrotoma flavescens. The sequence continues at coordinate 145,379,153 of OW052220.1, forward strand.
TTTATGTCCGGTTGCACAGAAATATGAATGACAGCCGGTTAGTTGTGCGCCAGTTAAATATTTTATGTGAAATATGTTTTCGAAATCAGAAAAAAATCAACGCAAACTTGATTATATATATTTTATTCTACGGAAATATTTAAGGATTAGCTAAAAAGTTGCTCAATCAAAATTGGCCGTTTAAATATTTATACGCAAGCTAAATACTTCCACGGAATAAAATATATTTAATCAAGTTTGCGTTGATTTTATTCTGATTGCGAAAACATATTTCATATAAAACATTTAACTGGCGCACAACTAACCGGCCGTTACTCATTTTCTGTGCAACCGGCCGACAGCACTCTCAGTTTTTCCTGAATTCTGCATTACGATGGAATTGACAGAGTGTCCCTACTCTTATTCACGTAAAATCTGAAAATTTGTTATATTTGAGTGAACTTATTCGTTGCATCTATTTATAAGGCAGTTTTGTATCAAACTCCGTCCATTAGCACATTTGTTCACTACACGGTCTGGACCACAAAACAAACAAATAGCTAATTGACTATCATAAGAAATAAAACTAAATTAGTGATTTATTATTTATTTGTGACACTGTTAAATTTATGAATTCAACTAAATTACCAAGATTTGAAATTTCGATTAACCTTGAATTCTGATTGGTGCTTATTTCAATGATTAAATAGGAGCAGAATCCCTAAATAAGCTTCAGATGTGCTCAAATGTCTCTCCCCGCATAAACAAATTTAAAATATTTGCGATTTTATTCGTTTTGTTCAACAATATTTTTAACTTTAACAGAAAAACGCAGTAATATGCACGTCAAACTGTCCAATGTCGAGCTATTACAGATTTTCGTATCATTGCTATTTTATTTTACGCGACTCTTTAGATTCCTGTAATATATCTTGACATTATATTAGAATGTAAAATTAAATAAGCTATGCACATATTAGAATATTGAACGATACCAATAAATTAAATAATAAAACATGAATTATTGTAAATATTAATTGAGTGTCAATTTTAAGCGGCAACAATAAAAATTGTTACACTATCTAGATAAACTCATGCAAAACTGGAACCCCGGAAACTATTAAAACGATAAATAAAATTTTAAATATGTATATCTTAACAATTGATAAACTTCATCCTGTTCTTAAGCAAATCATATTGCGTTAAGAAATGTCTTTAATAAACCACACTTGCCAAGCATAAATTAAATGTACTGCTGTTTTTATTATCTTTTAATAGGGTTCATTAATATCAATTTTTTAATTTTAACTGATAATTTCATGACGTCACGCAACCACAATCAAAAATAAATAACGAAAAATTATTAATTTTGAATATATACATTTGTTTTTAGTTTCATACCAACATGAGACGACGAACAATGCGAGGTCGACTATGGCACATGGGAGTGTTATTATTAATATATTCATGTATTAATGTTTACTCGGATAAAACAGCACACAATAAATCGAGCACCAATAGTAAACACCCAATTGATAATGCAGAGACAATTTTAAGTACACTGGAAACGTTTGCGTCTTCTGCGGAGCCTGAGGTAAGCGATATGTAGTTTCTATTTTGTATTATTATGATTGAAGTTGTATGTCGAATAAAGGTTATGAATTAATTTTGTAGCTAGAAGATTCCAGTGCAACAGGAGAGCTTGATATTGAAACAACAACAGCAGCAAGTCCACGTCACCATAACGCCGTACCAACATGGAGGCCACTAAGAGAAAATTGTACGCCACCAGCCATCGAACAATTTCCCAAGCCGTTAATGGGTTTAAATACAAGAAAACATGGTGGCCTTGTATTACATGTTTTTGTTGCTATATTTACATTTTTGGGTTTAGCGATTGTGTGCGATGATTATTTTGTTTCAAGTTTAGATAGATTGTGCGAGGAATTAAAACTATCACCAGATGTTGCCGGTGCTACATTCATGGCGGCAGGTAGTTCCGCCCCCGAATTGGCAACAGTGGTTATTGGGGTGTTTTTTGCCAAAGATGATATTGGTGAGTATGATTAATTACGACATATTTTTAAGATCGAATTGTCTTCTAACATACAGTTTTACGTTATTTTGGTACACAGGTGTTAGTGGCGTAATTGGGTCTGCCGTATTTAATATTATGTTCGTAATTTCGGTATGTGCGTTATGTTCGGGCACAGTATGTCAATTGAATTGGTGGCCTCTTGTACGAGATTGTTTCTTTTATGCATTATCTATTTTAGTAATGTTAATGGTAATTATTAATGACACAATATCGTGGGTAAGTTTTTTTATTTGTCTTATTCAATACTAATTAACTTATGGAAACTTTGATGGTAAAATGCTAAAACGTTCAACTAAATAAAATATTTTCACAACAACATTTAGTTTAATAAAATCTCTTTATTTTTAAAGAACCAGGTAATTTTTGGACAAACGAAAAAAACACGGTGTTTTGTTCATGTTGAAATTGAAGAATTTGAATAATAAACAAAAAGTCTTACTTCTAAACAAAGAAAAATAATAATATACTACTAAAATAAAATAAAAAATATTAAATAAAAAAGGTGTTTGTGTTCTAGGTAGATTAAGCGATCCAAGTGTATTTAATGCGTACAAATTCCGTCCATATAATAATCTTCATAAGAACTGCGGTTGCATTTGACTAGAACTATTTAAGCACTATATATTTTTAAATATGTTAAATATATCTTGAAAGGAGTATATTATATCCAAAACGTCCCTTGTACAAATCACGTTTGTTTAAGTAAAGAAAAGTTCTGTACGGAAATGTTAAACAATTATTTTCCAAGGATGGCGCAGCAGAATATCTAACCTAATATCTATCTAACAGAAATTGAACACCGTGACTGCTCAAAAAATGTTGTTTATGCTCAATGGATAACCTTCGTCGGTAACACACGGCGAAGATTAGCTATTGAGCATAAAAAACAATTTTTGAGTAGTCACGGTATTCAATATTTGGATAAAGCGAAAATGAACGAAAATTTTACATAATCTACTAGTATGTGATACTCGTAAATTCATTCAAGTTGCTGCAGGTTCGAGAAAAACTTTCAAACTGAGGGGTAATGGCAATGTTTTGATGTAATGATAGTAACGGTTGTAAAAAAATTAAACATTCCATGGTTACCGGACAAGTGGTGCAGTGATTAAAGCTTCGGCACTTGGACCGGGAGGTACTGGGTTCGAATCCCATCAGAGGCTAGATGCAAATCGAATTTTCATCATCGATTACAATCGGTGATGTTAATAAACACAACTATGACCCTCTGATGAAGTGCAGAATTCAGCGCCGACCCACCGGCCATGTCAATGTACAGGTTGACATGGAGCTTGCAATGTGCAGGTGGTATACTGTAGTTGTGTGAGTAGGTGAATAGGTGAACGGGTTAATGATGTAGCATGAATGCGTGATATCACAATGGGCCAAAAATGGCCTAAGTGTCAACCACTGAAACCTAACCTAACCATGGTTACGAGCAAATTCTTATATAGTTTATGAGAGTTGTGTACAAGCCCTCTTCTTTTCCGTTGAGCAGCACATATTGCACGCACATACAATATTCCTGAATTTTTAGCGGAGAAATTTTCTAAGGTGTATTCACATAGTGCGTAAACAAATTTCAGTAAACAATTATGAAATCGCAGAAGTAATTTGAAAATTGTGAATTTCAAGTGAAGAAAGTTGAAAATAACTTTAGAAACTTTATATTTAAAAAAAAATTAAGTGTGCTTTAGACCACACTACTGAAGTAAAACTTCTAATATATATTTAATATTTATAATGTAATATAGCAAAATTATAATTTTGAAAAAAAAAATTTGTCACCGTGTGCGTTCTCGAGTGTCACCTAGCCGTTTATGTCTGATGCCACAAGAGGTAACCTTGTAACTTGGTAGCTTTTTCAAGGCCAACTAGTCGTAATAGATAATGTTTATGTGTGTGTAACAAAATGGACAAACAAATCATTTTTGAAATCTCTTCGCATAGTAAAAATGGCCTTGAAATATTTTTTATTTCATTTATGTTTGTGTAGTGTCGTTTCATCGAAAATTTGTTTAAGTTGCATTAAAACCTGTATTATGGGCAAACGGGGAAAGAAACGAAGAAAGAATCGGTTTCTGTGATACCTCGTGTGAAATGGAGCAATAATATAGAAAAAATACATATATGAAATATATCGCACAGACGAATTTTTTTTTTGATCGCCCTGTGCGTTCTGGAGTGAGTAAGTTAGTGAGTGACATAGATGTTATAATAAAGACAAAAAAAATTCGTCACCCTATGCGTTCTCGAGTGAGTCAGTCAGTGACATCGAAGTCTATATTATGACTTCATATTTTCATATTTTCATATTTTCATATTTTCATATTTTCATATTTTCATATTTTCATATTTTCATATTTTCATATTTTCATATTTTCATATTTTCATATTTTCATATTTTCATATTTTCATATTTTCATATTTTCATATTTTCATATTTTCATATTTTCATATTTTCATATTTTCATATTTTCATATTTTCATATTTTCATATTTTCATATTTTCATATTTTCATATTTTCATATTTTCATATTTTCATATTTTCATATTTTCATATTTTCATATTTTCATATTTTCATATTTTCATATTTTCATATTTTCATATTTTCATATTTTCATATTTTCATATTTTCATATTTTCATATTTTCATATTTTCATATTTTCATATTTTCATATTTTCATATTTTCATATTTTCATATTTTCATATTTTCATATTTTCATATTTTCATATTTTCATATTTTCATATTTTCATATTTTCATATTTTCATATTTTCATATTTTCATATTTTCATATTTTCATATTTTCATATTTTCATATTTTCATATTTTCATATTTTCATATTTTCATATTTTCATATTTTCATATTTTCATATTTTCATATTTTCATATTTTCATATTTTCATATTTTCATATTTTCATATTTTCATATTTTCATATTTTCATATTTTCATATTTTCATATTTTCATATTTTCATATTTTCATATTTTCATATTTTCATATTTTCATATTTTCATATTTTCATATTTTCATATTTTCATATTTTCATATTTTCATATTTTCATATTTTCATATTTTCATATTTTCATATTTTCATATTTTCATATTTTCATATTTTCATATTTTCATATTTTCATATTTTCATATTTTCATATTTTCATATTTTCATATTTTCATATTTTCATATTTTCATATTTTCATATTTTCATATTTTCATATTTTCATATTTTCATATTTTCATATTTTCATATTTTCATATTTTCATATTTTCATATTTTCATATTTTCATATTTTCATATTTTCATATTTTCATATTTTCATATTTTCATATTTTCATATTTTCATATTTTCATATTTTCATATTTTCATATTTTCATATTTTCATATTTTCATATTTTCATATTTTCATATTTTCATATTTTCATATTTTCATATTTTCATATTTTCATATTTTCATATTTTCATATTTTCATATTTTCATATTTTCATATTTTCATATTTTCATATTTTCATATTTTCATATTTTCATATTTTCATATTTTCATATTTTCATATTTTCATATTTTCATATTTTCATATTTTCATATTTTCATATTTTCATATTTTCATATTTTCATATTTTCATATTTTCATATTTTCATATTTTCATATTTTCATATTTTCATATTTTCATATTTTCATATTTTCATATTTTCATATTTTCATATTTTCATATTTTCATATTTTCATATTTTCATATTTTCATATTTTCATATTTTCATATTTTCATATTTTCATATTTTCATATTTTCATATTTTCATATTTTCATATTTTCATATTTTCATATTTTCATATTTTCATATTTTCATATTTTCATATTTTCATATTTTCATATTTTCATATTTTCATATTTTCATATTTTCATATTTTCATATTTTCATATTTTCATATTTTCATATTTTCATATTTTCATATTTTCATATTTTCATATTTTCATATTTTCATATTTTCATATTTTCATATTTTCATATTTTCATATTTTCATATTTTCATATTTTCATATTTTCATATTTTCATATTTTCATATTTTCATATTTTCATATTTTCATATTTTCATATTTTCATATTTTCATATTTTCATATTTTCATATTTTCATATTTTCATATTTTCATATTTTCATATTTTCATATTTTCATATTTTCATATTTTCATATTTTCATATTTTCATATTTTCATATTTTCATATTTTCATATTTTCATATTTTCATATTTTCATATTTTCATATTTTCATATTTTCATATTTTCATATTTTCATATTTTCATATTTTCATATTTTCATATTTTCATATTTTCATATTTTCATATTTTCATATTTTCATATTTTCATATTTTCATATTTTCATATTTTCATATTTTCATATTTTCATATTTTCATATTTTCATATTTTCATATTTTCATATTTTCATATTTTCATATTTTCATATTTTCATATTTTCATATTTTCATATTTTCATATTTTCATATTTTCATATTTTCATATTTTCATATTTTCATATTTTCATATTTTCATATTTTCATATTTTCATATTTTCATATTTTCATATTTTCATATTTTCATATTTTCATATTTTCATATTTTCATATTTTCATATTTTCATATTTTCATATTTTCATATTTTCATATTTTCATATTTTCATATTTTCATATTTTCATATTTTCATATTTTCATATTTTCATATTTTCATATTTTCATATTTTCATATTTTCATATTTTCATATTTTCATATTTTCATATTTTCATATTTTCATATTTTCATATTTTCATATTTTCATATTTTCATATTTTCATATTTTCATATTTTCATATTTTCATATTTTCATATTTTCATATTTTCATATTTTCATATTTTCATATTTTCATATTTTCATATTTTCATATTTTCATATTTTCATATTTTCATATTTTCATATTTTCATATTTTCATATTTTCATATTTTCATATTTTCATATTTTCATATTTTCATATTTTCATATTTTCATATTTTCATATTTTCATATTTTCATATTTTCATATTTTCATATTTTCATATTTTCATATTTTCATATTTTCATATTTTCATATTTTCATATTTTCATATTTTCATATTTTCATATTTTCATATTTTCATATTTTCATATTTTCATATTTTCATATTTTCATATTTTCATATTTTCATATTTTCATATTTTCATATTTTCATATTTTCATATTTTCATATTTTCATATTTTCATATTTTCATATTTTCATATTTTCATATTTTCATATTTTCATATTTTCATATTTTCATATTTTCATATTTTCATATTTTCATATTTTCATATTTTCATATTTTCATATTTTCATATTTTCATATTTTCATATTTTCATATTTTCATATTTTCATATTTTCATATTTTCATATTTTCATATTTTCATATTTTCATATTTTCATATTTTCATATTTTCATATTTTCATATTTTCATATTTTCATATTTTCATATTTTCATATTTTCATATTTTCATATTTTCATATTTTCATATTTTCATATTTTCATATTTTCATATTTTCATATTTTCATATTTTCATATTTTCATATTTTCATATTTTCATATTTTCATATTTTCATATTTTCATATTTTCATATTTTCATATTTTCATATTTTCATATTTTCATATTTTCATATTTTCATATTTTCATATTTTCATATTTTCATATTTTCATATTTTCATATTTTCATATTTTCATATTTTCATATTTTCATATTTTCATATTTTCATATTTTCATATTTTCATATTTTCATATTTTCATATTTTCATATTTTCATATTTTCATATTTTCATATTTTCATATTTTCATATTTTCATATTTTCATATTTTCATATTTTCATATTTTCATATTTTCATATTTTCATATTTTCATATTTTCATATTTTCATATTTTCATATTTTCATATTTTCATATTTTCATATTTTCATATTTTCATATTTTCATATTTTCATATTTTCATATTTTCATATTTTCATATTTTCATATTTTCATATTTACATATTTTCATATTTTAATATTTTCCAATTTTTCAATTTTCCATTTACCTATTTTCCAATTTTATAATTTTCAAATTTTCCAATTTTGCAAATTTCGAAATTTCAAATTTTTCCAATTTTCCATTTACCAATTTTCCAATTTTCTTATTTTCCAATTTTTTTAACCAATTATTAAAATAAAATGGTATCAACTAATGTTCCACCTAGGGATTTATGAATTGTCATGGCACATCCTGATACTAAAGGAAAATGATTTCGTTTTGCGTTTATTGTTTCGTTCGCCTCGTTCGATTACACTTTTCGTAACGCATTTGCCAGCTTAGTCCCCAAGTCAAGCGTGCCTAAAGAAGTTTTACTTCAAAAAATAAAACCACGTTTTACAATACACCCTCCAGACCAGCTGTAACATAAATGTATAGTTTACGGACACATTACTATACTGAGATGCTCGTAATCGTTACGATTACAGGACTCGGATGTGGTACGTAAAGCATACTTTTCCACATGAGAATATATCGGTGTAAATAAAAAGTGTTCATCTCCATAATGTGTACGCCTGAAACGTAATGTTTGTGAACCGCGTAAGAATATTATTTATAAGCCGTCTTGAGTACATTCATTTAATTTTATTACCTATAAGACAAACATTTTTTCTGTATCTCAATTTTATTTTAAAATAAAAAAAAATAGTCCAATGAGTTTGCTACAAAATTTGCAATTTTTTGGCTGATATCTTTTGTTAGCGGCGACGATCTTCAATCGCATTATTTATAAGTAGAATAAATACTATAATTATGTTGTACTCACAATACTTTCTTATTATTTATTTATATAAGTTACGGTTCAAGTGATTAATTTATTACTATAAAACCAACTTCGTCGGTAAATAAGATACACTTATTAACATTACTCACTTTTACCGAGGATTACGAATAATCATCAAACTCCTTTGGTTAAAGTAGTAAAATGAATAAAATGGTTTACGATTTGATTTGCTTAGAATGTGCTAGGCTATAAGAAAAATGATAGATAATGAAAATATTAAAATTAATTATGGAGGGTGTAGGAATATCTTTGGTATTGCATACCCAATTTAATTTTGTATATAAAATCAAATTTGCTTATCATTTGGAAAAGCCGAATGCAAGAGGTCGTTGAGATTCCACCCTCTTCCCGTTTATTCGAACAGATTTAAAAAAAAATATCCCAGCGAGCGTAGGAGCGGTGTTCCATAAACATGGAGGAATATATTCCTTTTAAAATTCATTTATTTATAGAAAATCGTATCATTATTTTAATTCAATTACTGCATTTAAAATTAACTACCCTTCAATAATTGACCAAATACTATTTCAAATGTATGAAACGAAACAAGGGCACAGTAAAACAAACAACAATTTATTACTTTTACCAACGACCGATATTTATCAAAAAACAACATTTACAAAACACACTTTGAATTATACATAATAACCGGTAATTATGCTTAATCACCGGATTTGTCACTTTAACACATTAGTTATTACTCACTTTATGACATGTACACCATGTACACCACCCTTCAATAAAAAACATAAATTATTTTTTGGAAAGCGCAATTTTAATTTTATTTATAATTTTATTATCTAGATACTTAATACTTTGTGCGTAAAGAAGATAGATATATAAATTTATGTATGGTAGAAATTGTTGAAGATCATTAATTGTATCTATTAAATCTTTACACGTGGAGCGCGCTAAAACCACGCACCTCTTTGAGGAATTATAACGTACAAAATTTTGATTCTTTCACATTTCCATCTATATGCTATTTTAACAACTAACTTTTCGCATTCACGAATTATATTATATATTTACTTTTTGGTTTTTATGCAATTGTAATGGTGTTATTGTGATTGTTCCGTATATTGGTATATTGGTATATTTCGTATATTGGTATAATTCGAGAGTGCTGAAATATACCAATATACGGAACAATCACAATAACACCATTACAATTGCATAAAAACAAAAAAGTAAATATATTAAGAATAATCGTCTGACTCCGATGTTATGGAGAGCGTAAATTTGAATCTTATATTTCGAGCGCGGCCTGCTATGTTCTTTAACTCTTTAGCTAATAATCAACTTTTTGAAGAAGATATACTTATCTGCTTCAAGTGCATGAAAAATTGTTTGTTCTTACGTGAAATAAGATGGTTTGGATTTGATTGTTTTTGGTTTTGCATTGTATTTATTATGAAAGATAAATGTGTTAAGCAGTTAAATTACTGACCTGGGGCGGTATGTTGTACCATCACTTCGAATCGAAAAAAGTCGAATTCGAAAAAAGTCGAATCGAAAAAGTGAAAGTTGTATCTTTTATGCTTTTCGAAAATGATACAACATACCGCCATTCGACTTTTTTCGAATTTCGATTCGAAGTGATGGTACAACATACAGGCCCTGGACATGAGTTCTGTTCGCTTTTCACAATCAATTCAAGTTGTATTTTGCATACGTTTTCAGTGTATAATATACACTTTTAATATTGTGTGCTGTCATTTTCTATCATTGTGTGTGTCACATGAAATTGTTGCTCGATGTTGAAAAAATATTGACCCGATTTTATAAATGATGCTATCGGTTGTGAAATGAGTATTTTCTCCTCTGCTCGCGAGCAAAGGAAAAAGTGACAGATGATAAGAAAATAGTTGCGATTATAAATTTGTTTGTGAATTCTTTTTAATATTTCGATAAATTTTAAATAAAATAAATTTTATTAATGTTTTTTCATAAATATTAATATTCTCAAGTTTATCTATAATGGATCTACACTTGGGTACAAAAAAATCGCACATTGCTCAATTTTCCACAAAAATTCAAAAATATCAAAAAAAATCCAATATTTTTTTTAATTTTTTTAATACAGATTCAAAGGCTATTTCAATACCTATCCAGTGGTACCTTTTTTTTATTTATACATGCCATCAAACTGATTTTTGGAGATAAACATCTGAGGTACATGTTTTTGTGAATTTGTCAGCATGAAAATTAGGAGTAAAAATCGAATTAAAACATGAGAATAAACAAAAAGAACAGTTTTATTAATAAAAAGTATTCCCTCCCCTGGCCCGAAGACAGCTTCTATTCGATGCTGCATTGATTTCACCAAAGTTTTCACAAAATCTTGAGGTGTCGCCTCCCATTCCTCTACGATTGCCTGTTGCAGCTTCTGGAGACTCGTTGGAGCAACATCTCTGGCTCGAACCCTTCTTTTCAACTCGTCCCATAAATGTTCGATGGAATTGAGGTCCGGGCTTTGAGCTGACCACTCCATAACAGGCACATCCACCTCTTGAAAGTACTGGTAAACTACACCAGCCGTATGAGGTCTCGCATTAAATTGCATAAACAGAAAATTTTCACCAATAAACCTGGCAAAAGGTACGACGTACTCCTCGAGTACTTCCTCAATGTACCGTTGAGAATTCATTCCTCTTGATCGACAGCCAGTATTGGCTCGTGTGATGACTACAAGATCTGTCTTCGTCTCTAATTATATGCCTCCCAAGAACATGCACGATCCACCGCCATACGAGACTCGTTCTTCAACGCAACATTGTGCATATCACTCTCTTTGTCTTCCATATACACTTCCGCATCCATCGGTGCCATATAAACACATCCTGCACTCGTCAGATAACAGGACTGTTCTCCATTCTACTTCTGTCCAATTCAAATGCACTCGAGCGAACTCATGACGGGCTCGTTGGTAGGCTGCGGTCAATTTCGGCCCGTTTGCTGGTCTATGTGCAGTCAGATTAATTTCTCGAAATCGTCTTATAACTGTCCACCGACTGACTTCGACTACACGAACTTGTTTTAGCCGCCGTCTCAGTTGAACCGCATTCATACTGCGACTTCGCAACGAAGTTGTTACAAGAAAGCGGTCAACACGCTGTGCTGTAGCACGAGGTCGACCAGATCCTTGTCGCCTTCTGAAGCCACCAGTTTCCTGATATCTTTGCCACACTCGATGAACGGAGAATCGGCTCAAATTTACTTGTAGAGCCACTTCACCTTGGTGCTGCTCCGCATAAATTAGTGCAACCACTTGTGCGGCTACTTCTGGTGTGGTATCAATTTCTTTGCTCCGGTTGACGACGTAATCAATAGAGGATCGTTCAGGCTAAGCGTCGATATGGGAATAATCCCAATTCCGAGCGAGATACTTCATGACATGCTATTATATTGATCTTGTTGAATTATTTTTAGAATTTAATTCGAAAGCCTGCTATATGCAATTGACAAAAAATCACTTGGTTGGCATGGTACAAGTACAAAAAAGGTACAAATGAATAGGTATTGAAATAGACTTTAAAAATCTGCATTAAAAAAAACAAATATTGGATTTTTTTGATATTTTTGAACTTTTGTGGAAAATTGAGCAATGTGTGATTTTTTCGAATCCAAGTGTATATTTTTTTATGTACAAAAAATGAAAACAATATTGTGAAGAAAAAATTTAACAAATTAGAAAGTGGATTAAATTAGGAAATATGAATGATAATGAAATTACTTTTAGATTTATTTCTAGGAATTAGATTAAACTATATAGGGAATTAACAACAATACTTTATTAATTTAAATAATATTGTGAAATTTAATAAATTCGTAAATTATGTATCTAACATATTATTTTGTGTTCTTAAATGACGTCAAAAACACAGTTCAAAACAAAACACGAATACCAATATGTACACCACTACTATGACGATACGGTAAAATCTAAGTTGAATTGTAAAAAGCAGGGTTCTAAAATTCGCTCTACAAAATATATTATTCTTTCTTTACTGATCGAACAAATATTTTCTACTACTGATCGTCGCGAATAGTGAAAAGAAGGCAAAATAGTACTGATTTTATTTATCTTGCTTTGAATAGAAAACAAGAAAATATATTCCCTATTCCCACTGTAGTGAACTATACTTTTGTTTTAATTTTCGTATTTGTTTGAATAGATCAAACAAATACGAAAATTAAAACAAAAGAAGAGAATACAATTTTGTTTTAGTTCTCGCAAACAAGAAAATTTGGATGGTACAATCAATGGAAACACATGGAAACCACATAGTTTCCACGCCACATGGTAAACCAGGCAACATGGAAAAAAATTTACTATAAGTAAATGTATAAAGTATTCGCCGACTATTCGTTTAGCAAGGAGCAGACAGTAGAAAAATATAATTTCTCAATCTATTATAAAAACATCATTTTCTTTGTTTTTTTTCATTATGAATATTAATTCTTAATGTTTTATTTTACTATTCACGATCGAAAAAGTGGGGGAAAATTTAAAAAACCATCAATTGAGAGAATATAAATGGAATAGAAACAAAGTGAAGAGTATTTTTGAACGCTGGTAAAAAGCGAACAGAATCAAGGATTAACATGATATTTTTTTAGCCAGGCTGAATAAAATTTATATTTTATAAGTCTATACATTTTCAATACTCTCGAATTTTGGAGGAATTATAAATAATGAAACATTCCGCTTTTGAAATCAAAACATCAACATTATGACAGAAAAACAACAATATTAATGATATTTTACATTTATATATTTTAGAATTTGATTATAATTTTATATAGGTATGCAATTATGCATTTTTCTCTACTGTACAATTATTTAATATACATAAAGTAACATTTATTGAACTTTTAAAAAAATTTCAATTTACTTAAAGAACTATTTATTTTTACTAGGAATGGTGATTTTTTACAGTCAGCTGATTGTTTGTTTACTATTTTCAAAGTTACAAAGCCAACAATTAATAATTGAAGCATATACCAGTACATGTTCGTTTTAAGCGATGTGCTAACAAATGAATCGAACCCGTAATTTTCACGGTTGCTGGTTCTTTCATTTTCTTGAACAATTTGAATCCGTTCTACTCGTCGTTCGCGAATTCCATTGGCCCTTCGGGTGGTTTCGGACCTCTCGCGAGAAATTGATTTTCCGTTGTCAAAGGCAAATCGACGGTGCTGATTTATTTCGCGACTGTCTGTTCGTTCTCGCCGTGAAGATAAAATGTTGCGTTCTCTTCGTTCTGCAGTACTATCAGCTGCATTTATTTTTTCTTGGTTTAATTTTGTCTGATGTAAATCACGCCTTATTTCACTATATCTTTTATTTTCAATAGCATCTTTACCATTTCTTATGGAATTTTCTGTATTTCTTGAGTTGCTCCGGAGTAACTGCTCGCTTGGCTTCACACGTATTTCATGCTCTGATATGTCTCGAGTTCTAATGTTTTGTGTATCCTGCCTTGATTCTACTCGAGCATTCCCTTGAGCATTTTTTGGTTCTGCCCTCCGGGCATCCGCTACAAGCCATCGTTTTCGTTGGTCAGTTTCTTGAGTTGAGGCTCTATTTACATCTATATGGCTGTTTCCTTGTCTGTTAACGTCCAAACGACGATAATTATTTCCTCGTATATGTTCTTCTCGAATAGCTCGACGATTCGATTGCTCTACGCGATTGTCATTACGCTGTGCTTGTTCATTTATCTCTCGGATTCTTTCCGTTTTCATATTAATGAGTCTATTTTCTTCAGCACGATTTGCTCGATTAAGGTTTGTCTGCCTTTGGTTCTCTTCCATTACTACGCGTCTCTTAACACTTCTCGCCGCATTTTTCACATTAATTAAGTTTCGTTCCGAACTAATTATTGTGACACTACCCGATTCCCTATTTCTTACAGATCGTATTTTTTTATTGTTTTCAAATGATGTTCGGATATTGTGACTATTCAATCGCCGTTGTACAACGTTTCTTCTTTCTCCGGAACGCCTGTCTTGCAATTTGGCCCTCTCTTCAGTTATACTTCTAGTAACCCTTAATCTGTCTTCATTTCTTATATTTCTAGCCTTTTCTCGAATATTCTCTTTCTGGACATGTCTTAACGCATTATTGTTTTGTGTAGATCGAACTTCAATATTTCTTTCATGATCCTGACTATTAACGCTTAAAATACGACTTCGGGGTTCCTCGCGGGTACGGAACTCACAATCTTCCCTGTTTTCTCTGCGTTCTTGAGATGTGTCACATCGATCAATTGTGTATCTTGCTGCATCACGGTCGGTACGGCGCAATGAATCTATTTCGGATCTGCGATTTAGTTTTAAACGTCCATCGTCAATTCTCTGATTCTCTGACCAGGTGAAACGATCACAATAGCGGTTATTCGTTGAGCAATCACTAACACCAATTTGAATTAAATTTGAAATTATGATACACACAATTAACGGAATTAGTGTTTTATTACACCAAAAAAATGAGTGCATTTTCTTGGTACGGATCAGTTTTATTTTGATTTTACTTCCACTAAACTTTTATCTTAAAAGACTGTTACACTTTTTTTATAAGTAAATAAAGCTGCTCACTTGGTAAAATTCGGTTGAGAACTGTGATGAAAACAAAATTGTTCGAGCTATTTATACAAATTTTTGTTCGATTCGCTGGTAATCGAATTAAATTTTTCACGTCATTTTGTTGCTCTATCAGTTGATCAAATTTTACTCGATTTTCTATTTCGCATATGTGTTCCAAAGTGTGATTACAATAAAAAAAACTTGATGCCAACCTACATTTTTATTCAATGACTATTAATCTTATAAAATTTCATCAATATTGTTGCACCCTGTACTACGCGACTATAATTCTTCCATTCAATAAAATTTTTCAATTTATTTTGAAACACATGGATGCGGTAGGCGGTACATAATTTTATTTATTGTCAATTGAAAAATAATAAAAATTCAATTGGGGATCACTGTCGTGGAAAACTTTATCTCTTTTAACAGAGTTTTGCAGTTATTTGTTAAAATGTGGTGAATTATACGTATGGTGGTATACAAGTTTTTAATACGTCTATATACACTATGTAACACATATACATCTTTATATATATAATTCGACTGGACGTGGATATGTGACTGAACTCCTCCTAAACGGCTGGAAAGATTTTAATGAATTTTTGTGTGTATTTGAGTGAGTCCTTGGATGGTTTAGATTCACAATTGGACCTGGTAGGTGACACTGCAATCGGGTTCTAGGATTATTTTTTTATTTTTTGACGAAATATTTTTTTTATTTTGTTTTGTATTTTTGACATATCAGAACATATAACCCCAAAATTTCACCACCCCCACCATCCCCCAATCTTTATGTATATAATTATTCTGTACGTGAGTTTGTGACTAAACTCCTTCTAAACGGCTGGATCGATTATAATGAATTTTTGTGTGTGTGTTTGAGTTGGTTTCTAAATGGTTTAAATTTACAATAGGATCCGGTAGATGGCACTGCGATCGGGATCTAAGAATTTTTTTTTGTTTTTGACGATTTTTTTTATTTTCGTTTAGGTATTTCGCATATCAGAACATATAACCCGAACATATCACCACCCCATCTCCCCCCCCCCCCCTGCCCACCCAAACATTTTCTGTACGTGTGTATGTAATTGAAGACCTTCTAAACGGCTGGACCGATTTTAATGAAATTGTGTGTGTGTGTGTGTGTGTGTGTGTGTGTGTGTGTGTGTGTGTGTGTGTGTGTGTGTGTGTGTGTGTGTGTGTGTGTGTGTGTATGTGTGTGTGTGTGTGTGTGTGTGTGTGTGTGTGTGTGTGTGTGTGTGTGTGTGTGTGTGTGTGTGTGTGTGTGTGTGTGTGTGTGTGTGTGTGTGTGTGTGTGTGTGTGTGTGTGTGTGTGTGTGTGTGTGTGTGTGTGTGTGTGTGTGTGTGTGTGTGTGTGTGTGTGTGTGTGTGTGTGTGTGTGGGTTTGAGTGGGCACTACGATCGGGATCTACGATTTTTTTTTTTGTTTTATGACGAATTTTTTTTATATTTTTTTTTTAAATTTTTCGCATATCAGAACATATAACCTCAAAATTTCACTACTTCACCACCACCCCAATCTTTATGTATATAATTCTTCTGTACATGAGATTGTGACTAAACTCCTTCTAAACTGCTGGATCGATTATAATGAATTTTTGCGTGTGCGCCCAAGTTAGAAATACATATTCGTTAATCCACGAGGACGCTCGAAGAATTCCTTTAACGCGAAAATTCGACACATTTTTGTATCGAAGGGCACCCACCACTCACCCGGTCCTTATAATTTGCATTAAAATTTTCTATATTTTCTACTTTAATCGTTTTTTTCATTTGGGGGAATAAATCCGCATCGATTTACCCAGTCGGAAATTTCCACCGATTTTTGTTTAGTAGTGAAATAAATAATAGAAGACTTGCAAGCAAATTTGAGAAAACCGGTTAAAGTAGCCAGCGAAAAATTCGAATAATATAAAGAATTTAAATGCAAATTATAATCCGCAGACGAAAATATCCACCGATTTCCACGTTGTTTAATAACTTCGTGATAATGAGTCTTGCAACGTTACAAAGATCTCGTTTCAAATTCAAATTTCGGAGCAACATTATTATCGCTCCTACTTTAAGAGGTAATTGATGCACAGGCAATGTATCTGGATTTAGAGTGTTCAAAAACACTATTGGAAAGTGCATCCTTTCCTCTCCATCGTCGGTGACGTTACTGTCTACACTATCGTAAACCCTTTCATCCTGAGGTCTATCTTCAGGTGTAACTAACGATTCAAATCTTGGTCATTAATGGCAAAAGTGCCCTCATTTAAAGAACACGTGATTGCTGTCACGGCATATGTTTCTGCCTCCACGGGAGAAAAGGAATCAGTGAATATAGCATCCACTAGTGAGTCATTACAAATACACTGTTGAGGTATTCCAATGATATCCTCACCAAGACTTTGATCTTACCAATGATCAAAGTGTGCCATTACCGTAGGACATAAGCCACTCAGCATATTCACAGTCATTTACAGCTCTCACGTTCTCATTAATTTGATCTGAGCATTATAACGCCACATTGGAGACCTCTTAAGAGTGTCTTCCACGATTTGTACTCGACCTCCACCGATTACCATTGGCAATGTCTGACAAATGTCATTTGACAAATCAACAGCCCTTTTGATTTCTTTCAAAAGTCTGTCAACACATGTCAGGGTTTTCCTTGGAGTCATTCCAGCTTCATCCCAAACGATAAGTTTGGTATTCCTGACTTTCACAGCGTCGTCTATCGTCTGCTTCATGTTAGATACTGAGTCCGTTTTTATTGATACTGGTACCTTAAATTGGGAATGGTAAGTTCTCCTTCCGTCAAGAAGAGTATGGCTGCAATTCCTGTGGAAGCAATCGGTAACACAATCTCACTGCGATGTCTCAATGTACAGAGAAGTTTATTGTACAGGAAAGTTTTTCCACTTCCTGCAGGCCCATCAACGAAAAAGCTCTAACTCTTTCTTTTGGGTCGGTCATGAACAGCTTTCATGACCATGTCATGACCTTTTTGTCTAAAATTCAGATTAGATAAAAACATAAGTCCCCTTTCTGCTTGCGAAACAGGGTCATATTCAGATGGAATATCAACATGAATTGCATTAAGAGTAGGGAATTTCAACCCACTCCAATCAGTTCCATGTAAACAATGTATGTCCATTATTACATCGTGTAATGCCCGACTTTCTTGGTTCGACAACCTTGCATGAAGAAAATCTTCCGTTAGTACAACTTTATGGGTAGTAAATAGCTTTCCCGCATTATGTGGATTGCCAAATATGTAAATCCATGCAAAGAGAAGTCTCACTTGCCTAGAAAACATCGTAAAAGACGCTTCTGTAAGAGTGGTATCCCACTCTTTGTCATCTGCAAGTAGATGTCTGCGTCTACAATTCTCTTCGAATGTGGGACAAATTACGCCTTCGGGATCTTTATACATGTCATCCCAATCTTGTGCAATATGAAGAAGAAGCATTCTGAGGCAATATCGCTCAGGGTCATTAAAGTGAACGCCATACATTCGTGTTATGGCTTTGCACCCATTTGTCGGGGTTCCCAATGGTTTATTTCTCCATGTTCTGTGTGGAAGGTATCATATTGTGGTTTTTCCGTATATAAATATTGCCACACGTTAGAATCCCTCTGATTCAATTTAAACCAAGCTATTAGCGTGGTTTCCTTTTCTGCAGCCTTTTGCAGAGCTGCTAATTCCTCTCCAGCAGCTCGATTCTGGTTGTTCCTATAGGAAAAGGAATTAAGAAAATTATTTTCATAGTATTCAAGTCAAAAATATCAATTTCTGGCCTACTGAGAAATCATGTTTGACCTAAAATTTTATAATTTAGGAAATATTTTTTCCGTATCGAAATAGGATAGGAAAAATATTCCCAATTTAATTTTGTTTTTCAAAAAATTTACACTAACTGTTTACCATGTATGCCAGAAAAAACATTTTTGTGACAAAAATATTATGAAAATATTTTTCCTAATTCCGTTTCCTATAGGAAAAACCAGAATCGAGCTGCACGTCGGAAAATCAAAGGTTGACAGTTCTTTAAATGAACTGGCAGTCGAATGATATGATGCAACTTGTCGTGCATCAAGTAGCCATTAAGTCGCCGCACATTGCTTCTGGAGCGCTAACATAAGTCCAAAAAATCTTTAATCTCATCATGTTAAAATGATTGAGATGCCGTCACAGTTTCAGAGACTTGACGTTTGCAGAATCATGTCCTTTATAAACGTATTTATAAAGATATTTTATGCTCTGTACAGAGCCGCAAACTTCCACGTTGATGTGGCAGTTGAATTTTTTCAAAAGCCAAGGATTGTATGGGATAACCCTTAAGTTATCAATTCGTTGGTTTTCTTTACCTATCATAAAGAAACCTCCAGCACGTCTTTGGTACTTGGGATTGCCGTTTTTATTTTGTCGAGTTACCTCTTTTAACTCTTAGGGAAATTTTTTGGCACATTTCTCGTCTGTTAAACATCTATTGTTTGAACATCCATGTGTCATGTGCCTTGTGACATGTTCAAAAAGAACTGAAGAAGAAACCAATTTGTCAATAGCCTCGGTTCGAAGTTTGTCTCCATTATGAAGCGTTAGCAACATAATGTAAATGTGGAAGTCCACGTTTTTGAAATTCGATTACATACACATAAGTAATAACTCTACCCAAGACATTTTTACAGTATAATGTCATTAATAAGTTCTTTAATTTTTGAATTAAAGACTTTAGAGATCTGATCTGGTCTATTCTCAGAACTACAACCCCTCAAGTCGCCTTTATTTCATTCCATCTAGAATTGCAGGTCACAATAATGAAGATATCTGGTTCCCCAAACTTTCTTACTATTCCCACTGCAACCTGGAAATTTTGGAGTTGACTCCTTGATCCTCCACTAAAAGAACACGGCAAAACAAGCGTCCGTCGAAGTTGTTGTACGCTTTATTTTTCAAAATGGTGCAGCTGGTACTATATCCCATCAAGGGATTTGGCCGCTTCAAATAAGGTTTCATAATCATATTTTCATTTCGGATAATGAGTGATTAATTCATTGATCCTAAACCAGCCGTGAGATTTTTTCCTTGTCACCACTGGGAAGCGAACCCAGGACCTTCGGTCGCATGGAGCAAGCATGCTGACCACTTTGCCACCGGGCTGTTCAAATAGACCGGCATAATTATCAACTTTTAATTATGCACTTTTATATTATGCAGCCGATTGACTTCTTTTTTGCAGTAAGCTCATTGAGTCCTTTTTCCATGAAATTTTAGCATGGCATACTTTATAAAAATAAAAATTAACATAGAAAAATATACCCAATAAGTTTAATTTTTTTGCCGTCAGATCCACTTGTAGTTGTCTATGCCATAAAGCAAAATATATATAAGAGAACTCATGTAGACTTTCCGAAGTTAATCTATCTTACTTTTGGCAACCTGTATAAGCCTAACAAGAACAATAAACTATAAAATAACTATGCCGATATATTTTTACGATACGTATATATGGATTAAATATAGAAAAAATGTAAATTTGTGTATATAATTATATTAAAACTATAAAATAAGATTAACCTCGGAAAACCTGCTTATAAAATTTGCACTACTTGATTTCGCTTATATATTTATTGCTCGATGCCTATGCCGTGCTAAAATTTGATGGAAAAAAATACTAAATGAGTTTATTTTTAATGCACTAGATGTCACATTCCCAACTTTAACAGTGGTCAATTAGTTTTAAAAGATAATCAACATTTTATTCCATGTGCGATTGAACAAAATTATATAAAAATAATTTTAAATTGTTTGAAAATCTAGGTTGGATTTTGTTTTTCTAATTCATTTGAATTGACGATAGGATCACGAGTTGCACGTAGGGGAAAAATTGAACTGAATGAGCTATTGAGAACTATAAATGTCCGGGGTAGTGACATCTAGCGCATTAAAAATAAGCTGATTGAGCCTTTTTTTCCATGAAATTTTAGCACGACATACTTTATGAAAATAAAAATTAACAGGCACAAATAAACCCATTCAGTTTAATTTTTTTGTCGTCAGATCCACTTGTAGTTCTCTATGCCAATTTGAAAATACGCGTGATTTTTGTTAATACGAAATGTCATTGAAGGATAAACAACTACAAGTGGATCTGACGGCAAAAAATTAAACTTATTGGGTATATTTTTGTATGCTAATTTTTATTTTCATAAAGTATCATTATTTTTTTAATTGTTTCGTATTCACTAACATTAAGTATGTTAATAGGTGTAGGTGGTATCTCTTTAAGTATTGGTTGATTTTCCTGCATTTTCCCTTGGTTGGTTACGTTGCATGTATTAACTGGTTGCAGTGGTCTATCTTTCGGTAGAAGTGATACGTTCTTATGTACCATCACTAGGTCCGTGGATGACTGTTCAGGTCGTTGGGGTTGATTGTTCCACCTCAGGCGTGGATTCCGCTTTTCTTTTTTTGTCTTGACGTTAAGTTTTAATTTGCCTTCGTATAAAACTCGTTTCATACGCCATCATCTTCATCTGTTTCATAGACAACTATAGTATTTTCTTTGGCTTGATTATCATTTTTGATTGCAGCAATTTCTTCTTTAAGCTGCTGGACTTCTTTGAATAGCCGTTCATTTATTTTCATTAAGTTTTCTATCGATTTCTTTAAATCAGCGTTCAGGTTCGCGTTCTCCCTGCGTACAGCATTTTCGTTCTGCTGCTGAATAGCGGGATGATCTAGAGATGCTTGTGCTTGGTATGAATGGGTTTTGTAGTGGTCGGCTCACCCCAGAATCCGTTGAGCCTGCCTCGTGTGAGGGTGGGTAGGCCAACTGTGCAGTTGACGTACGACCTGGGGTATAAATTCCGTTTTGTTGAATACTCATTGCTTTAAAGATTTATTTATTGTTCGGGGTTCCTTCTCATAGCCAGATTTGGTCCGCGGATGGTATTTTATTTCCCACCAACCCTTCGGTAACCCGGTTAAAGAGTATTCCCCTATCCGCCACCTGGGGACGCGCCACGATGGGAGTTCGGCGTCTCCACACGGGCGATAAATGACGTTAAAAACTTTTCAGCATTCCAGATTGTCGTAATTGCAACTTTTTTTGATCGTACTCATTTATAAATTCGAGATACAACTTATATAGTTTCTTTTTGTTTTCAGAGAAAACTTGTCAAAATCATTTTGTCTCGTAAAATCGTAAATCTAGATCGTAAAGCTAATATAATCGTCCTCCCAATCTCGTTTGATACTTTGTTCTGAAGGAATATTAAATTGTACTGTTGTATTGATTTCAAATCTTTACTGACAAAGAGTTTAACCTTTATTTACAACGATTTATTATTTAATGTTAAAAGTTGGGTTTCGTTCATTACTATGATTCTTTAGTACAGTTAAGGAAATTGGTTTGTGGATCGTATACGTATTATTAGTCTCTATAAACTGTGGCGGAAAACGCACGATGTTTGCGTAAACTAGTTGAGCCGATCTAATTTCCAATTTTTTTTTTAATATCTTAATATTTTTTAGTCCCATGATGTCCGATCGTAATATTTACAACCAGAGGTTGTTGTGCCTTGTGACAGAGAATTCCGGCTTTTTAACTTATTTGTGACGTAATAACAAAAAAACAAAAAGCAATTTTTATTATATTTAAGAAAAAAATTTCTTCACATGTTGGTCGTGGCCACTAGATTTGAAAAAAAACTGCATGTATTACATTATCTAGGAATAAATATATAAGATAAATCAAGTAGTTCAAATTTTATAAGCCAATTTTACCGAGGTTAATCTTATTTTATCTTATAAAAATATCGGCATAGTTATTTTATAGTTCATTGTTTTGCTAGGCTTATACAGGTTAATCTATTTTACGGTTAACCTCGGAATCTCTACATGAGTCCACTTATGTATATTTTGCTTTATGATTACATTTAGTCAAGACACATTTTTGGAGACATTACTGTGTAGATATACTTATTCCACAAATAAGTGCGTGTTTGGGAAACAGCCTAAGTCTGTATTAAGTCGGTGTTTGGAAAAGGACCTTAGTTGCATAACCGTTATTCGTTGCTATTTTTAGAAATAAATTAAGCTCTATGTTATAATTTGTATTTTTCAAAGAGATGTTTATTAGCCTATCTATGAGTGAATGGAAATCTGACATTTTAGTATTATGGGGATGGTTTGAACAACTAGGTATACTCCGCATACGCACACGGTTCCGGCTGATGTGACGGACACAGTTCAAAACGATTGATGCTATAAAACAAAAACCAGCTATTTTTCTGACTAAACTATAAAAGAAAATCGAACTTATAAAAGCGCATATACCAATGATTTAGCACCAACAATTATATATTGATGTCTGATTACATGTTTGGCCAAATTTTCTTAAGAATACCAATTTAGTTACAGTGATAAACATTTAGTATGAAAACTCACAACCATCTAATATAGCTTTCAAGGCGAGACTGATACATATTTGTTTATCGTAGTTTTCTACAAACTTGTCCTAACGAGAGGATAGGACTTGGATCGATTCACGTTTAATTGTGTTATGTTAATTATTTAAGTAACAAATATGAGTAGTCTGTAAATATAATATAGATAAAATAACCAGTCGAGGTTATTATCTAAAAGAAAATTTGTTGGTGTATTTTGATCAGCCACTGCAACACAGTCGGTTTACCAAACATCCTATATGCCATATACCATTACATTATTATAATTTTCCTAATAAGTTTTATCTACTCGTATAAGGGAAACAGTGCAAAGCAGATAAGAAATGAAAAATAATGAATGAATTTTTTACTTTGTGTTATGAGCTGTGAATTTGTTGAATTTCGCTATTCTACAGTTTTCCATTACGAGACAAAATTATAAAGGGAACGCCTACATAGGAAAACTAGACAAATGAATGAACCGATTGAGAATTATTGTGAAGTGAAAAAAGTAGCTCGATTGTCAATAGAACGAAGAAAAAGTATATAAAAAGCTACGGCAATTCTGTTTCCATTACAGTTTTCAATTGAATCTTAGTAAGCGACCACAAGTCTATACAAGCATAGTAAACTCCAAAATAAAAACTTGCAAAACTGTTTTCGAAAATAGAAATATACTTTAACGATCCAGATCAAAAATGCGCTCATTTTTTTGGTGTAAGAAAACACTTACTTATGTGTATGTGTGCATCATAATTTCAAATTTAGTGCAACTTGGTGTTTGCGATTGTTTATCATCGATCGATCGATATTGTAAGCGGTTTACTCGAACAGAAGTTCGGAGAATTGGCAGTGAAAGTTTAACAGCAAATATCAGATCTGTGAGATCAACTCGACATACAGTTCGTGATGAAATAAGACTTAAAATTGATAGATGTAATCTATTACATGAAGACAAGAGAAACCCAAATGTTTACGAGTTCCCTATGCGAAAGGAACATGTAAAACACAAAAGAAGTGATGTACTACGCTCGGCACAAGATACTGCTAGAAACAATATCGGGAAAAGAAGTATATCGGTCTGGAGGGAAAATATTGCCCGAGATCAAGAAAGGAATATGCAAGATAGATGGAGATATTTACAAACTATTGTAAAAGATGATGTTCGAGAATATAGCTACCGCGACGGACATTTAAATAGACAAGCTCGTTTTGTTATTAATGAAAACAGGCAATTGGCTACGGAAATAAAAGAACATGAAAGTCGAAACTCCGGCCGCTTAGAACAATTAAACCGTCGAGGGATTATTAAGTCTAGAAGACTAAATCTAGATGCCACAAGACGTCAACAAGTAAATCGGCAATATGAAATTTCTAATTATAAATCTAGAACCTTGGATCAAATCAACACCCGCGTCCAAGTTAGAGGAGTACCTGGAAGGCGGGATTGCGTTATCATAGATCAGTCAAAACGTACTGCGATTTCAAAGAATAAAGAACGCAAAATGAGATCTAACCAATCGCAAGGAACACAGCATGAACGGTTTGTTAAAAATTATAGAAGTGAAGGTAGTAAAGTAACAGAAGTCCAAAAAGTAGTAGAGGCAGTGCGGCGAAATGATCCACGATTGCAGCCTTCATTCCATCGTGATAGTAAAAGAGCGCATATTCATAAATCCTGTCAGTTAGATATGGTCGAGAGCAGATCACGAATGACTTATATGCTTGATACTCAAGAAAACAAGCAACGTCGAAATATAAATAGACATGAGCACGAAAATTTAAATAGAATTAGAGAGTCAACCAATGAGGGCGGAGTTCGAGAAAGATCGCATTTAAAACCATTTAATCTTCAACACAATAGAAGAACCACACGATTAAATCCAGATGCACTCCGATTTCGACTAGGCCAGAGAGAAGTTGAATCACTCAGTGATTTACGAAATATGGAGGTCTTCGATCTAACAAGAGAGCGCATAATTCGAGAAACTAAAAACAATTTTGAGTCAGCGTACCAAACCAAGGCACATACGCAGTTTAGAAGTGAACATAATGGGAAAATTAGAGAAAATCAACAACGAGATAGGGCAAATGATATCCGAGATCAACGGCAACTAGAAGACATTCAGGTTCGTCAAGAAACGTATCTACCAATTATCCAAATGTATAAATTTGCAAGAACAATAAAATCGGCTCTGCTTTTTCACATGCTCCAAATGTTATTAATTGGTTTCGTTAGTTTTACGATGCTAATTAAACCAACTGACTGTAAAAATCGATCATTTTTTGGCAATGTAAATAATTGATTAAGTAAATTGAAATTGATTTAAATATATATAAAACCTGTAAATAGTTGTAATTTATAATAACAATAAAAAATATGTATGTATGTATTGGAACTATTAGTAGATGGGAATAAAAATAAAACTTGCATTTTGAATTATGCTAAGATCTAGAGACTCGTATGTGTTTTAGGTAATAGGGTCTGCCAGAACATGGCTTGTCATGATTTACTTTATCATGCGATTAGTTAAAAATAGTTTAAAACGCATTTTACCGCAAAGTTTCTGATTAAGAATTTTGTATAAAATATAACATTTTATTTTTTCTTAACAATTAGGTTGAATCCTTAATCATGCTGCTCTGTTACGTTGTATATTGTATAGCACTACATTTTAATACATCGCTTGAAAAATGGGCACATTCCTTAAAACTTCCTATAAAGCTTCCATCGAAAGAAGAACAATCGGCTTTAGTCACTTACAAAAATCTTCCAGACACATCATATACGCAGGGGCAAAGCACCGCTATCCAAGACGCAACACAACAACAACAAACAAATCAACAACAAGAAACCAATATTGACCAGGGTTATAATGCATATTACGATCCGAATACTAGCTGGGATCCAAATGCTGCGTGGGGCGAAAATCAACAGCCCGCTGCAAATTTAGCTATAAGCGCACCCACAGCACCATCAACTAATACATGGGGTGATAGTTACAATGCTCATGCAACTTCTGATCCACTGAATGCATGGGATTCATCAGAAGGCCAGAAGAACTATGGGTATAATTCAACAGGCGATCAAGTAAATATTATCAAACCATATTATTTTATTTTGATTTCATGTTAAATTAAACTTTCTATTTCACCCAGCCGAATGAAACAAAGCAAAATCTACAACAAGTGCAAGCAACCCAACCTCAAGTACCGCAGCAAAAAAATCCAGATTTTTATAAATCGAGAGACGTTAAACCATGTGATATAATTAATCCATTAGACAAGCCAACAGAAGGTGGCCTACCAGCACAAATATCATGGGTAATCGTTTACCCCATTCACTACATGTGCCGTTTAACAATGCCCGACTGTCGGACAGAACGTTTTAGAAATTGGTATCCATTTACATTTATTATCTCGATGATATGGATATCATTCTATTCTTATTTTATGGTATGGATGATAACGATAATTGGTGCCACACTAGGAATACCCGATACAGTTATGGGATTGACATTTGTCGCTGCCGGTGTCTCGGTACCAGATGCATTAAGTTCAATTGCTGTAATCAAAGAAGGTTATGGCGATATGGCCGTATCAAATGCAGTTGGTTCAAATGTTTTTGATATTTTAATATGCCTTGGTTTGCCCTGGTTTATTCAAACGGCCATAATCAAGCCTGGTTCACATGTTAATGTAATTTCCAAAGGATTAGCTTACTCTACGTTATCGCTTTTATCGACCGTTGTTTTTCTATTGTGTGCCACACACTTGAACGGATGGAAATTAGATAAAAGGTTAGGAATTGTACTAATGTTCTGGTACTTTTTATTTATCACCGTTGCTTGCTTGTATGAATTAAATGTATTTGGCCAGTTAAATTTACCAGAATGTCCGAGTAAGTATTATATTATGTTAATAAAGGGTTACCCAAATGTCGTGCAATTGGAATCAGCATTTCGTGAAATTAAATGACCCAGCCTAGCTGAAATAAGACAACAGAAATCGAAATAATAATGAGTCAACTCCTTAAATATAAGTCACTCAACACCGATTAACAGTAATAGCATTTTCAGAACCCATATAAGAGAAATGTTTCAATGCCACCATACCTTGTCCGATTTCATAGTACTAGTCTGAAACTGGGTCCACCCTTGAGTTATGGACACTCACTGAGGGTTGATAATCTTTTTGAAAGAAAATTGGTTCTGGTTCGATGTTAACAAACAGCACTGAGCTTGATGAATTTTACAAACGAATCGGCTCAACGCGAAATTCAAACAACGATTTTTCGAAATCGAATTTCCGAGGTTTAACTTTGTAAACTGAAATGTATATAGGTCATTCGATTTAGCTTTGTTTGTTGTTTGTGAATTTCTTGTAGCAAAAAATAATGATGCAAGACAAAAGAGGATAAAATTGCTTAATAGATAAAAAAATATAGTTAATTTTTTTATTAATAATATGCACGCGTAAAGTTTTCCATTTATCAACATATTTTTGTGTACGTTATTTTCGATAAATTTTATCGCATATGATGTCAATGTAAGAACATTTTAAAAATGGTTTTTTTGACAATTATTTTTACACATTTTTACACATATAGACATTTATCGAAGACGACTTATTTTGAAGCAAGAAGCACTGCTTCAAACAAGCCTCGTGCGGAGCCATTGATTGCATTTACGCACTAACCAAGCGCGGAGAGTCTCTCCACTCTCTAATTCCAATTCCAAAATCAATAAACATGAATTGATAAGTGTGAAATTGAGATTATATTGGTTTCATGCGGTAGCAAAACGCGATCGCACTCCCGGCATTTTCAACCAGTGTATTGAGGAGCGTAATCGCTCTCCTTGGTAGATAGGAAAAAAAATCCTTATATCGAAAATTGATCAATGTCGATAGAGACACTAGTAGTGATCTTAAATGACCCTGAGGTTCACTAATTTGGGAGATGTTCACGAAAGTAAGTTTTTTTTATATTACAATCTATACTTTTAAGTACACCTTTCGTTTAAGCAGTTAAAAACAAATAAATAAGTATTTTTTCAACAAAATTTTTCGTAAAGTGTGTAGTTTCAGATATATGAGCAAATAATTGATCTTACAGCAAAACAATTTTCTCTAAGCTCTAAGACTGTTTCGTTGTAATTGCAAATAAAAATAAATAAAATCAATTCTTTGAGCTAGCAATACCTAAATTAAAAATTTGCTTATTCCTGAATTCCACAAACAATTTTTTCAGTAAAATTAACACGAGATAAAAATATAAATCCTTTACTTGTTAGAGAGAAGCAAGAAAAATTTTCAGTAAAATTTACTGGCAGTAAGCGGGGAAAATGTTGCCATAAAAAGTATGAAACTCAATACTTTTTATGGCATCGTTTGTTTGTCTTTATCACTCTAACATAATTTTAATATACATATTAACTCCTCTTTCCGGTTTCCCAGTATTTTTTACTGAATAAAATTGTTTCACTGTGGAATCCACGCATTAATCAGCCAAAGAAGAATTGATTTGATTTATTTTTATTTGCCGGTACGACGGAACAGTGTTAGAATCTTAGAATTTTGTATGAATAAAAATACTTATTTATTTATTTTTAGCTGCTTAACCCGTTGCCACAAATGATGGCTATAGCCATCGAATTTTGGTGGTTTGTAATCAAATAACGGCTATAGCCACCCTGCATATTTTAATTAATAAAAAAAGGAACATCATTGAGGACAAATGACGGCTATAGCCGTCCTACCACGTTTGCGCAAATGACGGCTATAGCCGTCTAAGAAGACAAAAATGTTGTGATGTGCAAATGACGGCTGTGACCGTCGAGAGTTTTCATGGAAAAACTGTGAGAAAATGTGATAATTTTCACTTTCCAAACATATAAATAACGCTCAATTTCATATGGCAGTCATAAACAATTAAAAGAAGTGTGTTTCTGGGCACGGTCTTCAATTCAAAAGTGTGCGGCAACGGGTTAATCAAAAGGTGCACTCAAAAGAAATCAGTTCTAATGTCATTTAAGATTACCACTAACGTCCCCCTTGACGCACCGAACAATTTTCATTATTAGTAATTTCCTTCTATTTTGCACGAGTTAGAAGCCTGGCATGTATTATTAATTCACAAACAACCAAACCTAAGCCAAAATCTCGGCCTCTAATATTTGATTTCTTAAAACAATGCCGCTTTATAGGCAATGAACTCGCGATCAATGAGATGATCATGCAGACTCACTCGGCTTGAAACTTATTATTTCTATCTTTTTTTTATCACATTTGGAAAAATTGAGAATTTTAAAACAAATTTATTAACTGAAGAAAGTAATCATCAAATTTTGAAGCCGACTCAAAAATAAGCCGTGTCGACTTACAATTTCTACAAGATAGACCAATCGAGCGCGTTCTACTGTTTACACATGGCCGACTAAACAATTTAAATATTTTTCTTAAGGCTTTCTTTCTAAATCAAAATTTTGCTTGAAAACAACGGATATGTGTTTGCGTTGATCGCATACTGCAGTAATACTGTACTTTTTCATTCGTACCAAAATTTTTTTGTGTGGCTAGTGTTGTATACGCACTAATTTATTTAGACGAAAACAAATAAAAAAAATTGACGGTTAGAAGGCTTTTTAGTTTTGATTCGCTGAGTAATGAATTTATTTGTGACTATACATGATCGCCTGTGCAACTGTGGATAATTAAGATTCTACCATAATAAGTACTTTGTGATTGTGCTTCAAAACCTAATAGCTTTCTTAAACTTTATGTTTTGTTTTTCCATTAGGGTTCTCTTAAACATTCAAACAGTGAGTGTATATGTAAACGACTATATCAAAATATACGGGATTTGTACTCGAATATAACCTTTTATACAAATCCTATCGAAATTCTTTTTTGTTAAATTTTTTTTTGATTTTATTTATTTATATCTCGTAAATGTCGCAGACAAATAAATATTCATTTTCTTGGGCATGTACTTTAGGTTAGGTTCGGTTAGGTTAAAGTGGCTGCTATCGCACAATTAGGCCAATAGTGGCCCATTGTAATGCTACAGGATTCCGCGAGTTCCGAAAGGCTGTCCATACCGTACACACCTAAATACTTATGCCTTCTGTATGATAATGCCGGACACAAGCATAGGAAGTGATCTAACGTCTCTTCCTCCTATTCGTCCAAACAACTTTTGCAAAAGTCATTCGTCTGTAGGCCCAGTCTCCTCGCATGTTCCCCAAAAAGGCAGTGTCCTCTCAGTATCCTTACGAGCAATCCTACCTCTAGTTTTTCCAGGAATACTAGTGCTTTGGAGCGCCGCAGGTCCAGTTTTGGCCAAACCTGTTTTGCTACCCTGCACGTGAGAGTGTTGGTCCACCTCTCGTTTGTCAAGGCGATTGCCTTTTTACTGAGCGCCGGTTTGAGCACTGCTACAGACCCGCTCTTTCCGGCTGCATCTGGAGAGTCGTACCATACATAGCTAGTTCGTCCGCCCTGCAGTTTCCCGTGACGTCCGAGTGACCAGGGACCCAAATTATCTGGATGCTGAAATACTCGCTCATCTCGTTAAGAGATGATCGGCAATCCAGCACCACCCGTGACTTCAGACAAACCGCCTCTAGCTACCTGATCGTCGCCTGACTGTCCACATAAATTGCGATATCCCTCACGGATACTACGTTATGCTTCAACCATGTCACGACTTCGCCTATCGCCACCACTTCAGCCTAGTACGCGCTGCAGTAGTCGGAAATATTAACATTAAGCTTTTCACAGAAGACTCCGGCTCCTACCTTGACGTCTAGCTTAGAATCGTCCGTGAAAAATTGCAGTGCCTCGTTTTCCACTATTGATCCATTCCTCCAGGATTCTCTCGCAGAACAGATGGTCCGGAAACCTTTATCGAAGCACAGAGCGTGTACTTTACTTATTTTTTTTTTGTTATTTGTATTATCAATGCAATCTGTTTTGGGGCACAAGGCTCTCCCAACTCTTTCACGGTTTTCAAGTCAAGGATGTACGGCTGTAGGACCGAATTAAGACCATCTGCTGATTGCATAGCTCCATGCCAACCGATACTGGCATGGAAGATGGGTCGGCCCATGAGTTTTGCACACAGACAGGGGGTCATAGATGTTTTACATTTCACCACAGATCGTAATCTGTTGATGAAATTTCACTTTGCATCCTTCCCTTATCGGGATTCAAAACCGGTACCTCCCGATAAAAACGCCAAATCTTTAACCACTGTGCCAATTTTATCGGTACTTTGCTTATTTAATTTTGATAAATTGTTTTTCATTTTTATGGTAGTTTTCATTCAGAATTCTATGATGTCTTTAACTTGATGATCGTCGTGTAATAGATGGGGCAAAATACTTTGCTCTATGGTAAAAGCGGACAATGGTAAAATTCCGAATGAAAACTAGAAAGAAAGTTCACGGTCAGGAGAATGATAATTTATTTTTCTGTGAAATTGACGAGATGTAAATAAATAAAGTCAAAAAAACTCGACAAAAAAGAATTTCCATAGTATTTGTATGAAAGTTTTTTTTCGTGTCTACATTTCTTGAGCCTGCATACAACAAGCCGCATTTTTTTATTTGAGTTTGACTTGGCCATGTACATAATATGCGCAGTGGTCTAATACAAAATGAAAATAATTTTTCACGTACATATACAAGTGACTTATTTGAGTTTGGTGCGAAGAGGAACCGGCTAATTGTTTGCTCTATTAATTGATCCGTCGAATTTTCAGCTCCATAGTTTATTTGAACTTCTAATAAAACAAAATGGTTGTCATTTGGAAAAAAGAATACTACATCATATAAGTGCTAACCTCTAGGCTCCACATTTGGATAATTCGATTAAGTTAAAATTAATTCCAAAATCCAAAAATAATTGAAATTTTATTCTTTTACAGGCTCATATTAATTTTATTATTTTTTCGACGGTAAGTTATATCATTACAAAAATATTAACAATAAAACACAGAAATTCAATCAACGAGTTAAATGATAATTAAATACAAAAACATACAAATTTTGTTCAAATATTTGTTATTAAAAAATACAATTATTATAATTTAAGTTATAAAAAATATTATTTGGATTATGTAAAAACAAAAAAAAAAAAATATTAGTATAATATATTTATTTATTGATTACATATATGAATTATCATTAAGTTAAACATATTATAATTAAAAATGAACAAATTAAATATAGAATTATTTTACATTGTTAAACATAAATAATATTATAAAATTGAAAAAAATCGCTTATAAATGAAATTTTAGTAAATTAAATTTTAAAAAAAAATAATTTAGTTAATTCAAATTTTACTAATTTCTATTATGACTTAGGTATTGTTACTTTGTTATGAATTCAGATATAATCTAAAACAAATGTGTTGTCAATTTAAGGTCAATTCAGCCAAAATGAGTATAAAATAAATAATAATAAATTTTAAGTCAATTAATAAAGAAAAGCAACTAATTTTATATTATTTTTGTAATTATGGTCAATTCTTTTTAAAGCACTGTCTTGTGTTGTTAAAAATTTATACCCCTAAAAATATAATTGTGGAATGATAATAATCCAAAATAAAACTAAATATTGAATAAAACTCTATTATTTATAATAAATTAAATCGGGCTTTTTTTACGCGCACATGCATATATCTATATATTTATATATATGTACATATACATACATACGAGGATTTAAAATTTTTCAATATTAATCAAATAATATTATTTTGCTATATCTGAATTCTATGTTTGTTATGCTTTTTTTATTATTTTAAATAGAATAATAAAAAAACAAAGACAATATTTTTTATCTAAGTTGGAGATTAAATTTTTTTGAAATGTTTAATTCTTAATTATTTGTGATATTTTAATTATTGCCAAACGAAAAAAAAAATAATCATTTTAATTAAATCGGTCCGTTTTAAATTTAGACATTTTGTAGAAAAAGTTTGTCTTGAGTTGTTTCTTTTATGATACCCTCATAATCTTTTAAGCCATTTGAAAAACGGTTGGGTCCAAATTGTCGAGTTCGAGTCGAACAGTCACAGTGCAAAGTGAAATTTCATCAACAGATTACGATCTGTGATGAAAAGTAACACATCTATGACCTCCTGTCGTTGTGCAAAACCCATGGGCCGACCCATCTTCCAAGCCCGTATAGGCTGGCATGGAGCTTGCAATGTGCAGATGGTCTTAAATTGGTCCTATAGGCGCACGTCTTCGAGTGGACTGAGTAGGCGTAAAGTAAGGACGTTAAAAGCATAACAGCGAATGAGCAAAGTGAGCACATGAGTGTAGGCTTGTCATACAACAATAATTTTGTCGGGTAATGTCGGATGGAATTCCCATCTAACTGTCACCTGAAAGTCCAACCAGCATTGTCGGTCAGTGGTCAGGTATACAGGTCTTACATTTAGAAATATGTGAAATTACGTGAAATGCTTTATACCACGCGTACTAGTTTCGAACTCGAGATGAAATTATTTTAACTTTGTTTGTGTTTTAATACATATTGTTTGATACCATAGATTTTTTTTTTTATCTAACTTGTACGTCTCCTTCCATGTTATGAACACACTATTAAGGATGGTTATGAGTTATAACAATGTGACGAAATATAATAATATTCGGTTGTCACAAATAAATCCTACTATGTTTTAATTTTGTTATTATTAATTTAAATTATGTGTTGAATTAAGAAATAACAAAAGATAGTGTCCTACTGCATATTTCAAAAATTAAATAAGGCGTTGCGAGAGTGAAGTACATAATTTTGTTTATAAAAGTTTTAAAAATATGTATTATAAAATGATTTGTAGGGATATACATATACATAATCAGAATATACATAAACAGTCCTAGAACACATTGTATTTTAGGACAATAATTTTGCAAAATTTATATTTATTTTTGCGTATAGAAATACATACATGGAAAATTTGCTACATCATATATTTTCCGAGGCCGAAAATAAAAAGTGGCAAACCAACCTAAGATTAAATTTGAGCATACACCACATATTTTGTCATAAAGAGAATTTGAATTCGAATTATACGGGTATTACTAAAATAGAGTAACTGGTTAAATTAACTTCTGCGTCTTATCGGTCATAAATATCTAAAAGGTTTATCAAGATAACGTATAAGTAACGGAAATCATTTTATATTATTGTTCAACTCTTGGCTATATAAACGTTAGCTGTAAATTGATGCTAAGATTAATAACAAGTACTTATTTCAATCTTTGTTCTGACCTTATATCGAGCTATTTTATGTTTTTGTCAAATTTATTTTTCAATATAAATCTTTTCTACTGAAGAAATAAGAACTTTTCAGGTACGTCATGTGATGATTGCAAATCGCAATGTTACTCGTATGTACGTTTTAAGTTATTTACAAAAATGTGGCACTTTTTTAGGTAAAATCTTCAGTAAAAATTAACCGTTATACCCATCACGTTATTCGTTAATTTGTGCTGTGTAACTTATTCACAAGCTGCAGTTAAAGAATTTTAGTATGTGATCGCTCTATGTTATATGTAAAACTTAATTTTATCATGTAAATAGCGGGAAAAACTGGCAAACGGTCGTGCCTAAACTGTTTCTTCTCAAAATTCCACCCGAGGAAACAATTCACATCCTAATTTCGATGTTTTTAGAAAATATTTATGTCCGCCGACGGCCTAGGTATTCTTATCAAAGACCAGTGAAGCGTGGTACTCTGGAGAACGTAAGAATAAACTTATTTATCTTTTTGTCGAGATAAAGCGCATAAACATCTCACGTGAAATTCAATTCACTTTGAGTAAATTTTTTTCATCAAATCAAAAATAATAACACTCGATTAACGTTTTTTAAATGCACCCAGAATGTTAATGAAATTCTGCATATGCTTATTGAAGCACGTGTTTTAGTGAATTATTTAGAAACTTATAAATTTGTGTACTACAACTTGTTTGCTACGCATTTTGTAAATTTAAAATCAACTGACCAATTTGTAATAATTGTTAATTATATTATATAGTTTATATAGTTCAATTTTTTAGTTGTAGCTATTCATTAAAACGAGAACGCAAATTTAACTATAAATAAAATGTCACAGACCTAAAATTTACCTACATTTTATTAAATATCTAGAGTCTAGACCACCGGAAAACCTTTATAATTTGAAACTGTAAAATAGTACCAAATTCTCTGCCAATAAATATCCAGCAATTTTGCCGATTTTATTATGTAGTCTTCAGAAGGTGTTAAATGCTTTTGATTGCTGTATAGCTGACGAAAACCAATAACAACATAAAGCAATAGAAATGAATGAATAATGGAGCGAAAGAAAATTATTAAAATAGTATTGTTAAACTAAAACCATCTTATGTAGTTTTCTGTATATTGGTATATGCGTTTTAAACTTTGTTCACGGCTTTAAAATGTCGATTGTTTTGAGCAATGAAACGAAACAATGAACGAATTTTCTAATCTGCATAAAAATAACACAAAGATTGTCAAATTGGTTGTTAATTTCCTAATTTAAATTTCCTACAGTCTACAATTAATTGCCTTGCAGTTTTTTTTAATCAAAGTTTTTGAAAAACGTTGGCTAACCTACGTCTATTTCATAAATTAAATAATGAAAATCTTTCAAATTAAGTACAATATTGAACTTCCTACGAAATTTGGTCAACAATATTTGAAGTCAATCATTCACACTCGCTTCCAACTGAACCTATATTATACACTTTATATCGTTTACTAATTTTTTAATATCAACGATTTTATTCGGTGTTGGCCGCAATCCGATCCTTATTTTCGTATAAATTAAGTAAAACAATCATATAATAAAAAATAAACATATTTTTTAGTCAATTTTATTTTAACCGTGAAGCAATATTATGAATAGTAGTTAAAATATATATATATATATATATATATATATATATATATATATATATATATATATATATATATATATATATATATATATATATATATATATATATATATATATATATATATATATATATATATATATATATATATATATATATATATATATATATATATATATATATATATATATATATATATATATATACATATATATATATATATATATATATATATATATATATATATATATATATATATATATATATATATATATATATATATATATATATATATATATATATATATATATATATATATATATATATATATATATATATAATATATATATATATATATATATATATATATATATATATATATATATATATATATATATATATAAATATATATATATATATAAATATATATATATATATATATATATATATATATATATATATATATATATATATATATATATATATATATATATATATATATATATATATATATATATATATATATATATACTTAAATATATATAAATATATATATATATATATATATATATATATATATATATATATATATATATATATATATATATATATATATATATATATATATATATATATATATATATATATATATATATATATATACATACATATATATATATATATATATATATATATATATATATATATATATATATATATATATATATATATATATATATATATATATATATATATATATATATATATATATATATATATATATATATATATAGATATATATATATATATATATATATATATATATATATATATATATATATATATATATATATATATATATATATATATATATATATATATATATTATATATATATATATATATATATATATATATATATATATATATATATATATATATATATATATATATATATATATATATATATATATATATATATATATATATATATATATATATATATATATATATATATATATATATATATATATATATATATATAATATATATATATATATATATATATAATATATATATATATATATATATATATATATATATATATATATATATATATATATATATATATATATATATATATTATATATATATATATATATATATATATATATATATATATATATATATATATATATATATATATATATATATATATATATTATATATATATATATTATATATATATATATATATATATATATATATATATATATATATATATATATATATATATATATATATATATATATATATATATATATATATATATATATATATATATATATATATATATATTTATATATATATATATATATATATATATATATATATATATATATATATATATATATATATATATATATATATATTATATATATATATATATATATTATATATATATATATATTAAATATATATATATATATTTATATATATATATATATATATATATATATATATATATATATATATATATATATATATATATATATATATATATATATATATATATATATATATATATATATATATATATATATATATATATATATATATATATATATATATATATATATATATATATATATATATATATATATATAATATATATATATATATATATATATATATATATATATATATATATATATAT
>OW052220.1:145418009-145470509 GCA_932526605.1 Nephrotoma flavescens
TGCATCGATGAGATGGCTTTCAATGCATCCATGCATTGTATGAATATTTTAAAAAATTGGAATGTTTTAATCCATTTTTTTGTATACGAACAAACATACACAAAACGTAAGAAGGCTGTAAATATTTTGAAACATTTACAGAATCCCGAAATTCGAGCATACTTCTTGTTTTTAAAAAACATTCTGTATTATTTTAATCGATTTAACGCACTTTTACAAAGCGATTCTGTTTTGGTTCATAGGTATGATGAATCTAAAAAAATGTTGATCATTCTTTCTTAGATGATTTTAAAGCCCGAAGTTATTGACGGAATTTTACAAGAAATTTTTTTACTGTCCGATAACATTATGATTTATGAATGAGCAAACCAAACAAAGTATTGATGATTTTAACGGCGGTACCGACTTCAACGAGTATTTAAATACAACAATTTCCGAAGGCCAAACGGATTATATCTCAGATCAACAGAAAATTTTATTAAAACAAAATTGTGTTCGATTCATAGAAAAATGCATCTATAAAATATTAGAAAAATTTCCTTTAAACGACAATTTTTTTCCTTTAAACGACAATGCTAAATGGAAATAGAAATTGCATCATGAAACTACGTCAAAACATTTATCTTTACTTTGCTCAACTAATATGTACCTACCAAAGTGTTTAATTAATATGTAATAATAATTCCAAGAACGATAAATTATAGGAATGAGTTATTTTTATTTATATTTTGTTATTTTAAAGTTATGTAATAAAATGAATTGTAAATGTACTGTTTACTGAATTAAATTATTTACTTAAATTATGATGGGAATTTAGCAGAGAAATTGGGCTTTGTGTATCAAAACTCTGACGAAGTGACGACAACACTGCTTGCTTCCAACTTGATTGACGTAAACTAATTGAAGTCCTTACACAGCAAATATATGAAAAATGTTTCGACCTTATATTAAAAGTATACAAAATGCCTTAGCGAATTATTATAAATTCTTAATTATTAATAGTTAACCCCAGATTATATAGAAATTTTCTTTCGACACACTACTGCAATAATTTTTGACGCAATTGTATCCTAACTATTTTTGATTCATGCTTTGCATCAGTATGTGATACACGATTGCATCGCATAAGCCTCGATGCAATGGTTGCATTATAAATTGCAGCAAAATTTGTAAGTGTGTAGTATTCAATTTTCCGTGCTAAAGTATCATCCTGTGTGTATTTTGAAAAATCGTGCTGTGTACATACTACATTTATTATGAAAAACACTAAAATTTTTAAAACTTTGATTCTAATATTTTCTTTTTCACTCTTCCAGTCATGAAATGATTCCATTGAATTGAAAACCATAGTAAAAACGTTGTATTTTCATTGCGCCTGTCATCTGATTTTCCATTTCACGATTTCAATAGTGACAAATAATTTTCTTGTGTGCTCACACCTACATATACAAATATAGGGGAAGACGATTTTCCATTCTGTACGATTTCTATTACATTCACAAAAGTGTTTTCCCATATTATCGATAACAACAGCTTAATTTAAAAGTGTTATAATAAAAAAATATAAAAAAAATTAAAAAAATATATTTTTATGTTATATTTAAATAATCCATTTTTCGTTTTTGATGTTGTTTAATAAAACATTAAAAATAAAGCTTTTTCTTATTGTTTAGTTGATATCTTATCTCAATCATTTACATTTCAGTATTACAAAAGTTTCAGTGTGAAAATAGAGCAAAAATGTTACAATAAAAAAGTTATTCATAAAAAAATAATAGAAAGCTTCTAAGTCTTTTTATTACAAAGTAAATAAATAAAACGAAATTTATTGTGTAATTGCTAAAAATTTAAATAGTTAAGGAATTTTGTGTTGGGGGTTGGTGTGAGAAACGAAAAATTATTTAGGTAAATGAGCACTAATTTACTATCTATATAAATTTATTTTTGCAATTTTTTCTCATCTTTTTTTGTCGACTATTATTTTTTGGGTAAAATCAATAACTTAATAGAATTGTAAATTGTGGTACTTATTCATTTTTTTTAATGTTTGACACACAAAAAAATCTCAAGTAACTTAGATTTTTTCGACGTAGTAAAGTCATGGTATGGATATATTTACATACTTTAAAAAAAATATTTGGTACATAGAAGTATTCCAGCCAAGATTTTTTTAGAAAATTATTATATCGGTATCGTTTTTGGTGCCACTCTGTCTATGTGGTATGATAGCATAGAAAAATCCAGCTATAACCTAACGAATAAAAAAAATTGATTATGTATAAAATATTTTGTGGATTCATTTCAATGGATTTTTTCTTCTTTTTACAAATGAAAACAATAATTATCTTGTTGACTATTGACTACTAATTGAACTTTATTTGATTAAAAGTTATAAATTAGGTTTTATCAATTTCTGCGTTTTTATTCACACAAT
The DNA here is from genome assembly GCA_932526605.1 of Nephrotoma flavescens. Taxonomy (NCBI): domain Eukaryota; kingdom Metazoa; phylum Arthropoda; class Insecta; order Diptera; family Tipulidae; genus Nephrotoma; species Nephrotoma flavescens. Next base: position 145,420,444 of record OW052220.1, read on the forward strand.
CAAAGCTGAGTTTGGTTCTGAAAGTGTAATTGGCTTTTTATATAAAATACATTTCATAATACAGGCACAATACTATAATTTGATTCGTTGTGTTGTAGGGGACTTTTATTGTAGAGGAATCTCACATTTATTTTTATAAGGACCTAGCATAAGTAGCAATTCTAGAGTAAACTATTTAAATAATAAATAAAACTGTCTGTGATGGTGGCTACGATTCTCTTGCCTAGGACGTACGAAACCTTATTCCTTTTCAAAATGTTGTATTTACATTGTTCAGTGATAATATAGGTCGTTATCTGTATTTATTTAAAATCTTTCATGTATTTTAATTAAATTCTTTATATATATATATATATATATATATATATATATATATATATATATATATATATATATATATATATATATAATGAACTTGGTTTATTTAATTAATTTATATTCATTTTATAAATTATCTATTAGTTGATTATCGATTTAGATACGCAATGGTGATATGTGAAATTGTTTATACAGATATAAGGATCGTAATTAAGCTAAAGAAGCCTTAGCCAAGAAGTTTACAGTTGTTTTATATAATGTGGGAGTATCACATTTTTATATTATGTGAGACTATCGTTTTGATGGGTTAATCGGGCCCGAGACCAAGGATCTACAATTGATTCCACGTACCTGGTTTAAATACAAAAATGGGTTTTTGTCCAATTTTTCTCGTTTACAAGTTGTAATACGTTAATATTGGTCTCTCTGAACCAACCATCAAAAATTTTCCAATTTACCATCAAAAATTGTAACTGCAACAGACGACTGCAAATATGATGTAGTAATAAAAGTTCAGGATTCCATCCGTGAATTTTCATTATAGAGTTGGTACAAAAGTATAATCAAAAGACGAAGCTTTGTTTTGGCTTTTTGACATAATAACTTTATCACTGCTCGAAAAATAATACGCACATGCAACTTAATCTGTAAGAATTCATTCCGTAGATTCTGATAAGCAAAATAATAATATATTAATTTCTTTTTATCTAATTCACGATCAGAACCATCGTTATTACGACACAACTGACTCTACCTCTGTCTAGCCTTAACATTCTATGAAGGTATTTCTTTCATAAATACGCGATTCTTAATAGGCGACTAATAGATCGCTTAGTCCGTGTTAAAACCTAAATATCGTTATTCGCCTAGATTTGATAAATCCGAACAGGGCTTCTTCGAAAAGGTATTTAATCTCATTATTCATTTTGATCTGGACTGGCCGGTAAATCATTCTTATTTGATTCTCTTGTAGATACATATAGACAACAATCCGGAGAGCAGGACATTAAACTTTTGATTCAAATTTAACTGAATGAGGAGATCTTATTGCAGTGCACGCCAATTCTGATAGTTCGGCGCTCGCCATTTTCAATACTGCAAATAATGAATTTGTATATTTAAGTCGACTTCAATAAGAAATATATTTTTAAGGTAGATGCTATGTGTAATTTAAGTATATACAAGAAGCAATTGTCTTCGTCGGTGACCTTAACATTTCTGATCTGACATGAACACGATTAGATGATAGCATTCACTATGTTGCAAATAGTTAAATCAAGAACAATGTATACAAACAACTCTATCTAGTGTCTTCTTCTGATTTGAGTAATTGCATCGTTGCAGAAGATTTCCCTATACTATTGATTTATACCATCCGCCGATTATAATCACACTTGTTACTAATCTTGTAATAATAATGTTAATTCTGAGGCTCGCTGTCTCATTTTAACACATTGAACGCCAACGGGTTTTTTTAATAAAATGTAAAAAAAAAAGTTTTTTTGTTTTTAAATTTTATTTAATAAGAATGAGAATTCTGTGGCCAAGTTGTAGTAATGTGCAGAAGGGCTGCGTCATCAATTATAGTAACATTTAACATAGAACTCGTGACTAACAGATTTAGGCAATTTTTTAATTTCAAGAAAAAGTATGACGGATATCCTGCTGCCTTTAGGTATGATTGGACCCACAATCATTACTACCCAAACTTATTCCATCAAACGTCCTCAAATAACGATTTTGAACCCGACTTGAACTAATCAGGACATTGCGTTCAACAAGATTATCAAGCTAAATATCATTTTTCAACCGGTCCTGATGGTCTGCTGTTTTAAAGAAATACTTTAACAATCTCACCAAGCTACTCGTGGTCCTTTTCACAAAAACTCATTGTTTCATAAATTTGGAAAGATTCTATTAAAGTTCCCATCCCCAAAAACGACTTAAACGTAAATCAGATGACTGCAGGCCAATTGCGAAACTGCCTTGTATTCAAAAATTTTTGAAAGTACTATAGTATGTACCATTCTCTGCATATTCATTGTAAACAATTGTTTTTTGATATGCATCAGTTTTCTGAAAGGAACATCCACAACCTTTCTAACTGAATTCACATATTATGCCTTGAACATCACTGAGCTAGGAAATGTGGTTGATGTCTTTACCACCGACAGCATTCGACAGCATTTCCCATAAAACTATATAATTAAACTAAACTAAGACCAAGTAAGCTCTTATCTGTTGGGATGAATGTAAGGTGCTTTTAAAGGTGAAATGTTGGTCTGTAGAATTTCTGATCCTTATATTAGGAAGACCCTTGGTCCGGCCTTCGTTCGCCCTCTGCTTAAATGCGCTTACTACGTCTGATCTTCTTAATCCAGATAAAGAGAATTTTGTCATTTTGCTCTTCGGGGCTACCGTCGATCGTCTTTAACAGTGAAACAATTAAATTAAACAATAAAAAAATTAAATAAAATTCATTATTCATTCTCATACCTTGAGAATGGTGGCCGCTTGTAGGATTTCACATCATAGAACTTATTATCGTCAGAATACGCGCATTACTTGGATGGTGCGCGAGGTTAATTAGAACTTACAAGTTTTTGACTTATATTGAAGTTTTCTAAGAAGGTGTTAAACTTTTGACATTTTAACCTTATTTTAAGATAATTTTCATAGTGATTATATTTTTATGTAGAAAAATTGATGAGAAGTGTTCTAAATATGAAATAGATAAATATATATTTCATATTTAGAACACTCCTCATCAATTTTTCTCATTTTATAATTTTTGAAATGTGTTGCTATTAATCAGACCCAACTGCCGGTTTTCCTCCTTATAGCGATATGATATCGCACTTCCAAACTACGCACCTAACCTTAATTTCGGGAACATCGTAGTGTACGACGATGTATGGAAAGTAATGAATTTTTGTTCGCCTGGCTGATATTAGCCGTGTTTTTTCTAAGCATCCTATAGATGTATCCATAGCACCCAATTTTCTATATCAAAACTTATATGTAGCGCGCTATTATTTATTTAACTCTTTTAGTTTTTTCTTAGGTTGCTGATTTAAAGAAGGCTATACCTAGGTGTCGGTGGGCCGATTCTATCCCACTTAATTAACCTATCCAATCCATCAGTTTTGTTACGTGTAAAAAAAGAGTGTACGGTGATCCCGGCGTCACCAGGGAGATCATATGTAAGAACTTGGTCGTGCATTCAGAATGAAACAATCAATCAAATTTATTAGATTAAAACGTTCTGATATTTCTACTAAATTTCTATCGGCAAATTATTTAATTTCGTTATTTGAACGAAATAAAAGAAAAAGATGTTATCCAAATTTTTAGCTAGCAAAAATCACAGGTTATGCATTTTTTCAACGATTTAAACTATCTCTCTCTCTCTCTGGCACTAAACAATTTAAACAGTAACAACAAAATTATCAAAGAATGCTACGATTTCAACACAAAGAAGAAAACATATTTTCAACAAGTGAAGCCAGAGCCATGTTTGATTTTAAGAATCGTATTAAACGGTGAATTTTATTTTGAGGGAAAACTTTTACTATGGTCCCATAAGAAACACTGTAAAATAGCCCATTTTTGAATGAAGAGAAATTCAAACGAGTATTTAAATCACACTTAAAAATTCCTTATTTGAAAATCAGCCAAGATTCCTAGAATTGAACTTTCTGTTTCGTTATGTAAATTGATATCCCGCAAATTGTGCATAAATCCATTACAAGATTAGTTTTGAAAAATAAAAAAAAACGGTTCCGTCTGATAAATGAATATTAATCGGATCAAAATGAATTGGTGAAAAAAAACGATGTTTTAATTGCAATCAAAAATCACAACGTTTGTAAGAAAATTAAACAGAAAAAATGTCTAATACCCTTCTTGACAGACTAGCGATTAGCTAAACGCGTTTAATCATTTTTTCGAGTTTATCTCTTAATGTGTCAACTTCAAGATTAGCTAAACGGATTTTGTTTTAGGTTTAGTGCACAAATCTCTCAATATTTTGAAGTTTATCGCATAGAAAGGGGGAAGTCCACTATCAGGTACATTAGAAGAAATATGTATTTGAAAAACGACACATTAATATCAAAATCAACAAATACAAAGATAACTTACAACCCCCATAAATAACTTACAACCCTTCTATAAAATATCCCTTAGAAACAGAAAGCAATAAACAAATATGAACCTGGGGCAGTATGTTGTACCATCACTTCGAATCGAAAAAAGTCGAATTCGAAAAAAGTCGAATCGAAAAAGTGAAAGTTGTATCATTTTTGCTTTTCGAATTTTCGAAAATGATACAACATACCGCGCCATTCGACTTTTTTCGAATTTCGATTTGAAGTGATGGTACAACATATCGCCCCTGTTTTGGAAACACAACCGCCTACGAACAGTAATAAATTAGAACAGAAACTCAAATTTAAAAAACCTTAAAAAAATAGACGTAGGAGTATACAAATTAACATGTGACGAATGCCCAAAATTTTACATCGGACAAACATTTAGAAGCTTTCCAGGTACAACGAACATATCAACGACATAACAAAAATAGAACCAAAATCAAATTTTTTGTTTCCGGACAAATATAGCGCTACCGTATTTTTATTATTGAAACAGGGTTTGCTAAACTACATGGTTAGGTTGACACCATGTAGTTTAGCAAACCCTGTTTTTGTAGTAGATTAACTAAAGTAGTTTAACTAAACGCGTTTAGCTGAACCCTAGTCTGTCAAGGGTATAACACAGAAGTTTTTATGAATCTCAAGAATTTTTATTTATTTATTTATTTATATAATTTACCTACAGGGTTACAATCGGTAATTATTACAATTATTAAAAATAAGCGACATAACAAATTGAAAAAGTTATTTAATTTAAGAACGGTTATTATAAAATTTAAATAGTTCGTTCCTCAATGAATTTCTTGACATGTTAAAATCAAACCTATGAAAAACAAGATTAAAAACACGCTATGAAAAAACCATGTTGTGCGGGTGAAATAACCGTTTTAACATGGAAAAAAAAAACCTTTGTACCGTAAGCTCAAAGAGTTTTGGAATGGCGGAGAGAATAGCTATCCCACGATAATTACAGATATCACTTCTTTTACCGCACTTAAAAATTGGATGTATAACAAAGTTGGTTGAAACGTAGATAACTTACAAGCATATAAATTCTAAGAAAAAAATGTCAAAAAACCTCACAACAGCAAAAAGTGTATCTGTGAGTCCTACAGAAAAATCCAATAAGAAAAAATATGGCGGTATAAATTTTTGAAGTTTTTCTTACACTATGGTATGGTGTTACGAATACATAGTATTGTAATATTCCTTTTATATCTTGCGTGTAATTATTATGGTACAAATCCCAAAAAAACGTCAAAATAACGCGACTTTTAATAAACCTGTTGTGGATTTTACAAAATATGAATGAAGTCTATTAGGTATTAGGCCAGAACGCATGATGTCATCTGCATATAAAAGAATTCGTTCTGAAATATTAAATATGCAGCGCGAAGCTTCACACTGCGTTTACCTACTACCTGCTCGAGTGCCATATTAAACACCACATTGGTGCATTTTTGACTACTATCTTCTTCCTATTGTATTATTCACACATTCTTCTTATTTCATTGCCTAAAATTTGAACATTCTCGTAACATCTTGCCGCTTCTTTATTTGTAACTATATAGCCAATTGTTCACTCAACAATATTTTGATTGGAATGACTCCAGGTAGGACAGTAATCGCTTGGGTTGAGATTGTGATATACACTCAGAGAAAAAAGTTGTTGAAATAACAATTTCATATGCAAAATCAATAAAAAACATAGGTTGTTTTTGGACAATAAACGAAGTTATTGCCGTAACAATTTTATAGTTATTGATTTTACTACCTTTAAATAGACACAATAATTTTTATATCAATAAGAATTTAGTTCAGTTCAATAACTTGACGTTTTAAATTGAACGTTCTTTAGTTATTATTCCAAAAAATTAAATTATTAATTTGTACAAAGAGCGTAAAGGTATAAACAGAACCAGAGATACAGCGACAAGATACATCGGCAAAATACATTTGTCTGCTGGCGATGTCGCTTTGGTAAACACAACAAGCGCGCCAGCGTTGAAGCGACAAAACAAGAAAAATAATACCAAATTAACCCTAAAATATTTCGTTTGTCTTTTCATCGACTCTATTTAAATTTTTTTACATAAAACATTGTGTACAACATTCCGATTTGGTTGAAATTCATTTAAAAAAAGTTGTAAAAAATGTTTACCAACATAATAATCTGAAAATTATATTGGTGGTACTGCAGCGCCGGCGACAAAATTAGAATAGATTCTAAAAAAATTCGGCGACAATGTCGCCGTCGCCAGCGACATTGGTTGTGTTAGCATCCTATGGTTTATGTGTATTTTAATTTGACAGGCGTTGTATCTTGTCGTTGTATCTCTGGTTCTGTTTATACCTTTATAATCATAATAAAGGATATTCTGGATAATATGAGGGTGATGGTACGGGTACCTACCATGATAGGGTGAGGTTGAGGTGAGGTTACCAATACCAAGACGTTGCAACTTGGAACGCATTTTGAATTTCAAGACCATCTCGCATTTAACCATAGAGGATGCGAGGCCCGTAGAGTAGAGACTATCATCTTGCTTAAGAAGATATCGTGTCGTGTTGCTGATATTGCGGCACTAACTTGGTCGATGGAGTTTACCACCAAGTTACAGCTGCAATATCTCTCTAGAATTCAATGTTTCCATTAGTGTGAAACCAAGCAATGGAAACTTGGTTTCGCACTAATGGAAACACTGAATTCTTTACTACAAAAATATTGCAAACTTTTGCAAACTACAAAAATATTGATAATTTTTGAACTTACATATAAAGTATAAGTATAATGCTTTAGCGAATTTTAATGATTAACGAGAACAGTCACACGTTGTAAATGTAATAACTTTAGTTGTTGAATTAATAATTTAATCAAGTCCTAATGTTTATTTTAACAACGAACATTATCCGATCAATAAATTTAGTAAGTGTAGACTTGATAACTAATACATTGTCATTACAATAAGTGTATTTAGTAGTAAAACTATTTTATTTTATTGATAGAATACATGTTTTTGTTAAACTTAAAACTAAGTTATTCATTAAACAATTTTATTGCTGATTTTCGAAAAATACGATTCAATAAGTCAAAGTTATTGAATTAAAAACGTTTTTTTTTCTGGGTGTACGCTTTAGTAATACCATGAAGAATTATCCTTTGTGCTCTAATTAGTGTTGTTCGGTGTTGATAACATATTCTTGTTATTGATCGTAGAAATATTAAAAGAACAGTCCCAATCTTCTATTACAGTAGGCCACCACAGATTATCAAAAACTCTAGATATATCTAGGACTTCTCCTAGGACGTACTTTTGCTCCTACTCCTTTACTGTCTTCTTCCTTTCCCCTTTTTCACCATAGCGTCCTTTGTGGGCCTATTTTATCTGAAAATATTCATGAATCCGCCAATAATCAATTTCGCAAATAATCTTCCTAGGACTGAAAGCAGCATGATTGGCCCTATGCTTTGGGATAGGTATCACTGCCCTCTCGATCACTGCCTTTTACTCTCTTTTTCGTGGTATATAATAAAGTATGGTTAGAAAATTTTGAACTCGAGATTTTTGCAGATTTACCACTAACATGCGCACTAACATTTCGATGCCTTTTTTGTAGAACGGTTTATCGTTGTCTTTTTCCCTGGAGCTGTTTTAGAGGTCTGCAAACAGTAATAATCGCTGATGGCCAAACCTGGCGAATTCGGTCCTTTTTATTGCGCTTAAATAGCTCCAAACAGCGCACGGATTCATCGTTGCGTTGTCGTTTTTGATTTTTTGTGAGCAAAAGCGGAACTCACTTCGAACACAGCTTTCTCATGAACAAATGTTCGTGCAAAATATGATCAACATGTTCAATTGATATCTTTAATTTCAGCTAACTCACGAAACTTCACTTTACGGTCTTTCAAGACATTTTCGCCGATTTTTGAATGTTTTCTGGAGTCACAGCCTGATTTGGGCGTCATTAGAGCGTGGGCATAATCGGTGGTGGTACGACGACGTTTAAATTCGGCATACCAGCCGATGATGCTTGATATTCCTGGTGCAGAGTCTGTGTAACACTTATCAAGCCACTGCTTTGCTTGAACGGTATGTTTCTCTCTCAAAAAACAGTTTTTAATCAACACACGAAATTATTTTTTCCATTGTTTTGAAATTAACAAAAGTAACGTCACTAAAACAACTGTAACTTGTAAACTTAATGATCGAAATGTTCATGAAATTTTACAAGGTATCATTTGAAGGTTGGTAGAATTTATAAACCATATGGATTTTACATTTAGGGCAAAATCTATCTGTCAGACCAAAGAAAGAAAGGAAGTAGTTTTTGAGCCAACTAAATGTCTGTCTCTACAACCCAGACGGATTGACCGATAGAGATGAAGTTTCTCACTCAAACTTTTCTCATAAATTAAGAGATCCCAATAATTTTTGGCTGAAATCCGTCAGTGTGTTCACTATTTATAAGAAAAACGATTATTAATTAAAAGATTCTTAATTAATTTTGCAACAATATCGGCCTAGATCAGATTTTCAAAATTTAAGAGGAAATGACCATTTTTGTTAAAATAGAAGTGACAAATTCTATAGGATCTAATCAATTTTTGGTTAAGGTGTTGAAAAGTTTAACATTTTCAAAAAACGGCAAAGAATTAAAAGATTCAAATAAATTTTAAAATTAAATTTTCAACCAACAAGAGTTAATGCTGTTGAAAATTTGACTTTAAAGTTTATTTGAACCTTTTAACTCTTTCTCGTTTTTTGAAAATGTTAAACTATTACGGAGTTGGCCACTTGTGGTGAATATGTGCCCTCCTTTCTTTATTATTATCACTTTGCCGTTTTTCAAGATTTTGAAGAAATTTCTGTATCCAACCATGCATTCTGGAAGCTAATAATACTTGGCCCAATAATTGGCCAAGACCTTTGTTGAATTTTACTAAAAGTGTAGTACTCTATTACATTTTTCATTTTGTGAGGTTACATTAAGTAGTAATGTTAAATTACTTTCGTGACTGGAAACACCGTTTACGTTATGTTTTCATCGATACAGAAGAAAGAACATAATTCGGTTGAGTACACAGAAAAAATAATGTTTCCTTGTAAGTCTAATAGATTCCTTAAGTAGCGGGGGTTCTATATGCAACTACTGCCCTTTTTAATAACAAGAATTCAGCTTGCTATTAAGGATTAAAGAAAGAAAATATTCCTTGCCAAATTTCCATAAGCAAGTGTAAAATGCTCCCGTTAGCGGTTCTGGAGTTTAATACTTTTCTGGTTAGAATTTTTCACAAAGTTTGCAAATTAATAATTAGAGATGATATATGATACTTTAAAATTGATTTTACTTTATTTAACGAGTAAAGTTTATGTTATTTGAAAACTTTTGTTGCGTTAAGATTTCCCGGTAATGTGCTTTTAGACTAATGAGTTTCGGCTAGGTTTTAGTTGCTAAATAAAATATTTATTTTCTTATTCAAGTTTTCAATATTTGATGAAATGAACCATGATAAAATTATACATACATTTTGGCAATATTATTAACAGTGAAATTAAGTGCTGGAAAATTAGCTTATTAAAATTTGGAAGAAATAAACAAAAAATTGTCTTGCTCGCAACAATGAGATCAAATTTACAAAAACAAAACTTTAATGAAATCACTAACTTTACTTGTATAATCGTCGCCCTCGTTAGCTTAGTAAGTAGAGTGCTTGCTCTGTTATTCGGGGGTCCCGGGTTCGGTTCCTGGTGGTGACCAGAAAAATGGTTGCGACTGGGTGTTTTTAACGTGCCATATGTTATTTATGTATGTTCGTCCATTTTCAGATTTACAGCCATAGTATAGTTACGGCTTTGTCCTTAATATTTAATTATGTGGTATAAGGTATGAATAGGTGAATGAATGCTGTTTTTAGCAAACACTAGCGATTGTGACATATTTATTTCCCCAGATTTTTACATAACTTTATTTATTTTACTGTGTGGCACATCTTAGGTTTTGACCACGTTTTTCGAAGACGTTCAACGAATTAAAGTAAAATTTTATTTTCAAGGCAAAATAGAAACACATAATACCACAACCACTTTAGCAGATGATGAATCTGTTTTATTTGCAGCACGTTTGCAGTTTTATTTTGCGAAAAATTAACAATAATGCCTAACAAGGCTGTTTAAAGAAACTAGCTCATTGTTTCTGGTGCACAAACTGCGATGTTTCACTACAGTTTTCGGCATCAAGGTTTGAATAATACTTCTTAAAGTTTTTATTTCAACGAAAACCAAATGTTTATTATCAGATTATAAAGATAGTTCTTTTAACACTGGTTATATTTAGTATTAGTTTACGCTTTTCTTGTAAAGTTAATAAGTGTATTATAAGTTTTAAAGATTTTAGGTCCTAAAATCACCTATCGGTTTCTACAATTACATTTTCCATTTGTGTATTTGCCTGATGACAATCAAATGACATGTCAGCATGTTGCTTGAATATGATTGCTCTGAGTTAGTTTCGATTATATATAAAGCACTGCTTTCAGTATACATATTTTGGCACACACTTTATTGTTTTAATGAAACATATGGTAGATCTTCTAAGTAACATAAAAGATAAAAAATTTGCGAATAAGAACCATATATTAATTCAAATTTTGGAAAATTGATTGACGTACATTTTAAGAATAAACAACGGTATGAAACATCTTTCAACGTTAGAAGAAAATGTTCGTGTCAGGAACATTATACTGTATGTTTTTAAAAAAAAAATTATCCACCTTCATTAAAATTGGTGATTTTAAAGTCTGTCTATATTGCTAATACAAAAACATTATTTTAGTCCCGAGTTTACGTGCTCCTTGCTTCCTAATCTAAAACCTCAACCAGTCAAGCTTAAGAGCTTAAGTTGTGCTCCGTTTTGGACCACTTAGGAGACCACCAAAATTTTAGAGGTCAGTTGTTTATTTGTGATGAGAAGCCTATAAAATTTTGATGATTGTAGCACTAACCGAAGTGGTGCAATCGATTACAGTAGGCATTCCAATTAGACCAATAGTCGCGTATTGCAATGCTCCCGCACCACACCTTGTATTGTTTCTTGTATTCGTGTAATATACAATAGTGCCGAGCACGGATTATTTTGCTATCTTCGGCAATATGAGTTACGATGTATATACAAATTTCCATGTTCACCCCAAATTTTAAATCTAAAAATAGCATACCAGTTTTATGTTGTCGGCGCTGATTTTGAATGGAAAGCATTTATTTTTAATAAAGGTTCTTCATCTGTATTTCAAACTTTACAGATCCATAGTTACAAGTGACATTTAAAATTTATTTATGGCCTGTGTGCCATTCGTTGCTTGCTTTATACAGTAGTGCGCTTTCTCATTATGCTAAATTGTATTTAATGAATTTTTGAATCTTTCACGAAATCGATTTGAAAAACAGCTTTCTCGATCAAATCTCTTGAAACTCCTGAAGGATGGAGTCCTGAGGTCTTGCTTGCATTTTCAAATTGGGTTTCCTGCTTTCTCGCAGTCCTTAATAAATGTAGCTAACGTTGACCAAGCGAGGTCGAGATTCTTTGAAACACGTTGCTTTGCTGTTCAGAATCTATTAATTCTAACGAGGATGTTTTCCTTATGCATTGAGAGTAGCTTGTCTGCAATATCGGGGCCGAAAGTTTAGCGATGTTTTTGTCTGGTGGTTTCTAGCAAATACCCACATTTAATAAATAAATATATTTTTTCTCACATTTAATGTAATATTCGCAATTTTGTTTGAAAAATGTTCAATTTTTGTAAGTGGATGTCCTATAGCCAGTCTGCTTTGGTCCGTACGGAATGGAACGCATCATTGTGGTGTTTGTGTTAGACTGTACTGATGATATATTTTGCTTTTGATTTTAGAACTGGCGATTTCTTACTTTTGATCGAAGGAGTGAATGAAAAATGCATTTTAGTTCAATAGAACTGACATTCTGACATTGTTAAGGAAGTTCACTTTGGCCAACCAAATAAATTAGAATTGTCCTTATAATGAAGGTTGAATGGTATAAACACATACACATTTTGCTTTTTCTTTTGATCTTTTCTGGTCATTTAGATGACAATTGAAGTATTGATAAATGAATAAAGTTTTATCATGAATACGGATTTTGCCCTCACACCAGGTTATTTAATTATTATCTTAAATATACAATTTTATAGAAATATAAATTAACAAATAATTTGTTAAAAGTTTGTGGGTTTTGGTTTACATTAATTAAAACCGCCAATAATTACTTTCAGAGTGGCATTTATATTATACTAAATTTAAAACAGGCCCATCTTAGTTTACCGGATTTAACAATTCTGGTTTAAGACATCAGCTTAAGACATACGGTATGGCAGTGATCCATTATTTGAATGATAAATTTACAAAAATTTTAAATTTAGCCGAGAAATTAAATTAAAAAATAATAAATGTTATTTCAGAACGTAGTTCTTCTTATTTTGTCAATTTGTTTTATTTTCTAATTTAAAAATTTAAATACATGTTTTCAATGTGTAATGGCTCATGGGGTATTGATTAATTTCGTTTGAGAAACCTCTGTTTTCAGGAAACTCACATCCACGTGCGGTATTGAGAAAATATGTATATAATTAGTTTTCGAGTTTCAGTGTTAGGATTCATTACATCTCCGTCATATATCTTAATTTCATTCATTCATTTTATTAGAAACCTCGTCTATTTTTGCAACTTTCGGTACCATAAGCATTTTTTCATTTTTTTTATTTCAAGTGGCACTATTCTGGTAATTCCCCGGGAATAGGGAATTGGGGAAAGATTTTACATAGCTTTTATCTATAAATCAGTTTTTTTCTGGCCTACTGAGAAACAAAGTTTGATGTAAATATTAGTAAAATAAATTTTCCATAGCGAAATTATCAGGAAAAGTTATTCCCAATTTTATTTTGTTTTCAAAAAAATTGCCACTATCTTTTTACCTTAGTATGCCAGAAAAAATTATTTAAATATAATTTATATGTAAATTCTTTCCCTAGTTCCATATTCCCGGGGAATTACCAGAATAGTGCCACAGTGGCACTATTCAGACTTTCCCTGGAAATAGTGATTTGGGGAAAATGTTTTCATTGCAGTTTTGTCTAAATTTTCTGGCCTACTGAGGGAATAAGTTTGTTATAAATATTTTCGAAACAAAGATAAATGGGAAAATATTTTTCCCTATAAAAATTTTGGTTTCCCAACTAACTGTGTTTTGAAAATTTTTGCACTAAACATATTCCTTCAGTAGGCCAGAAAAATATGATTTGGTCAAAAATGATATGAAAATATTTTTCCTAATTCCCTATTCCCAGGGCAAATCAGAATAGTGCCACAGCTCGGGAAAGATTAAATTACTAATGTTTTATAATGTGTAGGAAGCCGAAAGGTATTAATTTAAAATTATATTTTAAGAAATCGCATCTCAAGATTTCTTAAAATATAATATGTAATAATAATATTTTATTAAGTGTTAGCACAAAGAAGCAATTGTTGAAGACCAATTCCATTGTAACATATTGTATATTAGAATTGTATTGTCCTGCGCCATACGATCGCTAGGGGTCTGCAACCGGTTTGTTCGTGTAAACTGGCTGTAGGAATAGGACCGACGTTATCCGGCACACCTCCAGTACTTGGTCCTGCAGTCCAGTCAATCAATAGAATATTCAATTAAAACCCGATTTCCTTATTAAATTTCATTTCACCAAGTAAATTAATCGACACCAATTATCAAACATGCCTACAGTTATTATTAGAAAAATGCTAACTAAAATGAACGATATTAGAAAAATATTAAATTAACCACTGCACCGCTAATCCGATCACAAACAGATTAGTCTATCAAGAAAATTGGTCAGTTCTTTAATAAAATTCGCATTTATTCTTCCTATATAGATAATTTAGAATCAATGGGTTAGCTATTCTGCCTCTTGCTAATTGCTGTTATATGTAATCATTCATTGGATGAAGAACTAGGTTTAGATAAAATAAAGGGATTCGATTATTATATCCGTCAACCAGATGCATCAGAAAAAAATTATACATAAAATTGTCGTATGAAATCAATAACTAGAAAAATATATGTATTTGTTGCAATATTGTACAATAAAATATTTTCGAATTGATAAAAATAAGTTATTCTTTTACATTCAAGTACATACTGTTACATATATCGCAATACATATTAAATGGCATAGTTGGCAACATTCCATTTTAACATTGTTCTATTTTTAATACCCACGCAATGTGTTACCCAAATTCTACTTTACCAAATAATTTATTGATTATATTACAGCTTTACAAATGAACTCTTCTCAAGACGCCAGAATTCTAGTTTGAATCGCATCGAATTATTTTAACGGTCAGTAAAGGACTTAGCTTTAAATTAAAAGTTAAATATTAACCGATTACAAAGATTTCGTACATGAGAAATCAAACCACAAGAAGCTGCTAACTATTTTGTCACATTGTTATATTTATGTAAAGTACTGTTAATTATGTGAAGCACCTTCAATTAACTTGGAAAGTACAACAACAGTTATAATGTTTGTTACATGACACGATAAATAATAATGATTATTGTCTATCTTTTTTTTCTTAATAAATGGAAAACAACCCAGAAGAAGGAAAAGTATTAAAATCAATATCTTTGACAATGTAAACGAAACATAATTTTCCACATCTTTTTCACAATTTCATTCTCCATTGTTTTTTCCCCCTCTGTAAAGATGGAATAGAATGAAGAATCCATTTTTATTCTGTATGTTTTTTATTGAATAAAATAAAATCTGGAATGTTTTGTTAGATTACCGAAAAACGAATAAATCTTTTTTTTTTTTGGAATTTACACGTAGAATATGATGTACGAGTATGTTATTTTACCATTTACAATACCAATAAAATCAATTTAATAAAATTAAACAGTAAAAACGCAAACCAATTCCACTCGGCTAAATAAAACATTTAACCCGCCAGAAAAACATCTCCCGTTTATAAGAAAAAAATCGCCAGGCACTTACTGTTTAATCCCTTTAATAAAGATTAAAATTCATCATTTATAGCAAATAAATCGATGAAACTTGATAAAAATGTACAAGTCATTAAATTCGATTGTAAGATTGTAACACCAAAATAAATCTTTGCGGTGTTCAGATATCTTTTCACATTGTTGTAGAAGGAAGGCAACGAAGGAGAAGAAAATTTTAAAAAGCATTGAATAAGAAATAACATCCCTAAACCATCTTATTAAATAATATTTCCTATTTTTTGTAGTTCGTTCCTCATACTTCTCTATAAAGATAACCGTCCATTTATGCAGTTCGCAGAAGAAAATTTCATCTTGAAGATGATACACATAATAATACTCGTATAGCATCCTTTTCAAATATTTATCCAATTTAAACATTTTACTAATAATGCAAATCGAATTTTCAATATTTTGAAGAAAATAAGCAGAACGGACAAAAAAGACGAAAGTTAATTTTCTGATAAAAATCATTGATAAAAATTAGAATTATATTTTTTATTCATTTTTGACTAAACTTTATCATCCATATTTCTCTTACTCCGTACGAAAAACCACCTGTATACTCTATGCATCAGAAGCTTGTAATTGGCGAACGAATTTTATTAGAATTAAATAACTTTGATAATTAAGGAAAGGGATATTTTAATTCAAGATTTTATTTGTTAAAAATTTGAAATTGCAAAAGTCAATTTCGGCACGACCTTATGTACGTGTAAAATTATCTGATATTAAATCAAAACAAACTACAATATACGGGTGTCCCCGATTGGGAAGCTAATCCGTTAAGGGGTGATTCTTTGGTTTATTTCATGAAAAAATTCGTATGGAAAGGGGATTATTGATATCCTTTGAGATACCTCGTGTTTAAAAAATTTGGTTCGAGAAAAAAATACAAGCTAATATTATACTGTAACTTACAAAATATTTATCGGACGGCAACCAACTAAACCTCATTTGACGGACAATTGAATAGGCTATATTAAAAATCTGATTGACTATCTTGCATCTGTATCCATTTAAGAGCTATGACGTTTTAAAGTTAAAAAAAATAAAAAAAAATGATTTTTTTTTTATAAAATTGAGTTTTCTCAAAAAAATCTCTTAATAAATTTTTTTTTACCTAATTTTAATCCGCTATGATATCTTCTACAATCCCGCAATCCGTTATTTGTACGCACGTGCTATAGTTTTTTACTTATGAGATGAAGAATGAAAACACTACACACAAATATTATCTGTTTATTCTCAATTTATTTAAGAGATATTGTAGTGTAAAAATTGCAAAAATTTTTTTTTCATCAGTAAAATAATAGGCGACGATTATCAACACATTTTTTTAAATGTTGAAAAACAAAAATTAAATATTTTCATTAGTTTTGAGAAACAATCTAGTGTTGGAACTAGAAGGAGAAACTTCATCCATATCATACAACACCCCATAAACTATTACCGATAGACCACAATAAAAGATTGGAATTTTGTAATTGGTTGATTGAAATTTTTTTTGACAATGATAGGTTCGTGGACGGATGAATCTCAATTCACAAGAGACGGCATAGCAAACTTTCACAATCTACACACGTTGAAAATCCACATTCGAAAAAACAAACGTCATTTCGGCATCGCTTCAGTGTGAACGTATGGGCTAGTGCAAATGGCGATAATTTAATTGGACCATTCATATTATCATCGACATTAAATAGCGAACGCTATTTACAATTTTTACAAAACGATTTACCACTCCCTCTGGATGATATTCCTCTTGAAAGCAGATTCTTGCATACATATCAACATGATGGTGCACCTATTCACTACGGTATAAATGTTAGTAATTTTTTAAACGAAAATCATCCAAATAATTGAATTGGAAGGAATGGCCCAATTCGTTGGCCTGCAAGATCGCCCGATCTAACTGTATTAGATTTTTGTGTATGGGGAATGATGAAGGCACTTGTATACACCAAAGAGATTGAAACAAAAGAAGAACTAATTCAAAGAATACACACAGCGGCTCAACAGATAAGGGAAGAATTACCAAGAATTGAAATAACGAAAGATATACTTAAACGAACATTAGCCTGCATTCAGTCACAAGGAGGACATTTTGAGCATCTTTTATAAATTTATGTAGCTGTTTTATTCTCGAGCCGAACCTTGTATTGGGCGTTGTAGAGAAGGTCGCACTGAATTAAAATTAATTTTAAAAACATATTAATTGTTTTTTTTTGTTGAGAAAATACGGTTCTTATAAAAAATATATAGTTTTAAATAAATATTTTGGGAAGGACAGTTTAGTATTTTGTGTGTAGTGTTTACATTCTTCATCTCATAAGTAAAAGCTATAGCACGTGGTTACAAATAACGGATTGGGGGATTGTAGAGGAGATCATAGTTGATTAAAATTAGGTAAAAAAAAAAAATTATTAGGGGATTTTTTTGAGAAAAACTCAATTTTATAAAAAAAAAATCATTTTTTTTAACTTTAAAACGTCATAGCTCTTAAATGGACACAGATGCAAGATAGTCAATCAAACCTTAAATATAGCCTATTCAATTTTCCGTCAAATAAGGCTTATTTGGTTGCCGTCCGATAAATATTTTGTAAGTTACAGTATAATATTCGCTTGTACTTTTTTCCCGAACCAAATTTTTTTAAACACCCTGTATCTCAAAGGATATCAAAAATTGACCCCCCCCCCCCCTCTACCATACGATTTTTTACATGAAATGAACCAAGGAATCACCCCTTAATGGATTAACATCCCAATCGGGGACACCCTGTATACCACGATAAAGCATTATAATGGTATCTGTTTATCAAACTTTGTTCATGACTAGAAACTATTGTCGGTTTTTATTGGTAGCCTCGTTTATTCTCTTCATTTTGTCGAAAAAAATTGTTGGTCGCATGTAAACGGATTATTAGAAGTAAAGGCAGGTAGGAAAAAATCGTAAAATTATAAAATATGAATAACAAATTTTACACCATATTTTAAAATTTTAATCGTAATAGTTTACAGATTTATTTACCAATAAAAATACCTGGCGCTACATCCCATTGATTAATTTAAACTTTTTATTTCTAATATTTCATAGTCAAGTTAATTTTGGATTAATGACTGGTTTATCCATTGAATCCTAGCCAGGTCATAGGGCTGCTAACAGGTGCATGCTACTGCTGGATGAGACATACCGGCAAACCGAGTGAATGGATTAATGTCATTTTTCTTCCATATTTATTACAATTACTAACTTTTATGATTTATATTACTCAAGCAACGATTGCTTGACGTTGTTGGATGAAGTTCTTATCGCATTGACTCTCTGCGTTACGCGCCCTCCCTAGTTAGTTAGCTAGTAGTAACAGTTTATAGATAGCTTATCGAAAATATCTCACAAATTAAAGAGTTCGAGTTGCATTGAGGTTTAATCATTTAAGTTTAGGTGAAAAACAGTAATCCGTATTGTACGGATTTTGAAGATGAAGTATTTGATAACTGTAATAGGAACTTCCTATGCGTTTACCACCAGCTATATTCTAACATAAGGCATCTACCATAAGGTATCATAATTGAAAGTATGTATGTACATATGTATTTTTAACCCTGAACGTAATAGTTTGTAAATATTGTTTACAATTAAACAAGTGTTTCCATTAGCTTGTTCTCAACCTTGATTATGTAACAGAATTGCTATTTAATTGTTACAATAGGAATATAAATAAAGCAAAATCCACACAGTCTCTGGCCATGTGCTCGTTAATGTTTAATCTTTTGCCAACAGGATGAAAATTCATGAAGTCTCCTTACACCACTTGGAATGAATGGTTCCGATAATTTTATTCATTATTCTAGTTGTTTCAGCAACTAATGAGGTTCAACAGGCATTTTACAATTCATAGGCCAACAAATTCTGTTCATCGTCCGGCTTTGTGGTGTTCCGTTTATTGTTAGGAATATTTTGAAACACAGAAAAGTGTAAAAAATGAAAGGTAATTATTTTAACTATCGGTCATCACGCTGTTTCTAATGTTTTACTTTTCGAAATTTTGTAAAATCAGCGAAACATGTGAGCTGAGTGATATCGTTATCGCGAGAAAGTTTTAAATCATTTAAATAAGATCGATTTTTCATCGATACAACTAGTAGGTAGAACGGTACAAAATCGAAACATTTTTAAAAATTGCAGATGGCCTGAAGAAAGTAAACCTTCACAAATAGTGATGAAAGCAAAAGTGTCACCATAATACATCGTTAACTGACCTCCAAAGATTAAGTTAAATAAATTTTGGGTTATTCTGGTTAATAGCCAGATAATGTTTTTACATCAAGGTGAGGTTACCAAGACGTTGGCAGTTTAGTTTCGAACTTATGAAACATTGGATCCTTTATATTAAAAAAGACGTAAGTTATGTATGCGATTTTTGTTGTATGCATGCATGCGTTAAATACAATAAAATTCGAGGTTACTAAGGGGTTGACAATTGCGTAGCGAATCATAATAGTTCGCTAAGGCACTATGATTATACTTTGAATGTAAGTTCAAATTATTCTCAATATTTTTGTAGTTTGGTCACTGATTATTTGGTCACAATGATTATTTAGTTTTTAAATTTAAATTATTATTTTTACAATCTGTCCCCTGTGCATATTGTAAATATTAGTGTTTTGTGTTATTTTGTAAATAAATGCTTCCTAGCTTAATTACATTTCATAATAAATAAATAAATAATTTGATATTCCAACGACGTTAATTGATGCAGCTGATTTACCTTTTGGTTTAGCTGGTTGTTGTTCTAGAGCAAGTTGTTTCTAGTTTTTGTTGTTTGGTTTTTATTCCGGTTTAAGAGCCAATTTATTTCTCTATAATTTATGTTCATACGGATGGAATGGATTAATGGTAACATCGATTGCAGGCTTAGGTATCGTTTCAAGTGTTTGATCCGCTTTTTAGAACTCTTTATTTCTTTCAAATTGCCAGTTCTTCTTTCAACTTAGCCGTAAATATCTTTATTTCTCTTAATTGTTCCAGGAGTTCTCTTTCTCGCACTGAAAGATATTTTCAGTTGCAGGTTTAGGTTAATTTGGTAATTTGGAACTTCGTCCAAATGGGTTAAACAATGATTGTGTCACCCCAGAATACCCAGCCTCGCTGCTGTACCACGTGGAGAAGTACAGTCCGTTTTTGCCAAGTCTGTCCAAACAGTACCTCCTCTTCGAGACATAGACGCATCTACCAAGGTGCTACCTAAGTATACACAGAGACTGCCCTCACAGTACTCTAGGCTAAAGTTAAAATGCTGCCCTGAGTAAAGAATTGAACGACGAATTCCTTTACCTTGTAAAATAAAGTATAATTGTCATACAAAATTTTAACCTCGAATTTTTTGCACTTTTACCATTCGCCATATCAGCCAAATTAAAAGTAGTCCACCGAAAAAGGCAGCCTTCCTAAAAGCTTCTCGTTTCGCGTAAATATTTCGAAAACGATTATGAACTACAAATTCTAAATTAACTCTTGCAACAATATGTCGCAATTATGCAACAATATGCAACAATTTGTCGACCGGACAAGTGGTGCAGTGGTTAAAGCCTCGGCACTTGGACCGGGAGGTACTGGGTTTGAATCCCAGCAGAAGTAGGACTCACTGCTAATTTTCTGCATACCAATAAGGAGTTGAATTTGTGTTTCTTAGCATTATTGACTTCGTTTATTAACATGAAATACCACACCTGCAGTAATTGCAGATTATCTTTTCATTTCTGCAATGCAATCGCCGAAATCCGAACGAGAGGTTTCAAACAGTTCTGTGTGTGTATGAGTCTGTGCAGTCTAGTCGGATTGCCCGATCAGTATAAAACCGGTGCTATATTAAATTTCAATAATGCTATACTATATTTACTATAAAAAATTTCAATAATGCTATACCGATTTCGGTATAGCATTATTGAAATTTAATATAGTAAATATATAGGGTGTTCCAGAAAGAATGGACAAGTCTAAAACACCTTATAGTAGAGCTATTGGGCGCTCAAAATAAAATACAAATAAATATATCGCAAGTAGTACCTACTACCAAAGATATATCATTTTATTTTTAAATAAAGTCCATTTGTTCACGTTACTTTACGTTTCCGATTGCCACGGCTACAAATAAATTAAATCCATCGGTTTTTTGGTGTTATAATGATCTTATTGGACTATACTAATAGATATGCAGTAAAATGTGTAGTGTGAGTTGCGCCGGTGGCATAGTGGTCAGCATGCTTGCTCCAGCAACCGGAGGTCCCGGGTTCAATTCCCGGTGGTGACAAGGCAAAATTTTCACGGCTGGTTTAGGACCAATGAATTAATCACTCATTATCCGAAATGGAAAAATGATTATGAAACCTCATTTGAGGCGGCCAAATCCCTTGATGGGATATAGTGCCAGAGAGAGAGAGTGAGTTGCAGTTGCACTTTTTCTAAAAAAAAAAAAATCTAAACTTCAATGTTCAGCATGAAATGTGGTAAATATTTTTTTTTAAAGTTTGAGAGTCATTGGTGAAAAAATTGTATGAGAACCTAATTGGCTAACTATATGCGTGTTTAATGCAGATTCTAAAATGGTATAATAAATTCCTTTATCTAATGTAAATACGAGGTTATTGCTATTAATATGCAGAACGAGTAAATTCGATTAAAAAACAAAATTTTGAAAATTGGATCCATTTGAACTTTTTTTTAAAAAATGTATATCTTATGCCGGGTTACTTCAAACGAACAGTTTTTAAAACAGTTCTTTTTTCAGAAAGCAAAACAAAAACATGTTTTGTTTTTTACAAACAATTTTCTTTTTTCAAAACAAACTGTTCCATAAGTTTTGTTTGTTCTATTTATTAGTGTTTGTTCTGTGTATCCGTGTATATGTTCAAGTTTGCAAAAATGTCCGATAACGACAAGACATTTAATTAGTTGTGGATTTTATTTTAATTAGTGAGACCCAAAGAAAATGTAAACCGTGATATTGGGTTACTTCTTTATGACAGTCTTCAAAAATCACAATAAAATTGATAAAATGTTTAAACAAATGTTACACAAAGCAAAACTGCAAAAGTACCTGTTTCAACAGAACCGACTAAAAACGAAAACAAACTTCTTTTCCTTTGTCTTACCGACTCGACATGGGAAAATGCTTGTTTACTAAAAACACTGTTCTCCGACAAAAAAGTTCTATAAACTGTTTATTTTTATAAAACATTACGGTTTTTATTGAGAAAACAGTTTTTCTTTGTGTTTATTGTTTTGTTCGTTTGGTGGAAACCTGGCATTAGGTACTACTTCGGATATATTTTATTTTGTATTTTATTTTGAGCGCCCAATAGCGCTACTATAAGGTGTTTAAGGCTTATCCATTCATTCTGGGACACCCTGCATATAGCATTTACAAAAAGAGCAAAATTAAACAAAACGATTGTAAATTTAATTTTAAATAAAACTAGCTCAGACCAGTTTTTTAAATTTTACCGGAAAAGAGCAGTTTTCATAAAAAAAATTATTTCTCCAAAATTCAACATCTCTACAGTCCAAGAAAACTGACTAATCGGGATGAAACTTGCAAAATATCGTGAACATCTGTATTAGCGGTCGCTCGATAGCACTATCTCCGCTTTTTCAAGTTTAGCAATTATGTTGTATAGTATAACATGTACAAAAAAGTAACAGTTTATTTTGGTGGTTTTCTGAAATTTAAGCGGAAAAATGAAAAAAAGCTTCGCCTTAGAAATCAAGGGTGGTGCATTAGATCTATGTGAGTTCTGGGTCAAATAATGGCGGCCGTTGGCCACAACTTATTCGCCCTTAATTGTAATATGGATTTTATATATTATTTACACTAATACATTATACTTATCTAGGGATTGAAAAAAATGTCTAGGGATTGAAAATATGTATATCGGAGAAAAAATCCTGAAGTATATTTTGTGTTTTAGGGAATAATCTCCGATTTTGTTTATACTCACTTCTCTAATGCCGTTAGTTTTAGAGGTATTTCATTTTATTGTATTGGTCCCCACTTCGCCCTATACGTAGCTGATTAGATATGTTAGATTTAATTTAATTAATGGTAATTGGTGATCTTGATAATTTAATAACGCCTTAACGTTATATATTTCATTTTAAATAAATCAGAGTTTGTTCTTTTCTTTTTGTGACAAAAAAGTTCAAATTTCGAGCATTCGCTCTTTGTCAACTTTAACTATTCTATTCTCTTTTAAATTTAAAAATACAGCTAAACACCTTTTCATGACCCTCTCGATACTGAGATAAGATGAAGAGCAGATCAAAAAGAAAAAAGAGTTTAACAAAAAATATAGGAAAGTGTGCTGACCCATGGGTAATCAGCCTGAGCTCACAATAAGTAACAAATTGTTTCTGCATCGGCAAAATACTAAAATTAGTATGGACCTGTGGTATTCAACTTTAAAAAAAAAACGAAATAAAAAAAAACTAGCAAGGAGACACGTACAACGATTATCTCTACACCTCGTATGTTGAACACCAACCCATGAAGTGAGAAGACGTCAAAGCAGAAAACCGTTAGAGATGGGCAGTTCTAATTAGAATAAAGAATTAATTGTAACTAAGGTAACCAATAGTTATACTTCATCAACCGAGAAACGTATTTAAAAAGATAAATTACTATATGATCTCTGAATCTGTTCTAATATTAAATAAATAAAAAACCATCGGTACTCGAGGAATCAATGTATGACATTGCAAAATGATGGTAATATGGTTTAACAAACCTGACCCAATAAGCCAAAATTGGTGTTCACAAAATTGTTTATCACTGTAGCATATTGCAAGAAAGATATCTTTTAAAGGACGTCTTACCAGGAATCATTATAAATTTATCATTTATGACGATAGGCAACGATAATGAAGTAAAATTCTTCCGCTTCTTAATGTTGTTTTGTTTTCAAATTTGAAGCTAGAAGAAATGAAATTAGAAACTAGTTTCAATAAAAGAGTAGAAGAAAACCTTTATCTAGTGTATCAAAATATAAATTATATAAAATCGAATTATAAACAAATGAAATGAATAAAACATTACGAATTGTAACCTGGAATACAAATGGGATATTGCATCACATTCAAGAACTAGATGTATTTTTAAACATGCATAATATAGATATATGTCTTTTATCAGAAACCCATTTCACCAAAACTTCATTCTGTAAAATAAAAGGATATATTTGCTACCATGCATTACATCCAGAGAACAAAGCTGGAGGTGGATCAGGGTGGATCATTTGTTGGTCAAATTTGGCGGCATAGAATTTACTTAGGCAGGCCAACTTTTGTAAGTCATAATTGACCGACATATGTAAGGCCATTTCTGAAAGTAATTTATAGAGGAAAACTGTCCAATAATAGTAAGTCAAGATTGAGCAACAGGTGGGAACTAATTCCGACGGTCATTTGTCAATACAGAAATGTACCAATAGTACATCGGTATTGGCCAACGAATGTGACTCGAGTCTGGCGGTCATTTGCCAGTGTAAAGTGTGTAGCTCTTTGTTGGTCAAATTTGGCTGCATAGAGTTTAGTTCTTCAGGCCAACTATTGTAAGTAATAATTGACCTACATATGCAAAACCATTCCTGATAGTAATTTGTAGGTGAAAACTGTCCGATAATAGTAAGTCAACTCTGTCCAACAGATGGGAACCAATTCCGATGGTCATTTGTCAATACAGAGGTGCACCAAAAGTTCATCGATATTGGCCCACGAATGTGAGATTCCAGTGTAGTATCGTTAATAAGATAGTTTGGATCAGGAAGTCCGATGGAGGATGGTAAATTCTCAAATTCATTCATACAAAACATTTGATAAAATGTAAACTCTGCCACATGATGAACAAGTTTAAAAAGTTACAAATATACGTTTATTGAAATTTCTCTGAATATGGTAATTCAGTGGTTGGCTCATGCGATTTTTTTTTCCTCAAATGTTTTGTTTGCCGAAATGAATGCGACGTCTCTGCTGTTTCATTTATATAATAAAAGCTGACAGTTTAATAGTTCACAGACCAGTAACGGCATCATAATTTTATTTCAGATAAATCAAAATAAAAATAAAAAATAGAATTTATATAATACTGTTTATATAATACTGTACTTGTTAGAATTTATATAATATTATGTTAATATTTACACTTTTATAAATTATTATATGATATTAAATTATCTATTCGTTTATTAAGCTCCGGTTGCTTTTTTTCGGCATATCTAAACCGCTCGGCAGCTCGCTTTAAAAATTCCACAAAGCTCTTTCGAACCTCGATTTTGCTAATGTCAGCGTATCATAATTCGCTGAATCTGTAATTGATCGTATCCTCAACCAGAGTAATGATGTTCCTTAACTCTAAAAATGAGAGTTTCTTCTTTTCTGAAATGTAGTAATAAACAGTATAAATAAACAATTTAAATACACTCAGAAAATTTCGTATAGCGACATCTATTTTGACGGGGATTTAGGCGATGTAGGTTTCATAAATCGTCAGGATGAATAACATTAATCAATTTATTAAATTACTTAATTTCGAATAAATATACAACTTTTATTTGTTATTTAGATTCTAACATTTTGAACCAATCTAGAGTGTACCTAATAATTTCTTGCCATATAACAAACGAACATAAAAAGTAAGAGCCGTTGTGATAAAACTACATTCCCCTACTAATTCTAATGGTCATTTATCTAATCACACAATTAGAGTGTACCATCTGCGTATTACGAGTATTATCAGCTAGTAACCTCAGGGTCTTAGTTGTGTTTATTATGCAATTTTTAATACCAAATAGATTCCGACGGCCTTCAGCTGAGATGTATAAGTAAAAGATCAATTCGTTTGCGGCACAAGATTTATGTTATGGAAGAGTAAAAGACACAACATATCATTGGTTTTTCACCGAAAAGGTATAGTTGATTAAGTGGATTGGCCATTAAATTTGATCCTACAATTCACTTATACATGTTAAATAAAAAGTTTCAAAGTAACATATTAATATTATGAAGTGTCTTTTCCTCACACGACAATCTTTAAGTTCAAAAATTGTGTAAAATATAAAATTTCCTTAGTTAGACCGCCCGTAGAGCAGCCCTATGAACTTCATTGAATAAACTTTGAATGTATGGTTTATTAAATCATAGTTACCTTTGGCTATATTAATTGCGCCTGTCCAGGTGTATTCATGGATTACTTCCGCTTCCATAAACTTTTCCAC
This sequence comes from Nephrotoma flavescens, assembly GCA_932526605.1. Lineage (NCBI taxonomy): Eukaryota > Metazoa > Arthropoda > Insecta > Diptera > Tipulidae > Nephrotoma > Nephrotoma flavescens. The sequence continues at coordinate 145,447,259 of OW052220.1, forward strand.
AATATTTCGAATATTCCTAGTTATTTTTTGCCATCTACTTCCATTTTTAGAAAAAGGAGCTAGAATTTTAAGCATAAGAAAAAGTAAAACTTTAATATTTAATCACAATAAATTTTAAGAAATATAGTATATACCATTTGTTCCGAAAATGCTTTGTTTAACGCGCGCGCAATACTAGCTATCCAGAGGAAGTGAGAGAACTTCTTAAAAATAAAAGAAAAGCACGGACGAATTGGTAAAAACATCGAATTCCGGAAAATAAGAGGGTATTTAACCATTTGTGTAACAAATTAAAATACCTAATAAAAGACATTAAAAATCAGTCAGTTAATAAATACCTCAACACTCTAACTGGGCAAAAATATACTGATTATTCATTATGGAAAGCAACTAAGAATCTTAAAATCCCACACTTCAGGTTCCTCCAATTAAAAATAAAGAAAATTGAGCCCGAAATGCAAAAGGCAGATTTGTTTGCAAATCTCCTTGAAGAAACATTCCAACCTTACCCCAAACAATCGGAAGAGGAAAATATCAGCCCGATAAATAAACAGGATGAAATAAAAATTACACCTGTAATATTGAAAGCACTAAAATGAGAAATCAAGAATAATCTGAATGCGTATAAGGCTCCAGGATATGATCTTATAACGGATCAGATAATAAAAGTGTTACCGGAGAAAGCGTTGAGCAAACTAGTGCATATAATTAATGCAGCATTTTGACTAAGATATGTACCAAGACAATGGAAAGTTGCAGAAGTAATTGTAATACTTAAGCCGAACAAACCTCCGAATGATAAAGCTTCATATAGGCCAATTTCTCTGATACCAACATTATCGAAACTATTTGAAAATGTTCTTCACAACAAATACATCGAATTACTGATGTAATCGAGAAATCACTTAGAAAGAAAACAAATATGCTCAACTATATTCCTTGATGTAGCGCAAGCATTCGACAAAGTATGGCACCAGGGGTTAAAATTCAAACTTCATCGAGATCTTTCGGAGCAATTTTTTCAAATTTAAAATCATACATATCAGAGAGGCACTTCCGAGTACCACATGAGAGTGTTCTTCCGCCAATCCTTTATCTAATATATACTAGAGATATACGAGTTACGGAAGTAACAATGTCGACTTTTGCAGATGACATGGCAGTACTTGCAACATCAAAGAACACCAATGACTCCACTACTAAACTACAAAAGGCTACCAGATATGTAATTAGACAAAGAAATGGCGAATCAAATTAAATGAAGCAAAATCAATCCGAGTGAACTTTACAAATCTAAAAGTTAATCATATACCAATAATGATAAACTCGATAGTAGTACCGCATGCAAACACTTCTAAATATCTCGGCATGACTTAAGATGCTAAACTTAGATGGAAGGAACACATAAAAAAGAAGAGAGAAGAACTAAACATAAAATTTAGAAAAATGCATTGGCTCTTAGGGAGACAATCTGAACTAGTGATCCATAACAAACTGCTGCTATATAAACAAATCCTGAAACCCGTATGGACATATGGTAGCCAACTCTGGGATTGTGCCAAGAAGACAAATATCAAAATCATACAAACAGTTCAAAATAAAATCCTGCCATGTATTGTTATCCATCGAGATCTAAAGATCGAGCTTGTCGCGGATGAAATTAAGCATCATGCAACAAAACACCTACAACGTCTGCACCAGCACGAAAATCTAGCATACGCTCTATGCTGACTACCACACCAACAAGAAGACTGCAAAGAACCAAACCACTGGACTTATCGCGACCAGAAGATCGGTAGACTAACTGTGGCGAAAAATCTGAGGAGGAGTTACACGAAACTAGGGATAATCACTTGATTACGCCGACTAATCAAAATACTTTATTATGCAATGTAAATTACTAAATGTGTGCAAGACTCAGTCGTAATATAAATAAATAAATAAAATTTAAAAAAAAATTGAATCGAAAGTGTCGATTTTCAATGTATTTTCATTTGCTGTTTGTCTCGCGGCAACGGTTGAAAAGTTTTTATTAAATGGGCAGCAAACAGATGAACTTTCTGCTTGATTTTTTAAAACAGGATCCGCCATCGATATTAATAGGTGACACATTTTAGTTGTTTTTAACCCCTTCGTTGCTTTCAATCGACATCTTGTAGTTCAGAGATACCTCATAGTCGCTCAATGTTTTCGTTGTTTATTTCCTTTATAAATATATAACAATAAGCTAATAATAATAATTCCTTATTATAAGTTTCGAACAATGATAAATTACAAGATAGTTGACGAAATTGTCACTTTTATAATTACTTATTGTAAAATTTGATCATTTGCGCACTACTACATTACAATGGCCGACAAATAATCCAGAAATAAGACTCGTAGGTAATTGAATACTATTAAAAATTAAAAACATTTGAAGCCGTTTGCCAATTTCATAAAGATAAATCACAGAATGCTTTTTTGGGTGACATTGAAACAAAGAATTTTCTTATTTCAAATTAACTTTATTAAACCAAATATGTGCCATTTTGATCGATAACCTTTTGTCAATTTTCATCACTGTAGAACTTCTGTTGTTTAGAGGCGAAAAATCTAGACAACTCATTTTCGCAGGCCTCTTTTGAGTTTAATGTAAAACCATTAAGATGGTTCTGCATGGACTGGAACAAATGGTAGTCTTGGCGTCAATCCTGGCTTTGATACCGTTTGGGAAGCTTCACCTCGTTTCGTCCATGATCTTTTCCGCACAACCTTGTCGTATCCATTTTTCATCACCAGTAATCATTCGCTTTAAAAATGGCTCGATTTCGTTCTATTTCAGGAGCGTCCTACCTTAAATTTTTTATAGGAAATTTTTATGTTAACTAACTGTTTTTTGTTGAAATATGCCATCAAAGCTTCTTTGTGAGCCAATAATTGTTTATTTGAAATAAAAATATTTAATAATAACGATTTTTTCCCACCTTATAGCGAACCGAGGTCAAAAAATGAGTTTTTTTTGCCATAGTAAAATAGCGTTATGTCTATTCTGCCTATATACATATATATTCTGTGGTTAAATCTTAAATAGATATTTTTTCGGATTGGCGATAATAAGTCTATTGATTTTCTCCAAATTTAATAAAAATCATACATGTTTAGGCATTCAATTATATTTGATTCAGGTGATACGATTAACTAATTTAATTTGGTGATATGTATACCATACGTAGCGAGTATGTATGCGGTTTCTCGTTATGGCGTTATCGCTCGAAATTTTAACAATAACCACTAGTTATCGTTCAAGCAGCAATCACTATTTCACTTAAAGTAAGAGAGCGCTTAGTTTACTGTGCAGTAATTCTCATTATTTCTTTAACTAGTTCGATTCAATATAATTGTGATATTTCTCTATCATTGTAACATATTAAATGTTTCCAAACGACTGGTTTCGCTTTTATCATCTGTCTTCAAAAATACATAGGTAAACAAATTTTTTATTTTTGTAAACACTTATCGTATACTTTTCAGGAAATTTTGTAATAATTTGAGTAGGATGTGCATGTAATGTAATTCACGGCCAGTGGCACTAAACTAAAACTGATTTATGCCCGGTTGCACAGAAATATGAATGACAGCCGGTTAGTTGTGCGCCAGTTAAATATTTTATGTGAAATATGTTTTCGAAATCAGAAAAAAATCAACGCAAACTTGATTATATATATTTTATTCTACGGAAATATTTAAGGATTAGCTAAAAAGTTGCTCAATCAAAATTGGCCGTTTAAATATTTATACGCAAGCTAAATACTTCCACGGAATAAAATATATTAAATCAAGTTTGCGTTTATTTTATTCTGATTGCGAAAACATATTTCATATAAAACATTTAGCTAGCGCACAACTAACCGGCCGTTACTCATTTTCTGTGCAACCGGGCATTAGACCGACAGCACTTTCAGTTTTTCCTGAATTCTGCATTACGATGGAATTGCCAGAATGTCCCTACTCTTATTCACGTAAAATCTGAAAATTTGTTATATTTGAGTGAACTTATTCGTTGCATCTATTTATAAGGCAGTTTTGTATCAAACTCCGTCCATTAGCACATTTGTTCACTACACGGTCTGGACCACAAAACAAACAAATAGCTAATTGACTATCATAAGAAATAAAACTAAATTAGTGATTTATTATTTATTTGTGACACTGTTAAATTTATGAATTCAACTAAATTACCAAGATTTGAAATTTCGATTAACCTTGAATTCTGATTGGTGCTTATTTCAATGATTAAATAGGAGCAGAATCCCTAAATAAGCTTCAGATGTGCTCAAATGTCTCTCCCCGCCTAAACAAATTTAAAATATTTGCGATTTTATTCGTTTTGTTCAACAATATTTTTAACTTTAACAGAAAAACGCAGTAATATGCACGTCAAACTGTCCAATGTCGAGCTATTACCGATTTTCGTATCATTGCTATTTTATTTTACGCGACTCTTTAGATTCCTGTAATATATCTTGACATTATATTAGAATGTAAAATTAAATAAGCTATGCACATATTAGAATATTGAACGATACCAATAAATTAAATAATAAAACATGAATTATTGTAAATATTAATTGAGTGTCAATTTTAAGCGGCAACAATAAAAATTGTTACACTATCTAGATAAACTCATGCAAAACTGGAACCCCGGAAACTATTAAAACGATAAATAAAATTTTAAATATGTATATCTTAACAATTGATAAACTTCATCCTGTTCTTAAGCAAATCATATTGCGTTAAGAAATGTCTTTAATAAACCACACTTGCCAAGCATAAATTAAATGTACTGCTGTTTTTATTATCTTTTAATAGGGTTCATTAATATCAATTTTTTAATTTTAACTGATAATTTCATGACGTCACGCAACCGCAATCAAAAATAAATAACGAAAAATTATTAATTTTGAATATATACATTTGTTTTTAGTTTCATACCAACATGAGACGACGAACAATGCGAGGTCGACTATGGCACATGGGAGTGTTATTATTAATATATTCATGTATTAATGTTTACTCGGATAAAACAGCACACAATAAATCGAGCACCAATAGTAAACACCCAATTGATAATGCAGAGACAATTTTAAGTACACTGGAAACGTTTGCGTCTTCTGCGGAGCCTGAGGTAAGCGATATGTAGTTTCTATTTTGTATTATTATGATTGAAGTTGTATGTCGAATAAAGGTTATGAATTAATTTTGTAGCTAGAAGATTCCAGTGCAACAGGAGAGCTTGATATTGAAACAACAACAGCAGCAAGTCCACGTCACCATCACGCCGTACCAACATGGAGGCCACTAAGAGAAAATTGTACGCCACCAGCCATCGAACAATTTCCCAAGCCGTTAATGGGTTTAAATACAAGAAAACATGGTGGCCTTGTATTACATGTTTTTGTTGCTATATTTACATTTTTGGGTTTAGCGATTGTGTGCGATGATTATTTTGTTTCAAGTTTAGATAGATTGTGCGAGGAATTAAAACTATCACCAGATGTTGCCGGTGCTACATTCATGGCGGCAGGTAGTTCCGCCCCCGAATTGGCAACAGTGGTTATTGGGGTGTTTTTTGCCAAAGATGATATTGGTGAGTATGATTAATTACGACATATTTTTAAGATCGAATTGTCTTCTAACATACAGTTTTACGTTATTTTGGTACACAGGTGTTAGTGGCGTAATTGGGTCTGCCGTATTTAATATTATGTTCGTAATTTCGGTATGTGCGTTATGTTCGGGCACAGTATGTCAATTGAATTGGTGGCCTCTTGTACGAGATTGTTTCTTTTATGCATTATCTATTTTAGTAATGTTAATGGTAATTATTAATGACACAATATCGTGGGTAAGTTTTTTTATTTGTCTTATTCAATACTAATTAACTTATGGAAACTTTGATGGTAAAATGCTAAAACGTTCAACTAAATAAAATATTTTCACAACAACATTTAGTTTAATAAAATCTCTTTATTTTTAAAGAACCAGGTAATTTTTGGACAAACGAAAAAAACACGGTATTTTGTTCATGTTGAAATTGAAGAATTTGAATAATAAACAAAAAGTCTTACTTCTAAACAAAGAAAAATAATAATATACTACTAAAATAAAATAAAAAATATTAAATAAAAATGGTGTTTGTGTTCTAGGTAGATTAAGCGATCCAAGTGTATTTAATGCGTACAAATTCCGTCCATATAATAATCTTCATAAGAACTGCGGTTGCATTTGACTAGAACTATTTAAGCACTATATATTTTTAAATATGTTAAATATATCTTGAAAGGAGTATATTATATCCAAAACGTCCCTTGTACAAATCACGTTTGTTTAAGTAAAGAAAAGTTCTGTACGGAAATGTTAAACAATTATTTTCCAAGGATGGCGCAGCAGAATATCTAACCTAATATCTATCTAACAGAAATTGAACACCGTGACTGCTCAAAAAATGTTGTTTATGCTCAATGGATAACCTTCGTCGGTAACACACGGCGAAGATTAGCTATTGAGCATAAAAAACAATTTTTGAGTAGTCACGGTATTCAATATTTGGATAAAGCGAAAATGAACGAAAATTTTACATAATCTACTAGTATGTGATACTCGTAAATTCATTCAAGTTGCTGCAGGTTCGAGAAAAACTTTCAAACTGAGGGGTAATGGCAATGTTTTGATGTAATGATAGTAACGGTTGTAAAAAAATTAAACATTCCATGGTTACCGGACAAGTGGTGCAGTGATTAAAGCTTCGGCACTTGGACCGGGAGGTACTGGGTTCGAATCCCATCAGAGGCTAGATGCAAATCGAATTTTCATCATCGATTACAATCGGTGATGTTAATAAACACAACTATGACCCTCTGATGAAGTGCAGAATTCAGCGCCGACCTACCGGCCATGTCAATGTACAGGTTGACATGGAGCTTGCAATGTGCAGGTGGTATACTGTAGTTGTGTGAGTAGGTGAATAGGTGAATGGGTTAATGATGTAGCATGAATGCGTGGTATCACAATGGGCCAAAAATGGCCTAAGTGTCAACCACTGAAACCTAACCTAACCATGGTTACGAGCAAATTCTTATATAGTTTATAAGAGTTGTGTACAAGCCCTCTTCTTTTCCGTTGAGCAGCACATATTGCACGCACATACAATATTCCTGAATTTTTAGCGGAGAAATTTTCTAAGGTGTATTCACATAGTGCGTAAACAAATTTCAGTAAACAATTATGAAATCGCAGAAGTTATTTGAAAATTGTGAATTTCAAGTGAAGAAAGTTGAAAATAACTTTAGAAACTTTATATTTAAAAAAAAATTAAGTGTGCTTTAGACCACACTACTGAAGTAAAACTTCTAATATATATTTAATATTTATAATGTAATATAGCAAAATTATAATTTTGAAAAAAAAAATTGGTCACCGTGTGCGTTCTCGAGTGTCACCTAGCCGTTTATGTCTGATGCCACAAGAGGTAACCTTGTACCTTGGTAGCTTTTTCAAGGCCAACTAGTCGTAATAGATAATGTTTATGTGTGTGTAACAAAATGGACAAACAAATCATTTTTGAAATCTCTTCGCATAGTAAAAATGGCCTTGAAATATTTTTTATTTCATTTATGTTTGTGTAGTGTCGTTTCATCGAAAATTTGTTTAAGTTGCATTAAAACCTGTATTATGGGCAAACGGGGAAAGAAACGAAGAAAGAATCGGTTTATGTGATACCTCGTGTGAAATGGAGCAATAATATAGAAAAAATACATATATGAAATATATCGCACAGACGAATTTTTTTTTTGATCGCCCTGTGCGTTCTGGAGTGAGTAAGTTAGTGAGTGACATAGATGTTATAATAAAGACAAAAAAAATTCGTCACCCTATGCGTTCTCGAGTGAGTCAGTCAGTGACATAGAAGTCTATATTATGACTTCATATTTTCATATTTTCATATTTTCATATTTTCATATTTTCATATTTTCATATTTTCATATTTTCATATTTTCATATTTTCATATTTTCATATTTTCATATTTTCATATTTTCATATTTTCATATTTTCATATTTTCATATTTTCATATTTTCATATTTTCATATTTTCATATTTTCATATTTTCATATTTTCATATTTTCATATTTTCATATTTTCATATTTTCATATTTTCATATTTTCATATTTTCATATTTTCATATTTTCATATTTTCATATTTTCATATTTTCATATTTTCATATTTTCATATTTTCATATTTTCATATTTTCATATTTTCATATTTTCATATTTTCATATTTTCATATTTTCATATTTTCATATTTTCATATTTTCATATTTTCATATTTTCATATTTTCATATTTTCATATTTTCATATTTTCATATTTTCATATTTTCATATTTTCATATTTTCATATTTTCATATTTTCATATTTTCATATTTTCATATTTTCATATTTTCATATTTTCATATTTTCATATTTTCATATTTTCATATTTTCATATTTTCATATTTTCATATTTTCATATTTTCATATTTTCATATTTTCATATTTTCATATTTTCATATTTTCATATTTTCATATTTTCATATTTTCATATTTTCATATTTTCATATTTTCATATTTTCATATTTTCATATTTTCATATTTTCATATTTTCATATTTTCATATTTTCATATTTTCATATTTTCATATTTTCATATTTTCATATTTTCATATTTTCATATTTTCATATTTTCATATTTTCATATTTTCATATTTTCATATTTTCATATTTTCATATTTTCATATTTTCATATTTTCATATTTTCATATTTTCATATTTTCATATTTTCATATTTTCATATTTTCATATTTTCATATTTTCATATTTTCATATTTTCATATTTTCATATTTTCATATTTTCATATTTTCATATTTTCATATTTTCATATTTTCATATTTTCATATTTTCATATTTTCATATTTTCATATTTTCATATTTTCATATTTTCATATTTTCATATTTTCATATTTTCATATTTTCATATTTTCATATTTTCATATTTTCATATTTTCATATTTTCATATTTTCATATTTTCATATTTTCATATTTTCATATTTTCATATTTTCATATTTTCATATTTTCATATTTTCATATTTTCATATTTTCATATTTTCATATTTTCATATTTTCATATTTTCATATTTTCATATTTTCATATTTTCATATTTTCATATTTTCATATTTTCATATTTTCATATTTTCATATTTTCATATTTTCATATTTTCATATTTTCATATTTTCATATTTTCATATTTTCATATTTTCATATTTTCATATTTTCATATTTTCATATTTTCATATTTTCATATTTTCATATTTTCATATTTTCATATTTTCATATTTTCATATTTTCATATTTTCATATTTTCATATTTTCATATTTTCATATTTTCATATTTTCATATTTTCATATTTTCATATTTTCATATTTTCATATTTTCATATTTTCATATTTTCATATTTTCATATTTTCATATTTTCATATTTTCATATTTTCATATTTTCATATTTTCATATTTTCATATTTTCATATTTTCATATTTTCATATTTTCATATTTTCATATTTTCATATTTTCATATTTTCATATTTTCATATTTTCATATTTTCATATTTTCATATTTTCATATTTTCATATTTTCATATTTTCATATTTTCATATTTTCATATTTTCATATTTTCATATTTTCATATTTTCATATTTTCATATTTTCATATTTTCATATTTTCATATTTTCATATTTTCATATTTTCATATTTTCATATTTTCATATTTTCATATTTTCATATTTTCATATTTTCATATTTTCATATTTTCATATTTTCATATTTTCATATTTTCATATTTTCATATTTTCATATTTTCATATTTTCATATTTTCATATTTTCATATTTTCATATTTTCATATTTTCATATTTTCATATTTTCATATTTTCATATTTTCATATTTTCATATTTTCATATTTTCATATTTTCATATTTTCATATTTTCATATTTTCATATTTTCATATTTTCATATTTTCATATTTTCATATTTTCATATTTTCATATTTTCATATTTTCATATTTTCATATTTTCATATTTTCATATTTTCATATTTTCATATTTTCATATTTTCATATTTTCATATTTTCATATTTTCATATTTTCATATTTTCATATTTTCATATTTTCATATTTTCATATTTTCATATTTTCATATTTTCATATTTTCATATTTTCATATTTTCATATTTTCATATTTTCATATTTTCATATTTTCATATTTTCATATTTTCATATTTTCATATTTTCATATTTTCATATTTTCATATTTTCATATTTTCATATTTTCATATTTTCATATTTTCATATTTTCATATTTTCATATTTTCATATTTTCATATTTTCATATTTTCATATTTTCATATTTTCATATTTTCATATTTTCATATTTTCATATTTTCATATTTTCATATTTTCATATTTTCATATTTTCATATTTTCATATTTTCATATTTTCATATTTTCATATTTTCATATTTTCATATTTTCATATTTTCATATTTTCATATTTTCATATTTTCATATTTTCATATTTTCATATTTTCATATTTTCATATTTTCATATTTTCATATTTTCATATTTTCATATTTTCATATTTTCATATTTTCATATTTTCATATTTTCATATTTTCATATTTTCATATTTTCATATTTTCATATTTTCATATTTTCATATTTTCATATTTTCATATTTTCATATTTTCATATTTTCATATTTTCATATTTTCATATTTTCATATTTTCATATTTTCATATTTTCATATTTTCATATTTTCATATTTTCATATTTTCATATTTTCATATTTTCATATTTTCATATTTTCATATTTTCATATTTTCATATTTTCATATTTTCATATTTTCATATTTTCATATTTTCATATTTTCATATTTTCATATTTTCATATTTTCATATTTTCATATTTTCATATTTTCATATTTTCATATTTTCATATTTTCATATTTTCATATTTTCATATTTTCATATTTTCATATTTTCATATTTTCATATTTTCATATTTTCATATTTTCATATTTTCATATTTTCATATTTTCATATTTTCATATTTTCATATTTTCATATTTTCATATTTTCATATTTTCATATTTTCATATTTTCATATTTTCATATTTTCATATTTTCATATTTTCATATTTTCATATTTTCATATTTTCATATTTTCATATTTTCATATTTTCATATTTTCATATTTTCATATTTTCATATTTTCATATTTTCATATTTTCATATTTTCATATTTTCATATTTTCATATTTTCATATTTTCATATTTTCATATTTTCATATTTTCATATTTTCATATTTTCATATTTTCATATTTTCATATTTTCATATTTTCATATTTTCATATTTTCATATTTTCATATTTTCATATTTTCATATTTTCATATTTTCATATTTTCATATTTTCATATTTTCATATTTTCATATTTTCATATTTTCATATTTTCATATTTTCATATTTTCATATTTTCATATTTTCATATTTTCATATTTTCATATTTTCATATTTTCATATTTTCATATTTTCATATTTTCATATTTTCATATTTTCATATTTTCATATTTTCATATTTTCATATTTTCATATTTTCATATTTTCATATTTTCATATTTTCATATTTTCATATTTTCATATTTTCATATTTTCATATTTTCATATTTTCATATTTTCATATTTTCATATTTTCATATTTTCATATTTTCATATTTTCATATTTTCATATTTTCATATTTTCATATTTTCATATTTTCATATTTTCATATTTTCATATTTTCATATTTTCATATTTTCATATTTTCATATTTTCATATTTTCATATTTTCATATTTTCATATTTTCATATTTTCATATTTTCATATTTTCATATTTTCATATTTTCATATTTTCATATTTTCATATTTTCATATTTTCATATTTTCATATTTTCATATTTTCATATTTTCATATTTTCATATTTTCATATTTTCATATTTTCATATTTTCATATTTTCATATTTTCATATTTTCATATTTTCATATTTTCATATTTTCATATTTTCATATTTTCATATTTTCATATTTTCATATTTTCATATTTTCATATTTTCATATTTTCATATTTTCATATTTTCATATTTTCATATTTTCATATTTTCATATTTTCATATTTTCATATTTTCATATTTTCATATTTTCATATTTTCATATTTTCATATTTTCATATTTTCATATTTTCATATTTTCATATTTTCATATTTTCATATTTTCATATTTTCATATTTTCATATTTTCATATTTTCATATTTTCATATTTTCATATTTTCATATTTTCATATTTTCATATTTTCATATTTTCATATTTTCATATTTTCATATTTTCATATTTTCATATTTTCATATTTTCATATTTTCATATTTTCATATTTTCATATTTTCATATTTTCATATTTTCATATTTTCATATTTTCATATTTTCATATTTTCATATTTTCATATTTTCATATTTTCATATTTTCATATTTTCATATTTTCATATTTTCATATTTTCATATTTTCATATTTTCATATTTTCATATTTTCATATTTTCATATTTTCATATTTTCATATTTTCATATTTTCATATTTTCATATTTTCATATTTTCATATTTTCATATTTTCATATTTTCATATTTTCATATTTTCATATTTTCATATTTTCATATTTTCATATTTTCATATTTTCATATTTTCATATTTTCATATTTTCATATTTTCATATTTTCATATTTTCATATTTTCATATTTTCATATTTTCATATTTTCATATTTTCATATTTTCATATTTTCATATTTTCATATTTTCATATTTTCATATTTTCATATTTTCATATTTTCATATTTTCATATTTTCATATTTTCATATTTTCATATTTTCATATTTTCATATTTTCATATTTTCATATTTTCATATTTTCATATTTTCATATTTTCATATTTTCATATTTTCATATTTTCATATTTTCATATTTTCATATTTTCATATTTTCATATTTTCATATTTTCATATTTTCATATTTTCATATTTTCATATTTTCATATTTTTCATATTTTTCATATTTTCATATTTTCATATTTTCATATTATTTTCATATTTTCATATTTTCATATTTTCATATTTTCATATTTCATATTTTCATATTTTCATATTTTCATATTTTCTATATTTTCATATTTTCATATTTTCATATTTTCATATTTTCATATTTTCATATTTTCATATTTTCATATTTTCATATTTTCATATTTTCATATTTTTCATATTTTCATATTTTCATATTTTCATATTTTCATATTTTCATATTTTCATATTTTCATATTTTCATATTTTCATATTTTCATATTTTCATATTTTCATATTTTTCATATTTTCATATTTTCATATTTTCATATTTTCATATTTTCATATTTTCATATTTTCATATTTTCATATTTTCATATTTTCATATTTTCATATTTCATATTTTCATATTTTCATATTTTCATATTTTCATATTTTCATATTTTCATATTTTCATATTTTCATATTTTTCATATTTTCATATTTTCATATTCTTCATATTTTCATATTTTCATATTTTCATATTTTTCATATTTTCATATTTTCATATTTTCATATTTTCATATTTTCATATTTCATATTTTCATATTTTCATATTTTCATATTTTCATATTTTCATATTTTCATATTTTCATATTTTCATATTTTCATATTTTCATATTTTCATATTTTCATATTTTCATATTTTCATATTTTCATATTTTCATATTTTCATATTTTCATATTTTCATATTTTCATATTTTCATATTTTCATATTTTCATATTTTCATATTTTCATATTTTCATATTTTCATATTTTCATATTTTCATATTTTCATATTTTCATATTTTCATATTTTCATATTTTCATATTTTCATATTTTCATATTTTCATATTTTCATATTTTCATATTTTCATATTTTCATATTTTCATATTTTCATATTTTCATATTTTCATATTTTCATATTTTCATATTTTCATATTTTCATATTTTCATATTTTCATATTTTCATATTTTCATATTTTCATATTTTCATATTTTTCATATTTTCATATTTTCATATTTTCATATTTTCATATTTTCATATTTTCATATTTTCATATTTTCATATTTTCATATTTTCATATTTTCATATTTTCATATTTTCATATTTTCATATTTTCATATTTCATATTTTCATATTTTCATATTTTCATATTTTCATATTTTCATATTTTCATATTTTCATATTTTCATATTTTCATATTTTCATATTTTCATATTTTCATATTTTCATATTTTCATATTTTCATATTTTCATATTTTCATATTTTCATATTTTCATATTTTCATATTTTCATATTTTCATATTTTCATATTTTCATATTTTCATATTTTCATATTTTCATATTTCATATTTTCATATTTTCATATTTTCATATTTTCATATTTTCATATTTTCATATTTTTCATATTTTCATATTTTCATATTTTCATATTTTCATATTTTCATATTTTCATATTTTCATATTTTCATATTTTCATATTTTCATATTTTCATATTTTCATATTTTCATATTTTCATATTTTCATATTTTCATATTTTCATATTTTCATATTTTCATATTTTCATATTTTCATATTTTCATATTTTCATATTTCATATTTTCATATTTTCATATTTTCATATTTTCATATTTTCATATTTCATATTTTCATATTTTCATATTTTCATATTTTCATATTTTCATATTTTCATATTTTCATATTTTCATATTTTCATATTTTCATATTTTCATATTTTTCATATTTTCATATTTTCATATTTTCATATTTTCATATTTTCATATTTTCATATTTTCATATTTTCATATTTTCATATTTTCATATTTTCATATTTTCATATTTTCATATTTTCATATTTTCATATTTTTCATATTTTCATATTTTCATATTTTCATATTTTCATATTTTCATATTTTCATATTTTCATTATTTTCATATTTTCATATTTTCATATTTTCATATTTTCATATTTTCATATTTTCATATTTTCATATTTTCATATTTTCATATTTCATATTTCATATTTTCATATTTTCATATTTTCATATTTTCATATTTTCATATTTTTCATATTTTCATATTTTCATATTTTTCATATTTTCATATTTTCATATTTTTCATATTTTCATATTTTCATATTTTCATATTTTCATATTTTCATATTTTCATATTTTCATATTTTCATATTTTCATATTTTCATATTTTCATATTTTCATATTTTCATATTTTCATATTTTCATATTTTCATATTTTCATATTTTCATATTTTCATATTTTCATATTTTCATATTTTCATATTTTCATATTTTCATATTTTCATATTTTCATATTTTCATATTTTTCATATTTTCATATTTTCATATTTTTCATATTTTCATATTTTTCATATTTTCATATTTTCATATTTTCATATTTTCATATTTTCATATTTTCATATTTTCATATTTTTCATATTTTCATATTTTCATATTTTCATATTTTCATATTTTCATATTTTCATATTTTCATATTTTCATATTCATTTTTCATATTTTCATATTTTCATATTTTCATATTTTCATATTTTCATATTTTTCATATTTTCATATTTCATATTTCATATTTTCATATTTTCATATTTTCATATTTTCATATTTTCATATTTTCATATTTTCATATTTTCATATTTTCATATTTTCATATTTCATATTTTCATATTTTCATATTTTCATATTTTCATATTTTCATATTTTCATATTTCATATTTTCATATTTTCATATTTTCATATTTTCATATTTTCATATTTTCATATTTTCATATTTTCATATTTTCATATTTTCATATTTTCATATTTTCATATTTTCTTATTTTCATATTTTCATATTTTCATGTTTTCATATTTTCATATTTTCATATTTTCATATTTTCATATTTTCATATTTACATATTTTCATATTTTAATATTTTCCAATTTTTCAATTTTCCAATTTTCCATTTACCTATTTTCCAATTTTATAATTTTCAAATTTTCCAATTTTGCAAATTTCGAAATTTCAAATTTTTCCAATTTTCCATTTACCAATTTTCCAATTTTCTTATTTTCCAATTTTTTTAACCAATTATTAAAATAAAATGGTATCAACTAATGTTCCACCTAGGGGATTTATGAATTGTCATGGCACATCCTGATACTAAAGGAAAATGATTTCGTTTTGCGTTTATTGTTTCGTTCGCCTCGTTCGATTATACTTTTCGTAACGCATTTGCCAGCTTAGTCCCCAAGTCAAGCGTGCCTAAAGAAGTTTTACTTCAAAAAATAAAACCACGTTTTACAATACACCCTCCAGACCAGCTGTAACATAAATGTATAGTTTACGGACACATTACTATACTGAGATGCTCGTAATCGTTACGATTACAGGACTCGGATGTGGTACGTAAAGCATACTTTTCCACATGAGAATATATCGGTGTAAATAAAAAGTGTTCATCTCCATAATGTGTACGCCTGAAACGTAATGTTTGTGAACCGCGTAAGAATATTATTTATAAGCCGTCTTGAGTACATTCATTTAATTTTATTACCTATAAGACAAACATTTTTTCTGTATCTCAATTTTATTTTAAAATAAAAAAAATAGTCCAATGAGTTTGCTACAAAATTTGCAATTTTTTGGCTGATATCTATTGTTAGCGGCGACGATCTTCAATCGCATTATTTATAAGTAGAATAAATACTATAATTATGTTGTACTCACAATACTTTCTTATTATTTATTTATATAAGTTACGGTTCAAGTGATTAATTTATTATTATAAAACCAACTTCGTCGGTAAATAAGATACACTTATTAACATTACTCACTTTTACCGAGGATTACGAATAATCATCAAACTCCTTTGGTTAAAGTAGTAAAATGAATAAAATGGTTTACGATTTGATTTGCTTAGAATGTGCTAGGCTATAAGAAAAATGATAGATAATGAAAATATTAAAATTAATTATGGAGGGTGTAGGAATATCTTTGGTATTGCATACCCAATTTAATTTTGTATATAAAATCAAATTTGCTTATCATTTGGAAAAGCCGAATGCAAGAGGTCGTTGAGATTCCACCCTCTTCCCGTTTATTCGAACAGATTTAAAAAAAAATATCCCAGCGAGCGTAGGAGCGGTGTTCCATAAACATGGAGGAATATATTCCTTTTAAAATTCATTTATTTATAGAAAATCGTATCATTATTTTAATTCAATTACTGCATTTAAAATTAACTACCCTTCAATAATTGACCAAATACTATTTCAAATGTATGAAACGAAACAAGGGCACAGTAAAACAAACAACAATTTATTACTTTTACCAACGACCGATATTTATCAAAAAACAACATTTACAAAACACACTTTGAATTATACATAATAACCGGTAATTATGCTTAATCACCGGATTTGTCACTTTAACACATTAGTTATTACTCACTTTATGACATGTACACCATGTACACCACCCTTCAATAAAAAACATAAATTATTTTTTGGAAAGCGCAATTTTAATTTTATTTATAATTTTATTATCTAGATACTTAATACTTTGTGCGTAAAGAAGATAGATATATAAATTTATGTATGGTAGAAATTGTTGAAGATCATTAATTGTATCTATTAAATCTTTACACGTGGAGCGCGCTAAAACCACGCACCTCTTTGAGGAATTATAACGTACAAAATTTTGATTCTTTCACATTCCCATCTATATGCTATTTTAACAACTAACTTTTCGCATTCACGAATTATATTATATATTTACTTTTTGGTTTTTATGCAATTGTAATGGTGTTATTGTGATTGTTCCGTATATTGGTATATTGGTATATTTCGTATATTGGTATAATTCGAGAGTGCTGAAATATACCAATATACGGAACAATCACAATAACACCATTACAATTGCATAAAAACAAAAAAGTAAATATATTAAGAATAATCGTCTGACTCCGATGTTATGGAGAGCGTAAATTTGAATCTTATATTTCGAGCGTTGCCTGCTATGTTCTTTAACTCTTTAGCTAATAATCAACTTTTTGAAGAAGATATACTTATCTGCTTCAAGTGCATGAAAAATTGTTTGTTCTTACGTGAAATAAGATGGTTTGGATTTGATTGTTTTTGGTTTTGCATTGTATTTATTATGAAAGATAAATGTGTTAAACAGTTAAATTACTGACCTGGAGCGGTATGTTGTACCATCACTTCGAATCGAAAAAAGTCGAATTCGAAAAAAGTCGAATCGAAAAAGTGAAAGTTGTATCTTTTATGCTTTTCGAAAATGATACAACATACCGCCATTCGACTTTTTTCGAATTTCGATTCGAAGTGATGGTACAACATACAGGCCCTGGACATGAGTTCTGTTCGCTTTTCACAATCAATTCAATTTGTATTTTGTATACGTTTTCAGTGTATAATATACACTTTTAATATTGTGTGCTGTCATTTTCTATCATTGTGTGTGTCACATGAAATTGTTGCTCGATGTTGAAAAAATATTGACCCGATTTTATAAATGATGCTATCGGTTGTGAAATGAGTATTTTCTCCTCTGCTCGCGAGCAAAGGAAAAAGTGACAGATGATAAGAAAATAGTTGCGATTATAAATTTGTTTGTGAATTCTTTTTAATATTTCGATAAATTTTAAATAAAATAAATTTTATTAATGTTTTTTCATAAATATTAATATTCTCAAGTTTATCTATAATGGATCTACACTTGGGTACAAAAAAATCGCACATTGCTCAATTTTCCACAAAAATTCAAAAATATCAAAAAAAATCCAATATTTTTTTTAATTTTTTTAATACAGATTCAAAGGCTATTTCAATACCTATCCAGTGGTACCTTTTTTTTATTTATACATGCCATCAAACTGATTTTTGGAGATAAACATCTGAGGTACATGTTTTTGTGAATTTGTCAGCATGAAAATTAGGAGTAAAAATCGAATTAAAACATGAGAATAAACAAAAAGAACAGTTTTATTAATAAAAAGTATTCCCTCCCCTGGCCCGAAGACAGCTTCTATTCGATGCTGCATTGATTTCACCAAAGTTTCCACAAAATCTTGAGGTGTCGCCTCCCATTCCTCTACGATTGCCTGTTGCAGCTTCTAGAGACTCGTTGGAGCAACATCTCTGGCTCGAACCCTTCTTTTCAACTCGTCCCATAAATGTTCGATGGAATTGAGGTCCGGGCTTTGAGCTGACCACTCCATAACAGGCACATCCACCTCTTGAAAGTACTGGTAAACTACACCAGCCGTATGAGGTCTCGCATTAAATTGCATAAACAGAAAATTTTCACCAATAAACCTGGCAAAAGGTACGACGTACTCCTCGAGTACTTCCTCAATGTACCGTTGAGAATTCATTCCTCTTGATCGACAGCCAGTATTGGCTCGTGTGATGACTACAAGATCTGTCTTCGTCTCTAATTATATGCCTCCCAAGAACATGCACGATCCACCGCCATACGAGACTCGTTCTTCAACGCAACATTGTGCATATCACTCTCTTTGTCTTCCATATACACTTCCGCATCCATCGGTGCCATATAAACACATCCTGCACTCGTCAGATAACAGGACTGTTCTCCATTCTACTTCTGTCCAATTCAAATGCACTCGAGCGAACTCATGACGGGCTCGTTGGTAGGCTGCGGTCAATTTCGGCCCGTTTGCTGGTCTATGTGCAGTCAGATTAATTTCTCGAAATCGTCTTATAACTGTCCACCGACTGACTTCGACTACACGAACTTGTTTTAGCCGCCGTCTCAGTTGAACCGCATTCATACTGCGACTTCGCAACGAAGTTGTTACAAGAAAGCGGTCAACACGCTGTGCTGTAGCACGAGGTCGACCAGATCCTTGTCGCCTTCTGAAGCCACCAGTTTCCTGATATCTTTGCCACACTCGATGAACGGAGAATCGGCTCAAATTTACTTGTAGAGCCACTTCACCTTGGTGCTGCTCCGCATAAATTAGTGCAACCACTTGTGCGGCTACTTCTGGTGTGGTATCAATTTCTTTGCTCCGGTTGACGACGTAATCAATAGAGGATCGTTCAGGCTAAGCGTCGATATGGGAATAATTCCAATTCCGAGCGAGATACTTCATGACATGCTATTATATTGATCTTGTTGAATTATTTTTAGAATTTAATTCGAAAGCCTGCTATATGCAATTGACAAAAAATCACTTGGTTGGCATGATACAAGTACAAAAAAGGTACAAATGAATAGGTATTGAAATAGACTTTAAATCTGCATTAAAAAAAACAAATATTGGATTTTTTTGATATTTTTGAACTTTTGTGGAAAATTGAGCAATGTGTGATTTTTTCGAATCCAAGTGTATATTTTTTTATGTACAAAAAATGAAAACAATTAGGTGAAGAAAAAATTTAACAAATTAGAAAGAGGATTAAATTAGGAAATATGAATGATAATGAAATTACTTGTAGATTTATTTCTAGGAATTAGATTAAACTATATAGGGAATTAACAACAATACTTTATTAATTTAAATAATATTGTGAAATTTAATAAATTCGTAAATTATGTATCTAACATATTATTTTGTGTTCTTAAATGACGTCAAAAACACAGTTCAAAACAAAACACGAATACCAATATGTACACCACTACTATGACGATACGGTAAAATCTAAGTTGAATTGTAAAAGCAGGGTTCTAAAATTCGCTCTACAAAATATATTATTCTTTCTTTACTGATCGAACAAATAATTTCTACTACTGATCGTCGCGAATAGTGAAAAGAAGGCAAAATAGTACTGATTTTATTTATCTTGCTTTGAATAGAAAACAAGAAAATATATTCCCTATTCCCACTGTAGTGAACTATACTTTTGTTTTAATTTTCGTATTTGTTTGAATAGATCAAACAAATACGAAAATTAAAACAAAAGAAGAGAATACAATTTTGTTTTAGTTCTCGCAAACAAGAAAATTTGGATGGTACAATCAATGGAAACACATGGAAACCACATAGTTTCCACGCCACATGGTAAACCAGGCAACATGGAAAAAAATTTACTATAAGTAAATGTATAAAGTATTCGCCGACTATTCGTTTAGCAAGGAGCAGACAGTAGAAAAATATAATTTCTCAATCTATTATAAAAACATCATTCTCTTTGTTTTTTTTCATTATGAATATTAATTCTTAATGTTTTATTTTACTATTCACGATCGAAAAAGTGGGGGAAAATTTAAAAAACCATCAATTGAGAGAATATAAATGGAATAGAAACAAAGTGAAGAGTATTTTTGAACGCTGGTAAAAAGCGAACAGAATCAAGGATTAACATGATATTTTTTTAGCCAGGCTGAATAAAATTTATATTTTATAAGTCTATACATTTTCAATACTCTCGAATTTTGGAGGAATTATAAATAATGAAACATTCCGCTTTTGAAATCAAAACATCAACATTATGACAGAAAAACAACAATATTAATGATATTTTACATTTATATATTTTAGAATTTGATTATAATTTTATATAGGTATGCAATTATGCATTTTTCTCTACTGTACAATTATTTAATATACATAAAGTAACATTTATTGAACTTTTAAAAAAATTTCAATTTACTTAAAGAACTATTTATTTTTACTAGGAATGGTGATTTTTTACAGTCAGCTGATTGTTTGTTTACTATTTTCAAAGTTACAAAGCCAACAATTAATAATTGAAGCATATACCAGTACATGTTCGTTTTAAGCGATGTGCTAACAAATGAATCGAACCCGTAATTTTCACGGTTGCTGGTTCTTTCATTTTCTTGAACAATTTGAATCCGTTCTACTCGTCGTTCGCGAATTCCATTGGCCCTTCGGGTGGTTTCGGACCTCTCGCGAGAAATTGATTTTCCGTTGTCAAAGGCAAATCGACGGTGCTGATTTATTTCGCGACTGTCTGTTCGTTCTCGCCGTGAAGATAAAATGTTGCGTTCTCTTCGTTCTGCAGTACTATCAGCTGCATTTATTTTTTCTTGGTTTAATTTTGTCTGATGTAAATCACGCCTTATTTCACTATATCTTTTATTTTCAATAGCATCTTTACCATTTCTTATGGAATTTTCTGTATTTCTTGAGTTGCTCCGGAGTAACTGCTCGCTTGGCTTCACACGTATTTCATGCTCTGATATGTCTCGAGTTCTAATGTTTTGTGTATCCTGCCTTGATTCTACTCGAGCATTCCCTTGAGCATTTTTTGGTTCTGCACTCCGGGCATCCGCTACAAGCCATCGTTTTCGTTGGTCAGTTTCTTGAGTTGAGGCTCTATTTACATCTATATGGCTGTTTCCTTGTCTGTTAACGTCCAAACGACGATAATTATTTCCTCGTATATGTTCTTCTCGAATAGCCCGACGATTCGATTGCTCTACGCGATTGTCATTACGCTGTGCTTGTTCATTTATCTCACGGATGCTTTCCGTTTTCATATTAATGAGTCTATTTTCTTCAGCACGATTTGCTCGATTTAGGTTTGTCTGCCTTTGGTTCTCTTCCATTACTACGCGTCTCTTAACACTTCTCGCCGCATTTTTCACATTAATTAAGTTTCGTTCCGAACTAATTATTGTGACACTACCCGATTCCCTATTTCTTACAGATCGTATTTTTTTATTGTTTTCAAATGATGTTCGGATATTGTGAGTATTCAATCGCCGTTGTACAACGTTTCTTCTTTCTCCGGAACGCCTGTCTTGCAATTTGGCCCTCTCTTCAGTTATACTTCTAGTAACCCTTAATCTGTCTTCATTTCTTATATTTCTAGCCTTTTCTCGAATATTCTCTTTCTGGACATGTCTTAACGCATTATTGTTTTGTGTAGATCGAACTTCAATATTTCTTTCATGATCCTGACTATTAACGCTTAAAATACGACTTCGGGGTTCCTCGCGGGTACGGAACTCACAATCTTCCCTGT
>OW052220.1:145475509-145503009 GCA_932526605.1 Nephrotoma flavescens
GCCAGAAAAAACATTTTTGTGACAAAAATATTATGAAAATATTTTTCCTAATTCCGTTTCCTATAGGAAAAACCAGAATCGAGCTGCACGTCGGAAAATCAAAGGTTGACAGTTCTTTAAATGAACTGGCAGTCGAATGATATGATGCAACTTGTCGTGCATCAAGTAGCCATTAAGTCGCCGCACATTGCTTCTGGAGCGCTAACATAAGTCCAAAAAATCTTTAATCTCATCATGTTAAAATGATTGAGATGCCGTCACAGTTTCAGAGACTTGACGTTTGCAGAATCATGTCCTTTATAAACGTATTTATAAAGATATTTTACGCTCTGTACAGAGCCGCAAACTTCCACGTTGATGTGGCAGTTGAATTTTTTCAAAAGCCAAGGATTGTATGGGATAACCCTTAAGTTATCAATGCGTTGGTTTTCTTTACCTATCATAAAGAAACCTCCAGCACGTCTTTGGTACTTGGGATTGCCGTTTTTATTTCTCGAGTTACCTCTTTTAACTCTTAAAGAAATTCTTTGGCACATTTCTCGTCTGTTAAACATCTATTGTTTGAACATCCATGTGTCATGTGCCTTGTGACATGTTCAAAAAGAACTGAAGAAGAAACCAATTTGTCAATAGCCTCGGTTCGAAGTTTGTCTCCATTATGAAGCGTTAGCAACATAATGTAAATGTGGAAGTCCACGTTTTTGAAATTCGATTACATACACATAAGCAATAACTCTACCCAAGACATTTTTACAGTATAATGTCATTAATAAGTTCTTTAATTTTTGAATTAAAGACTTTAGAGATCTGATCTGGTCTATTCTCAGAACTACAACCCCTCAAGTCGCCTTTATTTCATTCCATCTAGAATTGCAGGTCACAATAATGAAGATATCTGGTTCCCCAAACTTTCTTACTATTCCCACTGCAACCTGGAAATTTTGGAGTTGACTCCTTGATCCTCCACTAAAAGAACACGGCAAAACAAGCGTCCGTCGAAGTTGTTGTACGCTTTATTTTTCAAAATGGTGCAGCTGGTACTATATCCCATCAAGGGATTTGGCCGCTTCAAATAAGGTTTCATAATCATATTTTCATTTCGGATAATGAGTGATTAATTCATTGATCCTAAACCAGCCGTGAGATTTTTTCCTTGTCACCACTGGGAAGCGAACCCAGGACCTTCGGTCGCGTGGAGCAAGCATGCTGACCACTTTGCCACCGGGCTGTTCAAATAGACCGGCATAATTATCAACTTTTAATTATGCACTTTTATATTATGCAGCCGATTGACTTCTTTTTTGCAGTAAGCTCATTGAGTCCTTTTTCCATGAAATTTTAGCATGGCATACTTTATAAAAATAAAAATTAACATAGAAAAATATACCCAATAAGTTTAATTTTTTTGCCGTCAAATCCACTTGTAGTTGTCTATGCCATAAAGCAAAATATATATAAGAGAACTCATGTAGACTTTCCGAAGTTAATCTATCTTACTTTTGGCAACCTGTATAAGCCTAACAAGAACAATAAACTATAAAATAACTATGCCGATATATTTTTACGATACGTATATATGGATTAAATATAGAAAAAATGTAAATTTGTGTATATAATTATATTAAAACTATAAAATAAGATTAACCTCGGAAAACCTGCTTATAAAATTTGCACTACTTGATTTCTCTTATATATTTATTGCTCGATGTCTATGCCGTGCTAAAATTTGATGGAAAAAAATACTAAATGAGTTTATTTTTAATGCACTAGATGTCACATTCCCAACTTTAACAGTGGTCAATTAGTTTTAAAAGATAATCAACATTTTATTCCATGTGCGATTGAACAAAATTATATAAAAATAATTTTAAATTGTTTGAAAATAGGTTGGATTTTGTTTTTCTAATTCATTTGAATTGACGATAGGGTCACGAGTTGCACGTAGGGGAAAAATTGAACTGAATGAGCTATTGAGAACTATAAATGTCCGGGGTAGTGACATCTAGCGCATTAAAAATAAGCTGATTGAGCCTTTTTTTCCATGAAATTTTAGCACGACATACTTTATGAAAATAAAAATTAACAGGCACAAATAAACCCATTCAGTTTAATTTTTTTGTCGTCAGATCCACTTGTAGTTCTCTATGCCAATTTGAAAATACGCGTGATTTTTGTTAATACGAAATGTCATTGAAGGATAAACAACTACAAGTGGATCTGACGGCAAAAAAATTAAACTTATTGGGTATATTTTTGTATGCTAATTTTTATTTTCATAAAGTATCATTATTTTTTTAATTGTTTCGTATTCACTAACATTAAGTATGTTAATAGGTGTAGGTGGTATCTCTTTAAGTATTGGTTGATTTTCCTGCATTTTCCCTTGGTTGGTTACGTTGCATGTATTAACTGGTTGCAGTGGTCTATCTTTCGGTAGAAGTGATACGTTCTTATGTACCATCACTAGGTCCGTGGATGACTGTTCAGGTCGTTGGGGTTGATTGTTCCACCTCAGGCGTGGATTCCGCTTTTCTTTTTTTGTCTTGACGTTAAGTTTTAATTTACCTTCGTATAAAACTCGTTTCATACGCCATCATCTTCATCTGTTTCATAGACAACTATGGTATTTTCTTTGGCTTGATTATCATTTTTGATTGCAGCAATTTCTTCTTTAAGCTGCTGGACTTCTTTGAATAGCCGTTCATTTATTTTCATTAAGTTTTCTATCGATTTCTTTAAATCGGCGTTCAGGTTCGCGTTCTCCCTGCGTACAGCATTTTCGTTCTGCTGCTGAATAGCGGGATGCATTTGTCTTTGTGATGATCTAGAGATGCTTGTGCTTGGTATGAATAGGTTTTGTAGTGGTCGGCTCACCCCAGAATCCGTTGAGCCTGCCTCGTGTGAGGGTGGGTAGGCCAACTGTGCAGTTGACGTACGACCTGGGGTATAAATTCCGTTTTGTTGAATACTCATTGCTTTAAAGATTTATTTATTGTTCGGGGTTCCTTCTCATAGCCAGATTTGGTCCGCGGATGGTATTTTATTTCCCACCAACCCTTCGGTAACCCGGTTAAAGAGTATTCCCCTATCCGCCACCTGGGGACGCGCCACGATGGGAGTTCGGCGTCTCCACACGGGCGATAAATGACGTTAAAAACTTTTCAGCATTCCAGATTGTCGTAATTGCAACTTTTTTTGATCGTACTCATTTATAAATTCGAGATACAACTTATATAGTTTCTTTTTGTTTTCAGAGAAAACTTGTCAAAATCATTTTGTCTCGTAAAATCGTAAATCTAGATCGTAAAGCTAATATAATCGTCCTCCCAATCTCGTTTGATACTTTGTTCTGAAGGAATATTAAATTGTACTGTTGTATTGATTTCAAATCTTTACCGACAAAGAGTTTAACCTTTATTTACAACGATTTATTATTTAATGTTAAAAGTTGGGTTTCGTTCATTACTATGATTCTTTAGTACAGTTAAGGAAATTGGTTTGTGGATCGTATACGTATTATTAGTCTCTATAAACTGTGGTGGAAAACGCACGATGTTTGCGTAAACTAGTTGAGCCGATCTAATTTCCAATTTTTTTTTTTAATATCGATATTAATCCCATGATGTCCGATCGTAATATTTACAACCAGAGGTTGTTGTGCCTTGTGACAGAGAATTCCGGCTTTTTAACTTATTTGTGACGTAATAACAAAAAAACAAAAAGCAATTTTTATTATATGGAAGAAAAAAATTTCTTCACATGTTGGTCGTGGCCACTAGATTTGAAAAAAAACTGCATGTATTACATTATCTAGGAATAAATATATAAGATAAATCAAGTAGTTCAAATTTTATAAGCCAATTTTACCGAGGTTAATCTTATTTTATAGTTTTGATATATTTATACACACAAACTTATTTTTTTTTAATATTTACTCCATATATATGTATCTTATAAAAATATCGGCATAGTTATTTTATAGTTCATTGTTTTGATAGGCTTATACAGGTTAATC
The DNA here is from genome assembly GCA_932526605.1 of Nephrotoma flavescens. Lineage (NCBI taxonomy): Eukaryota > Metazoa > Arthropoda > Insecta > Diptera > Tipulidae > Nephrotoma > Nephrotoma flavescens. The sequence continues at coordinate 145,479,525 of OW052220.1, forward strand.
TATTTTACGGTTAACCTCGGAATCTCTACATGAGTCCACTTATGTATATTTTGCTCTATGATTACATTTAGTCAAGACACATTTTTGGAGACATTACTGTGTAGATATACTTATTCAAATAATTGTCATCGCGCGGTGACTTATTTGAATAAGTCGGTGTCCACAAATAAGTGCGTGTTTGGGAAACAGCCTATAAGTCTGTATTAAGTCGGTGTTTGGAAAAGGACCTTAGTTGCATAACCGTTATTCGTTGCTATTTTTAGAAATAAATTAAGCTCTATGTTATAATTTGTATTTTTCAAAGAGATGTTTATTAGCCTATCTATGAGTGAATGGAAATCTGACATTTTAGTATTATGGGGATGGTTTGAACAACTAGGTATACTCCGCATACGCACACGGTTCCGGCTGATGTGACGGACACAGTTCAAAACGATTGATGCTATAAAACAAAAACCAGCTATTTTTCTGACTAAACTATAAAAGAAAATCGAACTTATAAAAGCGCATATACCAATGATTTAGCACCAACAATTATATATTGATGTCTGATTACATGTTTGGCCAAATTTTCTTAAGAATACCAATTTAGTTACAGTAATAAACATTTAGTATGAAAACTCACAACCATCTAATATAGCTTTCAAGGCGAGACTGATACATATTTGTTTATCGTAGTTTTCTACAAACTTGTCCTAACGAGAGGATAGGACTTGGATCGATTCACGTTTAATTGTGTTATGTTAATTATTTAAGTAACAAATATGAATAGTCTGTAAATATAATATAGATAAAATAACCAGTCGAGGTTATTATCTAAAAGAAAATTTGTTGGTGTATTTTGATCAGCCACTGCAACACAGTCGGTTTACCAAACATCCTATATGCCATATACCATTACAACTTTTATTATAATTTTCCTAATAAGTTTTATCTACTCGTATAAGGGAAACAGTGCAAAGCAGATAAGAAATGAAAAATAATGAATGAATTTTTTACTTTGTGTTATGAGCTGTGAATTTGTTGAATTTCGCTTTTCTACAGTTTTCCATTACGAGACAAAATTATAAAGGGAACGCCTACATAGGAAAACTAGAAAAATGAATGAACCGATTGAGAATTATTGTGAAGTGAAAAAAGTAGCTCGATTGTCAATAGAACGAAGAAAAAGTATATAAAAAGCTACGGCAATTCTGTTTCCATTACAGTTTTCAATTGAATCTTAGTAAGCGACCACAAGTCTATACAAGCATAGTAAACTCCAAAATAAAAACTTGCAAAACTGTTTTCGAAAATAGAAATATACTTTAACGATCCAGATCAAAAATGCGCTCATTTTTTTGGTGTAAGAAAACACTTACTTATGTGTATGTGTGCATCATAATTTCAAATTTAGTGCAACTTGGTGTTTGCGATTGTTTATCATCGATCGATCGATATTGTAAGCGGTTTACTCGAACAGAAGTTCGGAGAATTGGCAGTGAAAGTTTAACAGCAAATATCAGATCTGTGAGATCAACTCGACATACAGTTCGTGATGAAATAAGACTTAAAATTGATAGATGTAATCTATTACATGAAGACAAGAGAAACCCAAATGTTTACGAGTTCCCTATGCGAAAGGAACATGTAAAACACAAAAGAAGTGATGTACTACGCTCGGCACAAGATACTGCTAGAAACAATATCGGGAAAAGAAGTATATCGGTCTGGAGGGAAAATATTGCCCGAGATCAAGAAAGGAATATGCAAGATAGATGGAGATATTTACAAACTATTGTAAAAGATGATGTTCGAGAATATAGCTACCGCGACGGACATTTAAATAGACAAGCTCGTTTTGTTATTAATGAAAACAGGCAATTGGCTACGGAAATAAAAGAACATGAAAGTCGAAACTCCGGCCGCTTAGAACAATTAAACCGTCGAGGGATTATTAAGTCTAGAAGACTAAATCTAGATGCCACAAGACGTCAACAAGTAAATCGGCAATATGAAATTTCTAATTATAAATCTAGAACCTTGGATCAAATCAACACCCGCGTCCAAGTTAGAGGAGTACCTGGAAGGCGGGATTGCGTTATCATAGATCAGTCAAAACGTACTGCGATTTCAACGAATAAAGAACGCAAAATGAGATCTAACCAATCGCAAGGAACACAGCATGAACGGTTTGTTAAAAATTATAGAAGTGAAGGTAGTAAAGTAACAGAAGTCCAAAAAGTAGTAGAGGCAGTGCGGCGAAATGATCCACGATTGCAGCCTTCATTCCATCGTGATAGTAAAAGAGCGCATATTCATAAATCCTGTCAGTTAGATATGGTCGAGAGCAGATCACGAATGACTTATATGCTTGATACTCAAGAAAACAAGCAACGTCGAAATATAAATAGACATGAGCACGAAAATTTAAATAGAATTAGAGAGTCAACCAATGAGGGCGGAGTTCGAGAAAGATCGCATTTAAAACCATTTAATCTTCAACACAATAGAAGAACCACACGATTAAATCCAGATGCACTCCGATTTCGGCTAGGCCAGAGAGAAGTTGAATCACTCAGTGATTTACGAAATATGGAGGTCTTCGATCTAACAAGAGAGCGCATAATTCGAGAAACTAAAAACAATTTTGAGTCAGCGTACCAAACCAAGGCACGTACGCAGTTTAGAAGTGAACATAATGGGAAAATTAGAGAAAATCAACAACGAGATAGGGCAAATGATATCCGAGATCAACGGCAACTAGAAGACATTCAGGTTCGTCAAGAAACGTATCTACCAATTATCCAAATGTATAAATTTGCAAGAACAATAAAATCGGCTCTGCTTTTTCACATGCTCCAAATGTTATTAATTGGTTTCGTTAGTTTTACGATGCTAATTAAACCAACTGACTGTAAAAATCGATCATTTTTTGGCAATGTAAATAATTCATTAAGTAAATTGAAATTGATTTAAATATATATAAAACCTGTAAATAGTTGTAATTTATAATAACAATAAAAAATATGTATGTATGTATTGGAACTATTAGTAGATGGGAATAAAAATAAAACTTGCATTTTGAATTATGCTAAGATCTAGAGACTCGTATGTGTTTTAGGTAATAGGGTCTGCCAGAACACGGCTTGTCATGATTTACTTTATCATGCGATTAGTTAAAAATAGTTTAAAACGCATTTTACCGCAAAGTTTCTGATTAAGAATTTTGTATAAAATATAACATTTTATTTTTTCTTAACAATTAGGTTGAATCCTTAATCATGCTGCTCTGTTACGTTGTATATTGTATAGCACTACATTTTAATACATCGCTTGAAAAATGGGCACATTCCTTAAAACTTCCTATAAAGCTTCCATCGAAAGAAGAACAATCGGCTTTAGTCACTTACAAAAATCTTCCAGATACATCATATACGCAGGGGCAAAGCACCGCTATCCAAGACGCAACACAACAACAACAAACAAATCAACAACAAGAAACCAATATTGACCAGGGTTATAATGCATATTACGATCCGAATACTAGCTGGGATCCAAATGCTGCGTGGGGCGAAAATCAACAGCCCGCTGCAAATTTAGCTATAAGCGCACCCACAGCACCATCAACTAATACATGGGGTGATAGTTACAATGCTCATGCAACTTCTGATCCACTGAATGCATGGGATTCATCAGAAGGCCAGAAGAACTATGGGTATAATTCAACAGGCGATCAAGTAAATATTATCAAACCATATTATTTTATTTTGATTTTATGTTAAATTAAACTTTCTATTTCACCCAGCCGAATGAAACAAAGCAAAATCTACAACAAGTGCAAGCAACCCAACCTCAAGTACCGCAGCAAAAAAATCCAGATTTTTATAAATCGAGAGACGTTAAACCATGTGATATAGTTAATCCATTAGACAAGCCAACAGAAGGTGGCCTACCAGCACAAATATCATGGGTAATCGTTTACCCCATTCACTACATGTGCCGTTTAACAATGCCCGACTGTCGGACAGAACGTTTTAGAAATTGGTATCCATTTACATTTATTATCTCGATGATATGGATATCATTCTATTCTTATTTTATGGTATGGATGATAACGATAATTGGTGCCACACTAGGAATACCCGATACAGTTATGGGATTGACATTTGTCGCTGCCGGTGTCTCGGTACCAGATGCATTAAGTTCAATTGCTGTAATCAAAGAAGGTTATGGCGATATGGCCGTATCAAATGCAGTTGGTTCAAATGTTTTTGATATTTTAATATGCCTTGGTTTGCCCTGGTTTATTCAAACGGCCATAATCAAGCCTGGTTCACATGTTAATGTAATTTCCAAAGGATTAGCTTACTCTACGTTATCGCTTTTATCGACCGTTGTTTTTCTATTGTGTGCCACACACTTGAACGGATGGAAATTAGATAAAAGGTTAGGAATTGTACTAATGTTCTGGTACTTTTTATTTATCACCGTTGCTTGCTTGTATGAATTAAATGTATTTGGCCAGTTAAATTTACCAGAATGTCCGAGTAAGTATTATATTATGTTAATAAAGGGTTACCCAAATGTCGTGCAATTGGAATCAGCATTTCGTGAAATTAAATGACCCAGCCTAGCTGAAATAAGACAACAGAAATCGAAATAATAATGAGTCAACTCCTTAAATATAAGTCACTCAACACCGATTAACAGTAATAGCATTTTCAGAACCCATATAAGAGAAATGTTTCAATGCCACCATACCTTGTCCGATTTCATAGTACTAGTCTGAAACTGGGTCCACCCTTGAGTTATGGACACTCACTGAGGGTTGATAATCTTTTTGAAAGAAAATTGGTTCTGGTTCGATGTTAACAAACAGCACTGAGCTTGATGAATTTTACAAACGAATCGGCTCAACGCGAAATTCAAACAACGATTTTTCGAAATCGAATTTCCGAGGTTTAACTTTGTAAACTGAAATGTATATAGGTCATTCGATTTAGCTTTGTTTGTTGTTTGTGAATTTCTTGTAGCAAAAAATAATGATGCAAGACAAAAGAGGATAAAATTGCTTAATAGATAAAAAAATATAGTTAATTTTTTTATTAATAATATGCACGCGTAAAGTTTTCCATTTATCAACATATTTTTGTGTACGTTATTTTCGATAAATTTTATCGCATATGATGTCAATGTAAGAACATTTTAAAAATGGTTTTTTTGACAATTATTTTTACACATTTTTACACATATAGACATTTATCGAAGACGACTTATTTTGAAGCAAGAAGCACTGCTTCAAACAAGCCTCGTGCGGAGCCATTGATTGCATTTACGCACTAACCAAGCGCGGAGAGTCTCTCCACTCTCTAATTCCAATTCCAAAATCAATAAACATGAATTGATAAGTGTGAAATTGAGATTATATTGGTTTCATGCGGTAGCAAAACGCGATCGCACTCCCGGCATTTTCAACCAGTGTATTGAGGAGCGTAATCGCTCTCCTTGGTAGATAGGGAAAAAAATCCTTATATCGAAAATTGATCAATGTCGATAGAGACACTAGTAGTGATCTTAAATGACCCTGAGGTTCACTAATTTGGGAGATGTTCACGAAAGTAAGTTTTTTTTATATTACAATCTATACTTTTAAGTACACCTTTCGTTTAAGCAGTTAAAAACAAATAAATAAGTATTTTTTCAACAAAATTTTTCGTAAAGTGTGTAGTTTCAGATATATGAGCAAATAATTGATCTTACAGCAAAACAATTTTCTCTAAGCTCTAAGACTGTTTCGTTGTAATTGCAAATAAAAATAAATAAAATCAATTCTTTGAGCTAGCAATACCTAAATTAAAAATTTGCTTATTCCTGAATTCCACAGTGAAACAATTTTTTCAGTAAAATTAACACGAGATAAAAATATAAATCCTTTACTTGTTAGAGAGAAGCAAGAAAAATTTTCAGTAAAATTTACTGGCAGTAAGCGGGGAAAATGTTGCCATAAAAAGTATGAAACTCAATACTTTTTATGGCATCGTTTGTTTGTCTTTATCACTCTAACATAATTTTAATATACATATTAACTCCTCTTTCCGGTTTCCCAGTATTTTTTACTGAATAAAATTGTTTCACTGTGGAATCCACGCATTAATCAGCCAAAGAAGAATTGATTTGATTTATTTTTATTTGCCGGTACGACGGAACAGTGTTAGAATCTTAGAATTTTGTATGAATAAAAATACTTATTTATTTATTTATTTTTAGCTGCTTAACCCGTTGCCACAAATGATGGCTATAGCCATCGAATTTTGGTGGTTTGTAATCAAATAACGGCTATAGCCGCCCTGCATATTTTAATTAATAAAAAAAGGAACATCATTGAGGACAAATGACGGCTATAGCCGTCCTACCACGTTTGCGCAAATGACGGCTATAGCCGTCTAAGAAGACAAAAATGTTGTGATGTGCAAATGACGGCTGTGACCGTCGAGAGTTTTCATGGAAAAACTGTGAGAAAATGTGATAATTTTCACTTTCCAAACATATAAATAACGCTCAATTTCATATGGCAGTCATAAACAATTAAAAAAAGTGTGTTTCTGGGCACGGTCGTCAATTCAAAAGTGTGCGGCAACGGGTTAATCAAAAGGTGCACTCAAAAGAAATCAGTTCTAATGTCATTTAAGATTACCACTAACGTCCCTCTTGACGCACCGAACAATTTTCATTATTAGTAATTTCCTTCTATTTTGCACGAGTTAGAAGCCTGGCATGTATTATTAATTCACAAACAACCAAACCTAAGCCAAAATCTCGGCCTCTAATATTTGATTTCTTAAAACAATGCCGCTTTATAGGCAATGAACTCGCGATCAATGAGATGATCATGCAGACTCACTCGGCTTGAAACTTATTATTTCTATCTTTTTTTTATCACATTTGGAAAAATTGAGAATTTTAAAATAAATTTATTAACTGAAGAAAGTAATCATCAAATTTTGAAGCCGACTCAAAAATAAGCCGTGTCGAATTACAATTTCTACAAGATAGACCAATCGAGCGCGTTCTACTGTTTACACATGGCCGACTAAACAATTTAAATATTTTTCTTAAGGCTTTCTTTCTAAATCAAAATTTTGCTTGAAAACAACGGATATGTGTTTGCGTTGATCGCATACTGCAGTAATACTGTACTTTTTCATTCGTACCAAAATTTTTTTGTGTGGCTAGTGTTGTATACGCACTAATTTATTTAGACGAAAACAAATAAAAAAAATTGACGGTTAGAAGGCTTTTTAGTTTTGATTCGCTGAGTAATGAATTTATTTGTGACTATACATGATCGCCTGTGCAACTGTGGATAATTAAGATTCTACCATAATAAGTACTTTGTGATTGTGCTTCAAAACCTAATAGCTTTCTTAAACTTTATGTTTTGTTTTTCCATTAGGGTTCTCTTAAACATTCAAACAGTGAGTGTATATGTAAACGACTATATCAAAATATACGGGATTTGTACTCGAATATAACCTTTTATACAAATCCTATCGAAATTCTTTTTTGTTAAATTTTTTTTTGATTTTATTTATTTATATCTCGTAAATGTCGCAGACAAATAAATATTCATTTTCTTGGGCATGTACTTTAGGTTAGGTTCGGTTAGGGCAATAGTGGCCCATTGTAATGCTACAGGATTCCGCGAGTTCCGAAAGGCTGTCCATACCGTACACACCTAAATACTTATGCCTTCTGTATGATAATGCCGGGCACAAGCATAGGAAGTGATCTAACGTCTCTTCCTCCTATTCGTCCAAACAACTTTTGCAAAAGTCATTCGTCTGTAGGCCCAGTCTCCTCGCATGTTCCCCAAAAAGGCAGTATCCTCTCAGTATCCCTACGAGCAATCCTACCTCTAGTTTTTCCAGGAATACTAGTGCTTTGGAGCGCCGCAGGTCCAGTTTTGGCCAAACCTGTTTTGCTACCCTGCATGTGAGAGTGTTGGTCCACCTCTCGTTTGTCAAGGCGATTGCCTTTTTACTGAGCGCCGGTTTGAGCACTGCTACAGACCCGCTCTTTCCGGCTGCATCTGGAGAGTCGTACCATACCTAGCTAGTTCGTCCGCCCTGCAGTTTCCCGTGACGTCCGAGTGACCAGGGACCCAAATTATCTGGATGCTGAAATACTCGCTCATCTCGTTAAGAGATGATCGGCAATCCAGCACCACCCGTGACTTCAGACAAACCGCCTCTAGCTACCTGATCGTCGCCTGACTGTCCACATAAATTGCTATCCCTCACGGATTGATATCCCTCACGGATACTACGTTATGCTTCAACCATGTCACGACTTCGCCTATCGCCAACACTTCAGCCTAGTACGCGCTGCAGTAGTCGGAAATATTAACATTAAGCTTTTCACAGAAGACTCCGGCTCCTACCTTGACGTCTAGCTTAGAATCGTCCGTGAAAAATTGCAGTGCCTCGTTTTCCACTATTGATCCGTTCCTCCAGGATTCTCTCGCAGAACAGATGGTCCGGAAACCTTTATCGAAGCACAGAGCGTGTACTTTACTTATTTTTTTTTGTTATTTGTATTATCAATGCAATCTGTGTTGGGGCACAAGGCTCTCCCAACTCTTTCACGGTTTTCAAGTCAAGGATGTACGGCTTTAGGACCGAATTAAGACCATCTGCTGATTGCATAGCTCCATGCCAACCGATACTGGCATGGAAGATGGGTCGGCCCATGAGTTTTGCACACAGACAGGGGGTCATAGATGTTTTACATTTCACCACAGATCGTAATCTGTTGATGAAATTTCACTTTGCATCCTTCCCTTATCGGGATTCAAAACCGGTACCTCCCGATAAAAACGCCAAATTTTTAACCACTGTGCCAATTTTATCGGTACTTTGCTTATTTAATTTTGATAAATTGTTTTTCATTTTTATGGTAGTTTTCATTCAGAATTCTATGATGTCTTTAACTTGATGATCGTCGTGTAATAGATGGGGCAAAATACTTTGCTCTATGGTAAAAGCGGACAATGGTAAAATTCCGAATGAAAACTAGAAAGAAAGTTCACGGTCAGGAGAATGATAATTTATTTTTCTGTGAAATTGACGAGATGTAAATAAATAAAGTCAAAAAAACTCGACAAAAAAGAATTTCCATAGTATTTGTATGAAAGTTGTTTTTCGTGTCTACATTTCTTGAGCCTGCATACAACAAGCCGCATTTTTTTATTTGAGTTTGACTTGGCCATGTACATAATATGCGCAGTGGTCTAATACAAAATGAAAATAATTTTTCACGTACATATACAAGTGACGTATTTGAGTTTGGTGCGAAGAGGAACCGGCTAATTGTTTGCTCTATTAATTGATCCGTCGAATTTTCAGCTCCATAGTTTATTTGAACTTCTAATAAAACAAAATGGTTGTCATTTGGAAAAAAGAATACTACATCATATACATAAGTGCTAACCTCTAGGCTCCACATTTGGATAATTCGATTAAGTTAAAATTAATTCCAAAATCCAAAAATAATTGAAATTTTATTCTTTTACAGGCTCATATTAATTTTATTATTTTTTCGACGGTAAGTTATATCATTACAAAAATATTAACAATAAAACACAGAAATTCAATCAACGAGTTAAATGATAATTAAATACAAAAACATACAAATTTTGTTCAAATATTTCTTATTAAAAAATACAATTATTATAATTTAAGTTATAAAAAATATTATTTGGATTATGTAAAAACAAAAAAAAAAAAATATTAGTATAATATATTTATTTATTGATTACATATATGAATTATCATTAAGTTAAACATATTATAATTAAAAATGAACAAATTAAATATAGAATTATTTTACATTGTTAAACATAAATAATATTATAAAATTGAAAAAAATCGCTTATAAATGAAATTTTAGTAAATTAAATTTAAAAAAAAAATAATTTAGTTAATTCAAATTTTACTAATTTCTATTATGACTTAGGTATTGTTACTTTGTTATGAATTCAGATATAATCTAAAACAAATGTGTTGTCAATTTAAGGTCAATTCAGCCAAAATGAGTATAAAATAAATAATAATAAATTTTAAGTCAATTAATAAAGAAAAGCAACTAATTTTATATTATTTTTGTAATTATGGTCAATTCTTTTTAAAGCACTGTCTTGTGTTGTTAAAAATTTATACCCCTAAAAATATAATTGTGGAATGATAATAATCCAAAATAAAACTAAATATTGAATAAAACTCTATTATTTATAATAAATTAAATCGGGCTTTTTTTACGCGCACATGCATATATCTATATATTTATATATATGTACATATACATACATACGAGGATTTAAAATTTTTCAATATTAATCAAATAATATTATTTTGCTATATCTGAATTCTATGTTTGTTATGCTTTTTTTATTATTTTAAATAGAATAATAAAAAAACAAAGACAATATTTTTTATCTAAGTTGGAGATTAAATTTTTTTGAAATGTTTAATTCTTAATTATTTGTGATATTTTAATTATTGCCAAACGAAAAAAAAAATAATCATTTTAATTAAATCGGTCCGTTTTAAATTTAGACATTTTGTAGAAAAAGTTTGTCTTGAGTTGTTTCTTTTATGATACCCTCATAATCTTTTAAGCCATTTGAAAAACGGTTGGGTCCAAATTGTCGAGTTCGAGTCGAACAGTCACAGTGCAAAGTGAAATTTCATCAACAGATTACGATCTGTGATGAAAAGTAACACATCTATGACCTCCTGTCGTTGTGCAAAACCCATGGGCCGACCCATCTTCCAAGCCCGTATAGGCTGGCATGGAGCTTGCAATGTGCAGATGGTCTTAAATTGGTCCTATAGGCGCACGTCTTCGAGTGGACTGAGTAGGCGTAAAGTAAGGACGTTAAAAGCATAACAGCGAATGAGCAAAGTGAGCACATGAGTGTAGGCTTGTCATACAACAATAATTTTGTCGGGTAATGTCGGATGGAATTCCCATCTAACTGTCACCTGAAAGTCCAACCAGCATTGTCGGTCAGTGGTCAGGTATACAGGTCTTACATTTAGAAATATGTGAAATTACGTGAAATGCTTTATACCACGCGTACTAGTTTCGAACTCGAGATGAAATTATTTTAACTTTGTTTGTGTTTTAATACATATTGTTTGATACCATAGATTTTTTTTTCTATCTAACTTGTACGTCTCCTTCCATGTTATGAACACACTATTAAGGATGGTTATGAGTTATAACAATGTGACGAAATATAATAATATTCGGTTGTCACAAATAAATCCTACTATGTTTTAACTTTGTTATTATTAATTTAAATTATGTGTTGAATTAAGAAATAACAAAAGATAGTGTCCTACTGCATATTTCAAAAATTAAATAAGGCGTTGCGAGAGTGAAGTACATAATTTTGTTTATAAAAGTTTTAAAAATATGTATTATAAAATGATTTGTAGGGATATACATATACATAATCAGAATATACATAAACAGTCCTAGAACACATTGTATTTTAGGACAATAATTTTGCAAAATTTATATTTATTTTTGCGTATAGAAATACATACATGGAAAATTTGCTACAACATATATTTTCCGAGGCCGAAAATAAAAAGTGGCAAACCAACCTAAGATTAAATTTGAGCATACACCACATATTTTGTCATAAAGAGAATTTGAATTCGAATTATACGGGTATTACTAAAATAGAGTAACTGGTTAAATTAACTTCTGCGTCTTATCGGTCATAAATATCTAAAAGGTTTATCCAGATAACGTATAAGTAACGGAAATCATTTTATATTATTGTTCAACTCTTGGCTATATAAACGTTAGCTGTAAATTGATGCTAAGATTAATAACAAGTACTTATTTCAATCTTTGTTCTGACCTTATATCGAGCTATTTTATGTTTTTGTCAAATTTATTTTTCAATATAAATCTTTTCCACTGAAGAAATAAGAACTTTTCAGGTACCTCATGTGATGATTGCAAATCGCAATGTTACTCGTATGTACGTTTTAAGTTATTTACAAAAATGTGGCACTTTTTTAGGTAAAATCTTCAGTAAAAATTAACCGTTATACCCATCACGTTATTCGTTAATTTGTGCTGTGTAACTTATTCACAAGCTGCAGTTAAAGAATTTTAGTATGTGATCGCTCTATGTTATATGTAAAACTTAATTTTATCATGTAAATAGCGGGAAAAACTGGCAAACGGTCGTGCCTAAACTGTTTCTTCTCAAAATTCCACCCGAGGAAACAATTCACATCCTAATTTCGATGTTTTTAGAAAATATTTATGTCCGCCGACGGCCTAGGTATTCTTATCAAAGACCAGTGAAGCGTGGTACTCTGGAGAACGTAAGAATAAACTTATTTATCTTTTTGTCGAGATAAAGCGCATAAACATCTCACGTGAAATTCAATTCACTTTGAGTAAATTTTTTTCATCAAATCAAAAATAACAACACTCGATTAACGTTTTTTAAATGCACCCAGAATGTTAATGAAATTCTGCATATGCTTATTGAAGCACGTGTTTTAGTGAATTATTTAGAAACTTATAAATTTGTGTACTACAACTTGTTTGCTACGCATTTTGTAAATTTAAAATCAACTGACCAATTTGTAATAATTGTTAATTATATTATATAGTTTATATAGTTCAATTTTTTAGTTGTAGCTATTCATTAAAACGAGAACGCAAATTTAACTATAAATAAAATGTCACAGACCTAAAATTTACCTACATTTTATTAAATATCTAGAGTCTAGACCACCGGAAAACCTTTATAATTTTGAAACTGTAAAATAGTACCAAATTCTCTGCCAATAAATGTCCAGCAATTTTGCCGATTTTATTATGTAGTCTTCAGAAGGTGTTAAATGCTTTTGATTGCTGTATAGCTCACGAAAACCAATAACAACATAAAGCAATAGAAATGAATGAATAATGGAGCGAAAGAAAATTATTAAAATAGTATTGTTAAACTAAAACCATCTTATGTAGTTTTCTGTATATTGGTATATGCGTTTTAAACTTTGTTCACGGCTTTAAAATGTCGATTGTTTTGAGCAATGAAACGAAACAATGAACGAATTTTCTAATCTGCATAAAAATAACACAAAGATTGTCAAATTGGTTGTTAATTTCCTAATTTAAATTTCCTACAGTCTACAATTCATTGCCTTGCAGTTTTTTTTAATCAAAGTTTTTGAAAAACGTTGGCTAACCTACGTCTATTTCATAAATTAAATAATGAAAATCTTTCAAATTAAGTACAATATTGAACTTCCTACGAAATTTGGTCAACAATATTTGAAGTCAATCATTCACACTCGCTTCCAACTGAACCTATATTATACACTTTATATCGTTTACTAATTTTTTAATATCAACGATTTTATTCGGTGTTGGCCGCAACGCAATCCGATCCTTATTTTCGTATAAATTAAGTAAAACAATCATATAATAAAAAATAAACATATTTTTTAGTCAATTTTATTTTAACCGTGAAGCAATATTATGAATAGTAGTTAAAATGTATATATATATATATATATATATATATATATATATATATATATATATATATATATATATATATATATATATATATATATATATATATATATATATATATATATATATATATATATATATATATATATATATATATATATATATATATATATATATATATATATATATATATATATTATATATATATATATATATATATATATATATATATATATATATATATATATATATATATATATATATATATATATATATATACATATATATATATATATATATATATATATATATATATATATATATATATATATATATATATATATATATATATATATATATATATATATATATATATATATATATATATATATATATATATATATATATATATATATATATATATATATATATATATATATATATATATATATATATATATATATATATATATATATATATATAGATATATATAGATATAGATATATATATATATATATATATATATATATATATATATATATATATATATATATATATATATATATATATATATATATATATATATATATATATATATATATATATATATATTATATATATATATATATATATATATATATATATATATATATATATATATATATATATATATATATATTAAATATATATATATATATATATATATATATACATATATATATATATATATATATATATATATATATATATATATATATATATATATATATATATATATATATGTGTGTTATATAAGTTTTAAATTTATAAAAATTCCCTGAAACAAAATTATAAATAATTTATTGTAAAACACATAATCGGTTTCAAGAGGTAAACACAAACAATTACAAAAACAATATTAGCAAAATTTTTAATTTGTTAAAATTAATTTCCGTTTTTTTTTTGTTTAAGTTGAAGTATCTAAATAAATATGTAAATAATTTTATTAAACGAATTTTAACTTACATAAACAAATACATATTGTCCCCGCCCCGTAATGTATACCCATAACAGCGGATGTGCTTAAATTTTGCTGTGTTGATTAGTTTTATGTAAATTATAAATTATAAATCAAACAAAAATGACATGTTATACATAATATAAACAAAACGTAAATTATTTATTAAAATCCTATAAAAATTATTTCATTAATTCCTATAAAAAAATCAGCGAGACCTAAACTAACTTATTGTTATTTGTTAAATAATTATTTGTAATAATACTCTATAAATAAATGTACTGAAGCAAAAACACCATGCTCATCAATTATAATATACAAATTTAGTAATATGTAAAACAATTAATTTAATACATAATATATATTTACTTACTTTAAATTTTAAATTTACTGTTAAAAATATACATATATCTTACTTTTATATTATAATTATCACTAATTTAATCAGTTATGTATTGTTAATAAAATTCTATTACATTTTTTCTATTATCATTATTAATTAAATTTAAATTCTAACAAATTTTATTTCTTACAAAAAACATCAACCAAAAAATTAGATTAATAATTATTATTATTGTATTCATAGAATTATAAGTAAATGTAACTTAATTATAGGATGTTATATAAAATAAATATTTAATTAAACAAAACTTGGTTTAAATTGTATTTACCGACCAAATAGCACAGTGGTTAAAGCTTTGGCGTTTGGATCGGGAGATAGCGGATTCGAATCCTCCTGCCCAGAGGCACGATGCAAAGGGAATTTTCATCTACAGATTACGGTCCGTGATGAAATGGAATACATATATGATCCTCTGTCGGAGTGCAAAACTGATGGTCAAAACTGATCTCATCTTCCATGCAAGTATAGGCTGGTATGGAGCTACGCAATGTGCAACTGGTGATAAAAATCGGACCTATAGCCGTACGTCCTCGATTTGGCTGGCATCGGCGTTAAAGTATGGATGGGAAAAGCATTTATTTCAAACATTTATAGTTTTGTTTCATTACTAATCATGTTTTCATTTTTGTGTACTTTTTTCATTTTTATTTAAATTAATTATAAATAATAACTAGTTTTACTTCACAAAATTTTAATAATTTATTAGGTCTTCCTTATAGTGATATGATAATTTTTATATTTTGATTTTTACATTGGTTCTCATCTATATGCATTGTAAATACTCGCAAAGGGAAATTTTGGGAATCGTGAAGTTGTATTTGTGTGTTATTTTCATTTTTAGTGAATAATTTTGATGTTTTCCGAGCTCAATCGCTTACTAACAACAAAAACGAAATTGAAAATTTTCAAATAGTGCCAGAAAAATTAAGAAGTACAAAACATATTAACGCGCGACGCAATAAGTTGCACTATAAAATATATTTATACAATTCTGGGAGTAAGATTTAATCCATTTAAAACAATTTTCCTGTATCATAAATGAAACCATAATTTTATAAAATAGGCTTGTTTATTGCAGAGTTGAAAATTGCCCTTACAATTTCGGGAAATTCTTGGTTTCATTTTTTTAATGCAAAATTTGCAAAGCAAAAGCCAGGCTACTTTCGAAATCGCTTTGTAATTTTTTTATGTGTGTGTATCAAAAGGTATTTATTGGTTTTTTTTATTGAATGTGTACTATAAAAATGATAAATTTAAAATCGATGGCAAATAGTTGCAAAGCAAGCTCAGATGAGAACGCACAATTAAATGTCGACTTCGGAAAATATTCCTAGTTATCAAAATATAAAAATTATCACAGACCTAATAAATATTTAAAAGTTCATAAAGTGAAACTAGTTTTAATTTATAATAAAGGCAGAAACCTATAAAGCTCACCGGACAAGTGGTGCAGTGGTTAAAGCTTCGGCACTTGGACCGGGAGGTACTGGGTTCGAATCCCATCAGAGGCTAGATGCAAAATCGAATTTTCATCATCGATGACAATCGGTGATGTTAATAAACACAACTAAGACCCTCTGATGGAGTGCAGAATTCAACGCCGACCCACCTTCCATGTCAATGTACAGGTTGACATGGAGCTTGCAATGTGCAGGTGGTATACTGTAATTGTGTGAGTAGGTGAATAGGTGAATGGGTTAATTATGTGGCGTGAATGCGTGGTATCACAATGGGCCAAAAATGGCCTAAGTGTCAACCACTGAAACCTACCTACCTATAAAGCTCTGTCCGATCGGTCGCTTTTACAACTTGTAAAAAACCACGAGATATTTTTTTAGTCACTTGGGAGCAGAGTTGTTAAATTACATGTAATTTTAACAAAACTACATTAACTACATTTGCAATGTAGTTTATGTAGTTAATGTGGTTAAGTGTAGTTGATGTAGTTATGTGTAGTTAATGTAGTTAATGACGTCAATGTAGTTTTTTATTAGCGTGCGCATTTTTGGGGGGCTATTATGATTTTTCGTAATCTCGATAAACCGTAAATTCGATCCGTAAAGCAAAAAAATTTCATAATACGAATGTTCGCGGCGGATCGAACTTTACGAAATAGAAAAAATTCATAAAAGGCCTTCTGTTATTTTGGCTTAAATTTTATTTTTTACTATCTTTACCTTTTGTTGAATGAATGAAAATTAAATTTGAAATAAAACCTCGTTTTTTTGCGAACTGAACGTGAGTTGTAAGTTCTTAAAAAAGAGGTTATTTTGATTTTAAAATTTGGGAAATAAATAAACAATTTAATTATATATTTATAATATAATTTATATGAATGAAGGAAGGACGATTGTAGTTAACGCATGTAGTTAATGCATGTAGTTATTATGTAGTTAATTCATCATTTTCACCTACGTAGTTTATGGATTAACTACACGTAGTTTTAGAGGTAGTTTTTATCTCCTAAAACTACTTAACAACACTGCTTGGGAGTGAAACGGAACCAACCAAGTTTGGTGATGCTTTGCCTTGACTTTGGCGTCGAATGGTGTTGGCCTTGACTTTTGTTTTGATTGTCAATTGCTGAATAACATTTTGACGTTCACAAAAGACGTATTTTTTAACAATTTCTTTCTAATATTATCGAATTTTAATTTTTTTCAATATGGATTTATAATTTGAAGCTAAAAAAACGCGGAGATTTCCTCATTCGAATATAACTTCCTTTGAAAATTCTTTATATTTTTCGAATTTTACGCCGGGTACTTTAATCATTTTTTTCAAATTTGTTTGCAAGTTTTCTATTATTTATTTCCCTAATAAGGGATTCCGTTTCGATTTACCCAGTCCGAATGTTTCTCTTAGTAGGGAAGGTTAGGTTTCAGTAGTTTCAGTGGTTGACACTTAGACCAGTTTTGGCCCATTGTGATACCACGCATTCACGCCACATCATTAACCCATTCAACTACTCACACAACTACAGTATACCACCTGCACATTGCACCACTTATCCGGCCTTTTAGTAGGGGAATAAATAACTGAAAACTTGAAAACAAATTAAAAAAAATGATTAAAGCAACCGTCGAAAAATTCGAAAAATATAAAGAATTTTAAAGCAAATTATATTCAAATGCGGAAATTTCCACCGATTCCAAGAATAGGGAGGACGCCATGGCGTCATAAAAGGCTGTGAAAGCACATACAAAACGAAATGAAGTAAGTGCCAACATAAAGATCATTAAAAAAGTGTCAAGGATAAAGAAAATACATGAAAATATCAAGAACATATATAAAACATCGACAGAAATTTATAAAACAAAAAAAATGGGGGACGTGGAAATGGCGGAAGCATTCAAGTGGTTCGAACTCGAGCAAGAAACACAGAAACCCAACTCGCCCTGAAAGGCGGGTTTCCGGTTAATATCAAGGAGGTAAACAAACAACCAAATATGGAAGATCAAAATAAAAATAATAAATAAAGAAATTGTGATAAAAATTCATTCCGGGAGACAGAGTGCCATACTTTGTAATAATCGCAAAAATTAAATTGAAGATGTAGAAATTGCAGACAAATTAAACTTCTTAAACTAAGAAGTAATAGGGAATATTAAACAATACGAAAAAACCGAGTTAAAATCACACGCTAGAATCATAATGAACCAAAATTAGAACCAACTCCCGTAATAAAAATCATATTCAGATCAACCTACTCCCTGAAAAAATAGAAATATTTGAAGTTAAACGAAAACCCCGAAACCTATGCCGTGCAAGAAGTGTTTGATCTATGGAAACCTGCATAAACATTGTAGAGGTAAAAAAAAAATCATAAATTTTGCGGAGACCGGCCACACAAAAAAATAAGTGCCAAAACAGTTCGAAAGGCTATTATTGCGGACAAAAAACATGTCACCAGCAGCAGCATCTGTGATGGATTTAAAAAGCGATACCAAATTAAATACCTAACTAAAAAATATCATAAAGAGAAGCCAAAAACATGAAGCCACGAAGAATCTAATATGGATAAAGAAAACTTTTCTCTAATAAAAACTAACCAGGAAAATGTAATATAAAAAAGGCGAGCTGTAAACATTAAAAATACAACAGCGGAAAATTTAAAACTACGAAAGGCCGAAATCTACAACAACCTAATTATAAAAAAATTAAAAGACAAATCCAAATAAATAGTCTCAAAATTATGCAGCTAAACATCAGAAGCCTAAATCATAATAAGACGAATTGGAGGCACACATAATCCGCGAAAATATTGATAACATTGCTGTGTTATATCAGATTTCACCTGGACAGACCAAAGCAAGCAGATACAATATAAGGATAGCAACACATACTTGAGTCATCGACCAGACAGTTATGAATTGTTGCATTCATAGTGAACAAAAAAATTCTCTCAAAAATAATAGAAAATAATACACGTAAGAACCTAATAGAAATAAAAATACGAACGGGGTTGAACCCACCTGAGCCGCAAATGTTTGGTAAAACATAAGGTCAAAAATTAGAAATCACGTATGTCATCGCTAATTACAAGAAGACGATGGTTATCCAAACACTGCAGTTCTTTACCTGCAGTTTTTACCGAAATACAGTAAACCCTCGATTTAACGGACCCCGATTTCACGGAAGCTCGATTTAACAGACCCTCGAACATACAAAAGCCTATTATAATCGGTTAAGAGTTGATCGAGTTCCGTCTCAGGTAGCCACATTCCAGAATTCCTTCCCAAAATCATTTGAGAGTCCCATTTCCATCCAGCATACCCAATCCTATCATAATCGGTTAAGAATCGCTCGCGTTCCGTCCCAGGTAGACATATTCCAGAACTTCTTCCAAAAATGATTTAGGAATCCCATTTCCATCAAGCATACTAAATCCCATCATAATCGGTTAAGAATTGCTCGAGTTTCGTAACAGGAAGACATATTCCAGAACTTCTTCCAAAAACCATTTAAGAATCCCACTTCCATCCAACATACCCAATCCCAGCACAATCGGTTATTTGATCGAGTTCCGCCCCAGGTAGCTATATTCCAGAATTTCTTCCAAAAACCTTTTAAGAATCCCATTTCCATCCAGCAGACAGAATCCCATCACAATCGGTTAAGAATTGATCGAGTTCCGTCCCAGGTAGCCATATTCCAGAACTTCTTCCATAAATTATTTAAGAATTTCACTTCCATTCAACATACCCAATCCCAACATAACGCAACATAATCGGCTAAGAAATGCCTGAGGTCCGTCCCAGATTAAATTCGATCGAATAGATTTAATTTTAAAACATTCGGATTTAACGGACTCCCCAATTAGTCCGTTAAACCGAG
This sequence comes from Nephrotoma flavescens, assembly GCA_932526605.1. Taxonomy (NCBI): domain Eukaryota; kingdom Metazoa; phylum Arthropoda; class Insecta; order Diptera; family Tipulidae; genus Nephrotoma; species Nephrotoma flavescens. The sequence continues at coordinate 145,499,816 of OW052220.1, forward strand.
GTTTTTCTGTATGACATTTAACATAACAGTATTTAACGCAGCTTGTAATATGAACCCAAAACTATACTCCTAAATGTTTCAACAAACATAAAAAATCAAATAACAGATACTGATAATAATAGTTAAACCGTAGACTATTTTATAAAGAGTAACGAAACAGAGGAAAATTTTTCATCAAAAAATGCGTGGGTCATAAAATTTAAATGGGTTATATGATACTCTTACAGAACAATTTTTTATGTTATTGGCTGATGCCACACTAGGGTAACTTGTATCGGGTAACTTCTTCGATTGTTTTGGTTTTATACGTAAAGGGGAAAGAAACGAAAAAGTTACCAGATACAAGTTACCCTAGTGTGGATATGCAGATTGGCCCGTTCCATACACAGCTTCTGCTTCTGGCTTCAGACTAAGCCGTAATAGATTTTTCATAGCTAATTTAAACCTTTATTTTATATTAAAACACCAAAGTTTTTTGTATTGTATTATTCTGCTCTCACGAAAATAAAATTTAAACAAAAATCTACATCTCAAAAATGGCCTTAATTTTTTTTATTTTCATTTCTATTTGTGTTAGTTCGGCTTCACCGAAAAATTTTATGTCGCAGTTAACATCGATTTTATAGGTAAAAGGGGAAAGAGACGAAGGTGAAGTCAGTCTTTTGAAGCCGTGTATGAGACGGGCGATTTGTATTGAATATTGTCAGATTCGTGACTATTGATAGAAAACGATAACAATTACGATAACTAAAGATAAGTCTATTGTTTAATCCATTTAAATTGCACAACCCATGTATTATGATGAAGATTTTTCCTTTGCTTCGTTACTCTTTATAATATTACATACTGCTTAAACATAATAGACGTATTCATTTCACCACGCGCAAATAATACAATGGTTGATGGCACACGGGGTATCACAGAAACCGTATTTTTCTTCGTTTCCCCGTTTACCTATGATACCGGTTTTAATTGCGACTTAAACAAATTTTCGGTGCAACCACACTAACACAAACATAAATGAAATAAAAATTATTTTAAGGACATTTTTGACTCATTTTAGTTTAAATTTTATTTTGCAGAACAAAACAAAATAAAACACACATACATACATTATCTATTACGACTATAGTCTCCCCCCGAACAGAATCTACTTAAATATAAGTCGTGCTAACTCCACACATATGAAATAAACAATAACTAAGTAAAGATGTATTGGAAATTTTTTTTCCATAGTATTTTTTATAAAATAACTAAGTATAAGTGTGTTGGTGCAGAAACAAAAAAAAACGAACAAAAAAAAATCAAATTTACGTTGCATTGTTAGTGTAACCAACACACTCTTTGTTAGTTTTTTTTAAATAGGTATCTGTCAATGAGAAGAGTAAGCAGGACTTATATTAAAGTAGATTCTGCCCCGAACATAAAGCATAATCATTATAAGCGAATAGTTCGCCTACTGTAGTAAACTAGATAGCCAGTAAAAATGAGGATTTTGTTAGAAACGCATTTAAATTGTGTGGAATAAAAGTGAGGGAAAATTTTTTCAAAGACGATTTACACTGTGCACTACGGGAAATATATAATAAACATTTTAATTATGACTTGTTCATTAAAAATAATCCTGAGCTACCGGCTCAATGGCACAAGTTTTTTTGAAACAATTGACGGTATAGGTGAATGGTTTTGGCCAAGAGTGCAAACTACAAGTTTTTTCGCTTGTATTTTACCAAATAATACAGCTTGATCTTCATTAGTGGAATTCATTAAGCATTACTCTGACAAAATCATTAATTTTATTAAACAACACCCGGATACCAAAGAGATATTGAATGAAAATGATGAAAATTTAATTAAATTGGGTGAGATATCTTTAATAAATTTAGAAGCTTTTGCTTTCCCAAAATGGAAAAATGGAATTTAAAAATAAGTGAAATTGCGGAAATTGCCTCGAAATTACTACTTTTGTTTATTTAGCTAGATGCAGCGAGAGAAATCCCGTTAGTTAGAATGGGAAAATATTTTGGATTACGGCAATAAATTATTTTATAGGCTGTAATTTTTATTTTTAACTGCATAGTATATTTTATTATTATTTAAGTTTGTGTATTTGTTGTTTTTATTTTATAATAAAGTTGCAAAAGAATTGCTTAATGTTTTTTAAATGCTTGCTTTTTTAAAATTATGAAAACAAATTTATTTAAAACGCCTAGGCTTTATATTAAGAGGAGCGTTAAATTCGAAAAAAAAACACAAACTTTAAAAATATGAACAAAAATATGTTATTCGAATATAACGTCTATGTGTTATGTTCGGGGGAAGACTGTAGTTGGCCTTGAAAAAATAATCAAAAACTTCGTGTGGAATAGGGCACGGTTAATATTATTACCTCTAACTGCGCTTGGTCGGATTGTTGTAAACTGTTTATTACAGTTACCATAATAGCATATATTATAAAGTACGTGAAATCCCGCTATAACAAACAGTCAAGGGACCGCAACTTAAGTTTGTTATAAACGGATGTATTTTATAGCGAGATTTCGGTTATAACAAACACTGTGTTTTATAACCGAATAGTGGCCTATTTGGCTATAACAAACTCTCTATAACCGAATTTTTGTATGGTTAAAGTTTTAATCTGAAAACGTAACAACAACAATTTAAAATTTAAATACAACATTCATTAGCAATATGTAATGCTTTTATGTTAAAAGTAGAGCTATAACAACGAGTTCCTTTGAAACTGATAAGTTAGGCCTCTATTCTCTTAGTCGTATCACTTCATGCGACTTAACTATGGATCTTCTTGGTTACTAGATTGTAAAATCAACATTTACCACATAACTTTGAACGAAACTCACAGTAAATGTTTTTTAAATCTTATTTGGCTGTTTTAGTTTGAAAAAAATTGTATTTATTCATTAGTTCCATCAAAATTTCAAGTGTAGAAATTGTCGTTTGAAGTGATATCAGTCGCAAGAAAATATTTATAAAGCAGCATACTAAGATTTAAAAAACAGCCTCAACAAGTTTTGTAAAGAATGATTTTGTAAGTTTCGATTTAATAATCTAGTAACCAAGAAGATGAGTAGTCACGTCCCATGAAGTGAGCGACTAAAGGAATACGAGTGTTAAGCTTTTTTCAAATAAGAACTAATTTTTTCTAGACACAACTTTTCTAGACACAATTTTTT
>OW052220.1:145508009-145747712 GCA_932526605.1 Nephrotoma flavescens
TCTATTACGTGAGGTGAAACTTTTAAGACGAGAATTTAGGGAAGAGCGTCAAAACAAAAACAGAGATGAATCTGGCGAAATAAGCCTTGAAACACTTGAAATTCCAGCAACTTCTAAAGATCAGTTCCTGGACCTAGAAAACGAAATAAAATACCAATTGAAACAGAAAATGTTGGTATGTACTTACAAAACTAGTTTTAAGCAGTAGTAATTAAGAATCAATGTTATTTACAGATCAAACGATTCGACAACATCGTATATCAAAATTTAGACAAATTTGTACGAGCTTGTCTCAAACTTATTATTTCTGACCTGGTAGCAACACATTTTCTTGGTTTGGCCGGCATGACAACGTTGCTGTGAAGAATTTTCAAACCATGAATTTAATTAAAGGTAATAGTTTAACCTAGTGAAAGAACTCCTAATTAACGAGTATTCTTAATATAATTCCAGAATGCGCAATAGGAAAATTTCCCTCCTGCAAAAATATAGAGATTATTTATATAATTAAGAAGTGGTTCCAATATGCCAAAGATCGAGTGAAGAAAAAGCATAAAAAGCTATCACATAAATTTATTTTAATTTTTAGAAAATTTAAGGTTTAAGATTTTGTGGCGTCCTTCACACCTTGCCCAACTAAATAAATTTCCTAAATGGTCAAGCACCGTAAATGGTTAGTTGGGTATCCAAAAAAAAAATTGTAGTTTTTAGTTTTTTCGTAGCTAGCTTTGGAAAAAAATAAAAGCTAGTCAGTTTAAGATTTTTAATGGTGAATGGAAAAGATTTAAATAAAAGCTCTAAAGAAAGAATTAAAAATAAAAATAAATAAAGAGTGTAAATTTAATATAAAATAAAGGTGATTACTAATATTAATAAAGTGAAACACAAAGAAAAAACAAAATACTTAACCACGAACACTAAAAACTGGTAACCATCCGACGTGATTGTGGCCACATAATCTATAGCCACTGATACAATCAGCTGCAAGTACGTCGCCTTTCACCACATCTGAAAATCTGTTTCAACATTTTCAACAATTTTCAACAATTTCAACAATTTTCAACAATTTTCTACAGTTTTCAAAAACCAACAAAATTTCGGTTGGATATATGGTTACGGCAGTCAAGTTTAACCCCATCACTGCTACCAGAGACCGAGGTGACTCCAATTTGAACGTGTCTCTGCATCGAGGGATTTTGAATAATATTATTAAAACTGTAAGTACCCAATTAATTATTTGTGGTGCTTGACTAAATAAATTTTTATTTTAAATTCAAATTTCGTTTTTTTTATTCATAAAACTTTTTAAAATGTGTTTTGTTTCGGTGTTTTTTATTTCTTCGGTCCTTTTTCTTTTGTGTTCGTTTCTTTTTCGGCGCGTTGTCCAAGGTGTGAACGATCCACCTGTGGCTCCTTTATCTGCGGAATCAACGGACGAAGAGGCAGCATCGGGCAGCGGTTCTAAGGAACCAACATTTTCGTTGACAGCCTCGCACCTAACCGGACTCATCAACGATGCTGTCGCTAAAGCCGTCGCGCAGGTAGGGCGGAATAGTACAATTCCTCTGCCAGAGACATCTCAATCTCACGTTTCGTTTCCTTCTTACACCGGAACGGTTGCTCGAGTGGCATTCAAACCTCCACAACCATTACATTTACAAAACCCAGAGGTTCGGTTCGAAATACTCGAGCAACAGTTCACGGTGGCGGATATAAGAACTGAGGCAACGCGGTATGCTCACGCGGTTGCAGCTTTGGATTCACGACTCCACGACACTTTCGCATATTTGATCACCAGCCCAAAAGGTAATGAACCTTATACAGTATTCAAGGCTGAAGTGATCCGGGTTCTCGGCGAGTCGGAAAAGGCGAAGCTGAACAACCTGATGCATGGCTTGACACTTGGAGACAGAAAACCATCACAGTTGTTGAGCGCCATGAAATTGAACGCTGGGAACAACTTTAATGAAGCAACTCTTCGCCAATTCTGGATGAAGAGGTTGCCCCAGTCCGTTCAAATGGTGCTCACACCGTTTGAAAATGATGTCTCTCTGCCAGTCCTGGCAGAACGGGCTGACAACGTCTTCGAGACTATGACACAGTCTCAAGTGAATAGTCTAGAGACATCTGTACCTTGTTCGGTTTTTCCAAATTCTTTGTCGTCTTTAGATCAACAACTTTCCAATTTTAAAACAACATTGTTATCGGAAGTATCGGAAATTATTAATCAAAATTTTAGATCTCGTTCAAAATCAAATTCACGTGGTCGCAATTATTCGCGATCAAATTCTAGAAATAATTATTCTCGTAAAAACTCTCCACATTCTCGAAATTCTTACAATCCATTTTACGGTGAACCTTCGGCTGAGAATAATTTTATTTGTTTTTACCATCATCATTTCGGCACAAAAGCATTAAAATGTAAACCAAATTGTAAATTTGTATCATATAGCTCCGATAATAATGTTTCAAAAAAAATAAATAGTCATTCACAATTGGCGGTGTGTAATGACGAGTCTAAAACTAGCCGCCTTTTAATTTACGAAATTTTTCTTCAAACACATTTTTTAATAGATACAGGTGCAGATGTCTCGGTTTTGCCAGCCCGTTTTGTTCCAAGGGTTGACCCATCATTCAGATTGTTTGCAGCAAATGGTTCTTCGGTAAATGCTTACGGGACTAAATTCTTAAAACTTGACATCGGACTGCGCCGCGAATTCTCCTGGGAATTTATAGTTGCTGACGTGTCGATGCCTATCATCGGCGCGGATTTTTTGAGGAAAACTGGTTTGCTAGTGGATATACAGAGACAGAGGCTCATAGATCCGTTAACCTCTCTGTATTCAAATGGATCTCCTTCCTCCTACGATGATACTACTGTTTCTAGGATCGACAAGTCAGCAATGGACCCAGGAGTTTTCAACGTAATATCTAAATTTTTAACGGTCATTCACGGTAATATTGATATTGACAATACTAGACATAGTGTGACTCACAAAATTGAGACGGACTACCGGTTGCATGCAAACCACGACGACTAGCACCGGACAAATTCATCATCGCGAAGACAGAATTCGAAAATATGATGAAACTCGGGATTTGCCGACCTAGTAGAGCAGCCCTTGGTCCAGTCCGTTACATTTAGTACCTAAAAAGGATGGGTCTTGGAGACCTTGTGGAGACTTTCGGGCACTGAATAAAGTCACGATTCCTGACAGGTATCAGATTCCACATATCCAAGATTTTACACAGCGACTTGAGGGCTGCACTATATTCACAACAATAGACCTTGTCCAGGCTTACCACCAAATTCCTATTGAACCGACGGACATTCCAAAGACAGCAATTTCGACACCTTTCGGACTATTTGAATTTTGTAGAATGATTTTCGGCCTTAGGAATGCAGCACAATCGTTCCAACGTCTTATGCATTCAGTACTACGCGGACTTGACTTCTGCTTTGTATATTTGGACGATGTGCTCATTGCCTCTCGAAATTATGACGAACATCTAGGACATATTAAAATCATTTTTTCTAAATTAGAAGAACATGGACTTGTGGTTAATGTGGACAAATGCGTTTTCGCTAAAACTGAAATTATCTTTTTAGGCCATTTGGTAACTGGACAAGGTATATTACCGTCGCATGAACGGGTTCAAGTCATCAAAAATTTCGAACGACCACAGACTGTAAAACAACTGCAACGCTTTTAAGGTATGGATAACTTTTATCGACGCTTCATTCCAGGTGCCGCTGCTGACCAGGAATTGTTGAACGATTACCTAAAAGGCTATACCAAAAACAGTCGAGTTCCAATTCAATGGTCAACGATGGCTATCGAAGCGTTCGATAACTGCAAAATTAAACTTACGAACGCGACTTTACTTATTCATCCATCATCATCAGCACCTCTGGGCTTATGATCGTGAACTTCTCGCGGCATATTCGGGAATAAAACACTTTCGATATCTTCTCGAAGGTCGTACTTTTACGCTTTATACCGATCATAAGCCACTTGTCTACGCTTTTAATCAGAATCCGGAAAAAGCATCTCCTCGTCAATTTCGACACCTAGATTTCATCGGTCAATTCACAACCGATATCCAGCACATCTCTGGACTGGATAACGTTGTTGCAGATACTCTTTCACGCATTAATCAAATTTCTATTCCCGAAAGTATTGATTATGCTATCATCGCAGATGCTCAGACCAATGACGAGGAACTTCAAGAAATTTTAAGGAGTAACTCTGTTCTCAAATTTGAGAAATTTCCTGTTTCTTTCAATTCAAAAAAATTAATTTATTGCGATGTTTCTACTACTACACCTAGGCCATTCATTCCCTTTAATTTCCGAAAACAAGTTTTCGAGGCTTTTCATAATCTTTCTCATCCTGGCGTCAAAGCTTCCGTAAAACTTTTGACTCAGAATGTAATCTGGTCATCAATTAAAAAAGACGTTCAGAAGATGGCTCAATGTTGTGTAGCTTGCCAAAAGGCTAAAATCTCTCGACATACAAAATCTCCGATTGGTAACTATAAATTAACTTCTCAACGCTTTTCGATTATTCATCTCGACATCATCGGTCCTTTGCCAGTTTCTGATAATCAGCGGTATTGCGTAACATTGATTGATAGATACACTCGCTGGTTTGAGGCGGTTCCAGTTCCGGATATAACTGCTGCAACCGTCGCTTTCGCAGTCTATTCACAGTGGATAGCTCGCTTTGGTGTGCAATTGTCACGGACCAAGGCATGCAATTCGAATCACAACTTTTTCACGGACTGGCTAACTTACTTGGTTTTGAGCGCAGGAGAACAACTAGCTACAATCCCAAATGTAATGGCATGATCGAGAGATGGCATCGAGTCATCAAATCTGCCATTATGTGCTATAATCGTGCTGATTGGACTAGTGTTCTTCCTGCAATCTTACTTGGACTACGGACGACGTACAGTGACGAATTGAAAGCTACTCCAGCTGAACTGGTTTATGGATGTACAACTCGAGTTCCTGGAACATTTTTAGATGCGACGAACGAACAAATTTCACAATCAGACTTTATTACTAATTTAAGACGACACTTTGACGAAATTCGACCTGTACCGGCTTCTCGACATACTACGGACAAAATTTTTATTAGTAAAGATTTGCTGACTTGCTCGCACGTTTTCCTACGGACTGACGCAGTACGCAAATCACTGCAACCACCGTATACTGGACCGTATTTGGTTATCGATTGTACAGAAAAATTTTACACTTTGAATCTAAACGGACGACACGCCAAAATTTCCATTGACCGACTCAAACCATGTTACTCGGACAATCAACAACAAACTACGGACTCACCAACTTCGCAAACTGGATTACCTGTACCGACTGACCGACCAGAACCTATTATTTCGGCTGACGGACTTAAATCATCTACCGTGGAATCGAAAGTTCGCAAACAGGTTGTTTTGATCTCTCGTCGAGGCCTGTGTTGCCTGTGAAGTTCGGGTCGTCCAGGACTCCAACCAGATACAGAGATTGAAGCGATAGATCTGCGATCTCTCTGGGAGGGGAGTATTGTGGCGTCCTTCACACCTTGCCCAACTAAATAAATTTCCTAAATTGTCAAGCACCGTAAATGGTTAGTTGGGTATATCCAAAAAAAATATTGTAGTTTTTAGTTTTTTCGTAGCTAGCTTTGGAAAAAAATAAAAGCTAGTCAGTTTAAGATTTTTAATGGTGAATATAAAAGATTTAAATAAAAGCTCTAAAGAAAGAATTAAAAATAAAAATAAATAAAGAGTGTAAATTTAATATAAAATAAAGGTGATTACTAATATTAATAAAGTGAAACACAAAGAAAAAACAAAATACTTAACCACGAACACTAAAATTTAATTAATTTCTACTAAATGCTTTAACAAAAAATGATAATGAAGTCTAATCATTATCATTTTTTGTTTATGTATTTTGAATTTTTCCTACTTAGCTTGCTAAGGTTTTAGATAATTTTGAATGAGTTTGTTATTTATAGATATGCAATTACTGTATCTAATTATATTGAATTTTATTAACTCGGGTTAGGCATTTTATATATCTTGGTGGTATATTATATATATTTTTGTTATTTAACGAATTTAGAAGTTTTTATTTTTAATGTTTTAACGTTAAGCAATTAAATCAATATTGTTTTGTGTGCTTTAATTTGATGAATAAGTTCATGTAAACCAAAATGTGATAATTTGAAAATTGAAATCGTGTTTTAAAGTAAAACATTAACCAAATATTTTTTTATTTTTGATATATTTAAGGCATAATATTTAAAAACATTGAATTGAAATGTAAATATCTTAAAATATATATAGTTATTATAAATTTAATTTTTCATTTTTATTTACAACATTCGTTTGCTATACGTAAAAGTGTTGCGTTAGTGATTCGCAAAAGTCTTACGTTTTCGAATCACTAAATACGGTACGTAAACGTTTCACGAAAATCAATTCGTTATTGTAACATTGAAAGCGAACATTATGCGAACGAATAATCCGTTCAAAAGTATAATTATCTTGGGATAGGAACACCGTAAACGGTTCGTTTTTGAGCTGCAAAATCGATTCGTTTGCGAGCTATTGTATGAAGTGTAGTCTTCGTTTATGGTTCGTAAACGGTTCACCTTGTCTAGTGGGTTAGTTCTGAAACACGTGTGCTTATGATAGCTTACCATACAGCTGGCGTAATCGACAGATTGATTATAATGTTAAAAAATATAGGAGTAGGAAAGTAGCAGTTTTCTTAATAATCCTCTAAATAAATTTTGTAGGCCTCACCAAGGCGAATCGGAAACGAAACGCATTTAAATTGTTTTTTTATATGTCACCAACACTACCACGTTCATATATAATGGGCCTCGCCACACTTTAATTCTTTCGTCGTGATTCAATGATTTCAAAAAATCAATTGCCGTTCACATTTGATTTCTTTGCGCGTTTCTTTTTTAGGTATATGCGTAAAAAATTATGTTTTTTGATTTATTCGTATTGTAAAAAATGTTTATTATTAGCTGCGAAAACTGCTTCCTTGGTTGAAAAAATATATTTTTTGCACAATTTAGTGCAAATTAACCCATTAAAACCCGAACTATGTTCTAGTGGCTCGATTTCTCTGAAAATCACAATTCACGTATATTTCAAGTGGAAAAAGATAATTCTGAAAAAAATCCAATAAGTCATGTCAATGGGGCTCTGGAGCTGGTATGATATATCATACAATGGGCAGAAACAGTATATTTTTTTATATAGTTTCACCTTTTTTATTTAGTTATTTCTGTTTCTAATGATAAATTTAGCAAATAATAATATAAATAAAACATATTACAATACATTTAAAATTAAAAAATTAAGAAATTTTGGCACAATAACTAAATATTTGAAAAATCTCTTAAAAAATTTGGAACGGGGTTTATGTAGAAGATTCTCTGCAAGTATTAAGCGAACCAAATCTCTAGTAAATTATAAGAATAGGACCTTTGAACGTGCTTGTTTGTACAAACACCATCTGTTAGTAACGGCTCCATTTAATATGAACGTCATAGCCGTCATTGTATGGTATACTATATACCATCGAAAAAATGTCACTATAATTCCTTTAATTGCGAGTTATAATTTTTATATTCTTTAAAATTAATTTAATTAGTATCCTTTTTGAAAAAAAATTAGATAACACTCAATAAAAGTTAATGACACATCGATCAAAATGCAACTAAACCTTTTTTTATCCATTAGGTTTTAAATTATTTTACTAGTATACACCATCCTCAACCCCTTAAGACAAAAAAATTGTATGTATAGTATTCAAGAGTGAAGAAGTTAAGAAAGTAGTGATTTGCGTGAATACATCGGTCATTAATGGGTTAAACTAAAATTAACCCAAAAACGACAAATAAACAAGGTGTCCTTGAAAAATTTATTTTTGTTGTTGTGCGGGAATCACTTGAATCAAAAAAAAAATTTGTTGAAAAAGAATCAAGAATTTCCCCGCCAAAAAATTAGTTTCTGGTTGAAGGGGAACGGAACGAGGAAAGAATCACGACCAAAGAATCAAAGTGTGGAACCACGGAATAAGTTGATTTTTTGGAATGGGTACAAATGGCCGAATGTCGAAGGGCCGAATGTGTCGAAGGGCCGAATGGGTCGAAGCGCCGAATGTCGAAGGGCCGAATGTCGAAGAACCGAATGTGTGGAAGGGCCGAATGTCAAAGGGCCGAAAGGGTCGAAGGGCCGATTTTTTTTTTGCTTTTAGAAATATAATTTTTTAAATTTGTTGTTTTATTGAATATTTTGTAAATTTTTTTTATTAAACATAAATGAATTTTTTATGAATTTATGTATTTTACTATTTTTCATCACGTATCCAGTCAGCGGTACATTTTGGTGAAGGAAAATTTTGTCATGCGCCACCAATAGGTATATCCCTTTTACTGCCCGTTAACACAATTGTGTGGGTGCTCTAAAAGTACCATTTCAAAAATTTATTTTTGTATGTGTTTTGACCCAACTTACGCATTTGTGTATTCCTTTTAAAATTATTTTCGTCCGAAAAAACAATATAAAAATATACACAATTGTGTTGGTTGTACTTCCACACAAGCGAATTTTTTGACGTAATTTTGTAATAAAATTTCATCTTACACAAATTTTTTATCAGAAACGCCATTTTATACTATTAATTTTTACCCACACATTTGTGTGGTTTGGACTAAAATAGTGCAATTTTTTTTTGTTTGAAAAAGAGATATGTAAAAAAATAAAAATATAAATAAATTAAATAAAAAAATATATTTCTAAAAATAAAAATTCGGCCCTTTGAAATTCGGCTCTTCGACATTCGGCCCTTTGATATCATACCGATTTTTTGTATGTGCAGAGCTAGATCACAGAATATATTCTGTGGCTAGATATACGGGCTCTGCTATATGTATACACATATAATTTTAATATTCTTTTTCGAATCGCCAAGTTTAGAGGGAACAGACGTAGTGGAAGACCAAGAGCGACATCTGCAGATCATCACATCATAGAATAGTGATTACATACGATACTAGCAAAACGAATAGACGCAAAACAGCCCCGGAAATACCCGCAGAATTAAATGTTGGTCGCCCAAAACCAGTTACAACGCATCCCCAATAGAATTCCTAATGTCTTTTTACTTTAAAATTAAATAAAAACGCTGGTTTTAAGCCAGAAAAAGCACCATTCTTCGGGGAGCCGTAACTATTCCTTCATTGTTTTATGTACTGATTATTGAATCGCTTATACACGTGCGTGCTATCGGTTTCACCAAATTGTTCTGTTGTTTGTTTTAAGCTGTTGTTACCTAGGAAGGCCTAAAAGCTGGGAACGAAATCGTTTATCAAAAAGCACCACGAACTGCCTTATGATTGTTACAAACAAATCAAAAGAATTTCCTATATATCTTCATTTATGTGTAGCATTTTCCAAATGAATTTTCTTATTTTTATTTAAAACTTTCTTACACTTCTTTACTTTACTTCTGTACTGGGTTCGAATCCCATCAGAGGCTAGATGCAAATCGAATTTTCATCATCGATACAATCGGTGATGTTAATAAACACAACTAAGACCCTCTGATGGAGTGCAGAATTCAGCGCCGACCCACCGTCAATGTACAGGTTGACATGGAGCTTGCAATGTGCAGGTGGTATACTGTAGTTGTGTGAGTAGGTGAATGGGTTAATGATGTAGCATGAATGCGTGGTATCACAATGGGCCAAAAATGGCCTAAGTGTCAACCACTGAAACCTCACCTACACTTCTTTTATATCCATAAAATTAAATTAAAATGTAAGTACCTACCACGTTAGTTTGTTTTTAGAAGAATCGAATTTTAAATCTTTAATAAAATTCTACTTAAATTTGTACTAGATAGAACGTCCTGCAATTTTGATCAACATGTCAGATGGTTTTTTAAAAAATTGCCATGACTCTCCACGTTTCTGGTATAGATAATCTTGAAACGGAATCGGGCAGACAAACTAACAAGATAAAAGCCTTTGGATTTGATATACATATATCTATTTCAACGATTCTAACTTGTCTTTTAAAAGACCCCTTGTAAATGGACTATTATCTGGAGATGTTCACACCTCCTCTTTACACCATTAGACTTCGGGCCTTAAAGGAAAATCCATTTACTAAAGAATTGTTTCCTATCTTTCCTACCATTTTCCTGGATTACTTTGAAGGAAGTAACTTTTTTTCAAAAATAAACAGAACTATCTATGTGAGACAACTGCTGTAATTTAATTTATTATTTTTTAAATAGACAAAAATCATAAGACAAAGAAAATATTCAGCATGATTCTGGATTTACTTCCAAACTCTGAGGATTACAGTCCGATCTGAAATTATTTTAAAACACGTTAATTTATATAGACTAATGATACTCAATCTCATTTTTATACTTCTGTTCTTCACTTTGAGATAGAGCAAGGATAAAGTTAACTTCTTTACTCTGTTCTACCTCTACTACTTCATCGTCAGATCCCATTTCGTCATCTGTAACCAGCTCGTTCTCTGAATCGATTTTGTCCCCAGTTTCCAGATCATTTTTCATTTCTACCTCATTATCCACTGTTGAGCCAATTCGTTCAGATCGGCGTGTGCTGGAACGCGGAGAACTTGATAGCATAGAATTAATTGTGTGACTGTGTTCGTCATATAGTTTGGTGGCGGCTACAAGAAATTCTCGTAGTACATCAATATTTTCAGCATTGCATCTTTCAAGAAACATAAAATGCGCCAAGTATCCCTCAAAATAATCTCTTGATTTCCGATATTGATGCAATCTACTTTGTAGGTAACTTCGAAATTTGTTTACTGTATAACTACAAGCGCCTGACTCATCAGACACAACTGTTGATCCCGGTAAGACGTGTTTCTGTATAATTGGAAGTAATGTTTCGGGTGTTCTATTTTTAACAGGAACGAAGAAACAAAAATTGGTATTTCTCTCGACTCCGCCAAATATCATTTGTCCATCAATCTTATGACCTCGTTTATATTTTCGATATCCACTAATGGATTCATCGATTTCCACAATTTTTTCAGGTCCCCCAATTGGTTTCATCATATTATCACAATAAAATTTGCAAACCTCGTAACCATAATTACTTAGTTTGGTCCTTGTACTGAAAGTTCCAATGGCCGTGTCAATGTTAGTTAATTCTTCAGCGCTATTATCAATCCAAAGCCTATAAAATAAAACTATTTGGCCAACCGAAATTTGACAATCGCCAAATATAGTGTTAACTCTTACAGACAATTTTTTGTCGCATAATTTATGTTTGTGATTCACGTATACTTTATTTCGGCATCGCCACATTTTTTTATCTGAACTACTAGAATATTTTGCAAGCGCCATCGCAGCACCGCATCCTTCACAAATTTTAGATTTTGAAATAACACCCCATTCTTGTAATAATTCTAACAATTCTCCGGTCTCACTCAAATCAGTTATTTCGCTTACAGATAGGATCTAAAAACATATTAAACTAATGTATTTGTATACACAAATTGTATTTTGCTTGTTGTCATCTGCTTACTTTTGATAAATTTTGAGGAGTCATTAGGGATTCGGAATCTTCAACCATCTTTAATCTATACCACAAATTATTTAACTTGTAACAAATATGTTTACTATATTATTATAGATTAAATTAACATCTTAATTAAGTGAATCAGTAACAAGCGTTCCTAATTTATTTATAAAAAATTATGTTGTTTATAAGAAAACAAAACAGGCCTAAATATAAACACAAACTGAAAATGAATGTCAAATTTATGGCATTTTGTGGTAAAGTAGTGATGTCGATAAAGAAGGGTAAAGGTTCAAACAGAATGTATCCGTTCCGTCCACTACATTTTATGAGAACTGTCAATTTATATGAAACAACGAAGATATGAACACAATGAACGGAGGAGAAAAAAACGGAGCGACACTAAACCCAATTTCAAATTTTTGCGGACGACATAACCTCACATAGTATTTGACATATCAGAATAAATCTTAAACGAGAAGTTTTTGTAATAAAAGACGTACTAAATTGTATTAATTCTATTAATCTCTTCTAATAATCTCCCACAAATTAAAATTTCCAAAATATAATATATAATTAATATCTATTTTTGACAAGCCGAACGGATATGTTGTGTTTTAGGAAATCAAACGGATGGAGCGGAAACGAAATGCATGGACTGGAGCGGATCTAGTCTGTTTGAACCATAACGGAAGATAATCACCATGATACAATTATACTGTTTATATTGGAGGTTGAACCCAGGTTCAAAATCCAATACAAACACCAAAAGTTAACTTGGTGTTAACTCGACTCAATCCAAAAATTTCTTAGGTCGAGTTAACTCTGGTTAATATAAACGCCGAATCGAGTCGAAAAACAACAACAAAAAATAATCAATAAATTTAAAAATAAAAATGGCGATTTTTTTATTATTTTTTTTTTAAATATTTTTCTATGTAACTATTCGAAAGAAAAAGTTAGAATGATTTTTTGAAGGAAAAAATTAGAATGATATTGACATTTACAACCAGGGGCGGTATGTTGTACCATCACTTCGAATCGAAAAAAGTCGAATTCGAAAAAAGTCGAAACGAAAAAGTGAAAGTTGTATCATTTTTGCTTTTCGAAAATGGTACAACATACTGCCATTGGACTTATTTCGAATTACGATTCGAAGTGATGGTACAACATACCGCCCGGGTTTCGACTCAACCTTAAGATAACTCGCCAATATAAACACTAGAAGTTAACTTCAAGGTTAACCTAAAGATAACTACAAGTTGACTCGACTTCGGTTCAACCTCCAATATAAACAGTATATTTAATATGGACTGCTAATCAATGTCAATTCCATATAATTTTCAAAACTATAGTGTAGCCTACATGTCCAGTAGCGACGTCGTTTACTTTGCGACAAATACTAAAAACAGGCGAAAAATTACTGTCAAATATACTGTTTATATTGGAGGTTGAACCCAGGCTCAACCTGGGTTCAACCTCCAATATAAACACCGAAAGTTAACTTGGTGTTAACACGACTCAATCCAAAAATTTCTTAGGTCGAGTTAACTCTGGTTAATATAAACGCCCAGAGTCGAGTCGAAAAACAACAACAAAAAATAATCTATAAATTTAAAAATAAAAATGGCGATTTTTCATATTTTTCTTATACGAGCGCGTCTGTGTTTAAATTCGGCAGCATATTTTTGTGTTTTTTCAATTTTCTTTTATTTTTTTAAAATATTTTTCTATGTAACTAGTTCGAAAGAAAAAGTTAGAATGATTTTTTGAAGGAAAAAATTAGAATGATTTTGACATTTATAACATGGTTTCGACTCAACCTTAAGATAACTCTCCAATATAAACACTAGAAGTTAACTTCAAGGTTAACCTGAAGATAACTACAAGTTGACTCGACCTAGGTTCAACCTCCAATATAAACAGTATAAAACATATCAATATAATTGTGGTGTTTCTATGGTGCAAGTAATTCCCATTCTGAATAGGAATTTATTGTTGTGTTTCTTTGGTAAATTTACAACAACAATCCCATATAACTAATTCCGAATTGGAATAGCTGCGTTGTAGTAAATACTGTTATTTTTAATTGTTGGCAATAGAGATATGTATAAGTGATTTTTGTCAAAAGTGATTGTTGCTAAAAGTATTACAATTTGGAATTACATATCCCTTTTTCCTGCCCGCGATCACAATTGTGCGTGTATGAATAAAACATTATGTCAAAAAAAAAAGAAATAATTAATATATATTTTATATAATTCATATGTTATCAAATTATAATGCTTTTTTTAAGAAGAATTCCGGTTTAACTAAGCTCTGTTAAAATTCGGAAGACATTACACCTGTCATTTTTATGTACACATTTGTGTACGGTGGACTTAAATATAAGTTAAATAAAAGTTTTGTCTTGCCGGAAAAGGGATATATGGGATTGTTATTGTAAATTTATCAAAGAGGCATGACAAAATATGTTGAAATTCATTTTCTTGGCGTCCTTTCGTGAGTGTTCAACTTGTGTTTTAATTTTGTGTGTTTTACTGCGTTTTAAATTGAAAGTTTTTATATAATTGGCATTTTATTAATAAAATTGTGTTGTTGTCGTAGTTTTTAAAATCATTTTCATTCTTATTTGTGAAAATGGGGATACAATGTGTTGTAGAAGGTTGCGATTCGTGCTATTCATCACAAGATAAGACTGTTTCTTTTCATAAGTAAGTACAAACAAATCTTTTTATTTTAATATTCAATAATAGACAGTGCAACTTTTATTTACTTACACACATTTCTAAATTGATTATTCAGATTGAACAAATGATTAAATAGTGATAAATATCAAGAGTGGATAAGTGCAATTAGCGTTTTGAACAACCAACCAAATATATTTAACCATGCAAAGAGTGCTACGATTTGTTCAAAGCACTTTACCGAAGACTGCTATTTACCTGGTATATTCGTCAGAAAGCTTAACGAACAAGCAGTACCTTCTATTTTTCCTCGAAACAGAGAGATGTAAGATTTTGTTTTATTCGTATATAAATTTCCTAAATCTATATACATACCTATTATTTATTTCAGGACCCACGTTGAATATATTATTGACTATTCACGTTGGACTGAAGCCCCAGCAGATGTTTCAAGCAAAATTTGTAATAGTGTACCGGGACCAAGCACATCAGCTATGTCTATAAGTGATGTTTGTATTTAGTACTTTATTTCTTAGAATATATTAATAATAATTTTTCAACCACAGGGCACTAATTTATAAGCAACTCCTAAACGTATTGTTCGATGTCGATATCCAGGTGATGTACCTGAGGATTTAGATAATACGACTCCTAACGAAATTACGTTGGTATCCTAAAGAAGCAGTTAAAAAGCCAGAGAAAAGTTGTGAAACGGTTAAGAGCCACTGCCACACGTCGAAAACAACGAATACGGAAATTAGGAGATGTAATTCGAAATCTTCGCGAGAAAAATTATATATCGGAAGGTGCAGAGGAAGTCTTACATGTACATCAGTTTTGAATAAACCAAGGACCTTTTATTGAATTCAACCACAATTTTTTACGGCTATCGCTCACCTAAACGTGAAAATAAGAGAAAGATGTAGTAGCCATCGAAAAATTATCGTCTAATTCGATAATAGCCCAAAAACTAATAATCCAATATTAATTGTATATATTTTTCCAATTTGTAAATATAGACTATTTCTGAAAATCAACAAACTATCTTAGATGCAATTAATCGAGGAAAAGTTAAAGGAAAATATCCGGCGGAACTACGAACATTCGCACTAACACTGCATTTTTACAGCCCCTAGAGCTTACCAATATGTTCGTACTTTATATAAGACGAATCTGCCAGCGCCAAGTACTATACGAGCTTGGTACTCACACAAAAATGGCTCGCCTGGATTCACGACGGATGCCCTGCAAGTGTTACAATTAAAAAAAAAACTAGTTGAACAAAAAGGAAAGCAGCTGCTAGCGTGCCTTATGGTTGATGAGATGGCCATTAGAAGACAAGTTGAATGGGATCACCAAAAGAAAAAATATGTCGGACTTGTGGATTTCGGAGCCTGTTTGCCAGATACCGAAGACTTACCTGTAGCAAAAGATGCTCTCGTTTTTTTGTTAACTGGAGTCAATGAGAGATGGAAGATACCAGTCGGTTATTTTTTAGTAAATGGCCTCAATTTCACCGAACGAGTTAACATTACCACAGAAATCATAAATTTTCTACATCCATCCGGCGTTTTGATCGTGGCATTAACTTTTGATGGTCATCCAGCAAATTTAGCGATGTGTAATACGTTAGGAGCTGATATTTATAAAAACGTTTCATTTTTCAAACATCCAATTGATCGATATAATATATATGTTTTACTAGATGCTTGTCATTGTATTAAATTAATTAGAAATACACTAGCAAAAAAACCGAAATTTTATGATGATAAGCTGGAAAAAATTGAATGGAGGTACATCGAAAAATTAGTGGAGTGTCAAGAAACGGCTGGCATGCATCTTGCAAATAAGCTAACACAGAAACATGTTATGTGGAATAGGAATATAATGAACGTCAAGATAGCTGCCCAAACGTTGAGCGAAAGTACTGCTATTTCTTTACAACAGCTTTCAAATGATCAACATCCAAATTTTCAAGCTTCACAACCTACAATAAACTTTATATTAAAAATTAACAATATCCCAAGTATTTTTACTTTCAATTTTTCTGGCGATATTCGTACTTAAGTACTAGACTTAGTCTAGTATTTTTCTAAGTTTGAGTTGCAATTTATTAAAATAAAACGTATGAAGCGTGTCGCGAAAATCCGAAACTCATTATAAACATTTTATTGCATGTGTATACGTATTGAGAAATATTTGGCGGGAACAATTGTGCTTGTGTTTGTTTAAACGGCAATTTCAAATTTTTGTTGTAAAATTAAATGTTTTTAAAGAAATATTTTTGTTTTTGTAATATAAAATGATTTATTAAATTCATTATTTTAATTCATTGTTGATTACTTTGGACATACATATATATACATTTCGATTAAATTATTCAGTTTTTTAATTTCTAATATTTACACTAGATTTTTTTTTTAAATAATTTTCCTTGTTTGTCTTTTATATAATAAAAGTAATTTGTGGATATTAAATCGTTTTCGATAGAGTTCGTAAATTTTTCCATAGTACAATCTAAACTGTTGAAAATAATATTATAATTATTAAATTTAACACGGAGTAACGTAAACCATACCTCACATTATCTTTATTGACCGTTAAACGTAAACTTGCAGCTAAGCTCTTTGGTGAACAGCTCTGTAAAGTTTGCCCTAATGCACTTTTTTAGTTCGTGGCCATCTTGCTTCATAAATAATGATTTCTAAATATAAAATAGGAAAACAAAATATAATAGATTGTACCAAATTATTTCGAATGCATCTTTATATTACCAATTGTTTTACAGCCTCCCTATCTTCAATTAAATTAATATCAAAGTTGACAAATGTATCCGCATCGTTAAAAGTTACTATAAACTTAGCGTTCTCACAATAAACTAAATAACGCCATTTGTATACGCATATGTATATAATACGTATACGCTACAAACACTATCATTATAATGTGAAGTTTAACTTTCGTTAATTTTGGATGAAAACAAAGGAAAATACTGTGCTCAATTTTTACTTTCGTTTTGTTATACTTGGGATATTTGATTGCTTGAACTCGGGAAGTTTATATGCTCACGGGTTTAAGAAATCAATAAACAAACAAAATTATTTAAATATTTTTAATTTTTTTGAAAAGTCAATTAAAAATTTTGAAAATTTAAAATTTGAAAATGGTGAATTGATAATTAAGTCACGAAATAAAACTGGTTTTATTGGTTTTACATATATTAGCAATGAAAAATTTTAAAAATCTTTTCTATGAATATGTACTAGAAAAAAAATTAATCAATTATATACAATATTAAGTTACAAATTCTCCCAGGATCACCTGGAAATCTTTTTTTCCTGTATAAGATCCATGGGAGGATATAATAGTAATCCAAACAGCACACAATTTGCTTCTGCTTACAAAAAATTACTATTACATAATGACGTGAAATCGTCAGCCGAAGCCAATTGTGTAGCCCAAGAACCAAATAACATTCTCACAGTTTCATCCAGAAGGGAAACTTTATCTGATGGTGACTGTGATACAGATGAAGACTGCAATATGATCCCTCTTAGCTTTATAGACTCATCTCACAGCTAAGACATGTGAAGTAGTGCAGAAAGTAATTGGTAGATTAAAATTAGAAAATAAAATAAAAAATAAAAATTGTTATCAATTAATAGTTTTAAATAGCTTTAATAATTTAAATTGTAACCTAATATTTCAATCATTCGATCATCATGTGATGGAATGTGAAATATTAGAAAATCATAAATATTTTATTATAAGATTAATCATAGATTTATACGCCAAAGTTAGTTTATACCACCTAGGAAAACAATTCACATTATATGAACACAAAAATTATGTAAGAGAAAAATTGTCAAAATACATCCATTTTTTGGGACAATAAAATTTTAAATATTCTTTTAATAAATATTTCATAATATGTTTTATTCTAAACTAATTTCAAATATTTAAGAAAAAAATAACGAACTCTTTAGTGCGCTCATTCGCCGTTCAGGTAAGCGACAGCGGTAGTGTATATGTTGGCTACACCTATGAAGTTAGGAATTATCAGTCCATATAAATGTATAGTCAAAGAGATAATTACCATGTTTCCATGAACCAGGTTGGAGCTAGGTTGAGTTGAAATTAGGTTTTCGTTAATTCCAAAATTGTGGTTGATCGTTTCCATGGAGTAGAGTTAGAGCTTGATCAAGTTAATTTAATTTGTGCCTAATAATACTCTATGTATAATTTTGTATGCCCGGAAAATTATTTTAAAATAATTTTTTGTTTTAAATATGCATATTTGTGGTTTAAAATTTTTAATATAAATTTCCTTGACATTAAAAATGAAAATTTTTCATTTGCCACCATTTTGAATTTCAACTCTACTCAATCCCATTAGTTTCGTCCAGTTCAAAATAATTTAACGAAATATCAACTCTACTCTGTTTCCATGAACGCTAACTCCAACTCAAGCCACTTTCAACTCTGCATGGAAACAATATTGTCGTCTTACTTTGGCATAAGTTAAAACCATTCTGGAATAGAATTAATTTGTGCTCAAAGTAACAAACAAAGATATTTTTTAATTTATTTTTATTAGTTGGTAACAATTACATTTTGAATTTGAAAACAACGTAAAAATGCAACTAAATACATTCAATTAAATAGTAATGTGCTAGAACATTATTGAATATTATTACAAATCGTAACTAATTTCCCGTGTTGTTTTGAAAAAAGCGATGTCAAAATAACAAAAATCACTTTTATATTTTTATTGCCAACATTTAAAAATAAAAGTATTCAATAAAATTGCCCTGTGGCACTATTCTGGTAATTCCCTGGGAATAGTGAATTGGGGAAAGATTTTATATGTAATTTCAGTTCAAATATTTTTTTCCGGCCTACTAAGGAGAAAAGTTTGATGTAAATATTTATAAATTTGGAATAATTTTTCCATATCTAAATTGGCAGGGAATATTATTCCCAATTTTATTTTGTTTTCAAAATAATTACCACTAGATTTTTACCTCAGTATGCCAGAAAAAAAATTTTAAAATACAAATTACATATAAAATCTTTTCCCAATTCCCTATTCCCAGGGAATTACCAGAATAGTGTCACTGGCGGAGAACATTAAAACTACAGGTAGAATAGAATAATTCTATACCAGCAGAAAAGTTGGTTTAAAATAATTCCAATTTGGAATTACATATATGGGATTGTTGTTGTAAATTTCTCAAAGTAAGACAGCATATAACCAGAACCAGAATAAAAAGAATAAAAAAAAATAACGTAAAAGAGCGAAAGATATACCTCAAACAAAATGACGTCGAAAACATTGGCGCCAAATTTAAAATACATGCATTTCCATAAGAACGGACAGATAGAGCGTCGACAATCGACGTCAAAATATAAAAATTTATAACTTTTTGGACGATGAGTGACATTTAGTTAAAAACAAACAAAACATATTTTTTAATGAAATGGATGATGAAGTGATAATACATAGCTAAATTTTGTTGTAATAAAGAAGTGATTTGTTTTGAATACTCAATTGATTTTTACAATTTTCAGGATACATTTAATGAGAAATTAATTTTTCAATAAATTACCCATTGTGAATAACATCATTGCCATTTTCATTAGCATTATTGTGTTATCACTATCCATTTCTTCTATTTTGCTGGTATGTTTATTTATACACAAACAAAAACATCTAATATATTATTAGTATTTAAAGTCTGTCTACAAATGACAGAAAGGTCCAAAAATCGGCGTCTATCTATCTGTTTGACAAAACAGATTAGAACTTTGATCGCCGAAGATCGGCGATGTGCGCCGCTATTCTGTTTGAGGTAATAGGATTTAGATGTATTCGAGCAACTCAGAATAAGAAACATAAAAAGAATAACAAAAATTGTGTTTTATAATCGTCCAATTCTGCTGTCACTGTCACTTAAAAAGAATAAACGAGCGAAAATTTTCGTTTTGTGGGTCCATTCTGGGGCGGTATGTTGTACCATCACTACGAATCGAAAAAAAGTCAAAATTCGAAAAAAGTCGAATCGAAAAAGTGAAAGTTGTATCATTTTCGATTTTTATCGTTTTTTAATATTGCAATACTTTTTCTAAAATGAAATGTCAGCTTTATGTATTATTACTACGGTTTTAAATGATGATGATCTTTTTCCTAAAATAAAATTCTTTCTATTTCGCTTTTCAATTTTGCTTTCTATATTGCGATCGCACGCTACTAAAATAAATTGTTTATTTATCTCTTTTTTGTTTTTCTATAAAGTATCACTCTTAAAAAACGTAGGTGATAGAATAAGAGTAGAGCGACATAATGTTTCTTTCGAATAGGTAGAGTTCGCAATAAAAATAACGTAATTGATAAATAGAAAACGTTAAATTTTATTCGTGATGAAAGATATGTTAAATTTCGATAGTACCGAAAAAAGTGATATTACAACATCCCACCCCTGTGACCCTATTCTGGCTTTCCCAGGGAATTGGGAAAATATTTTGCTGTAATTACAAATTGCAATAATTCCCAAATATTTATTCTCTGTTCCCAACTGTATATTCTGGTAGACTGGGAATAATTTTTGGAGGAAACATTTTTGCTTTGTTTTTTATAAACTAAAACGCATGTTGCGAACTTATTACAAGTTTAATTTATTTTTAAATATGTATTTATTAGAAAAAATAATGATTAAAAACTCGAAAAGTACGAATTACAATTCCCTAAAAAAATAATTGGGAAAAATTAACGTCAAAACTGCTATAAAATGGAATTATCTTTTCCCGATAAAAAAATTCCCAAGCGCCAGAACACACTTTTCGGAAAACTAATTCCCAACTGCTAGAAATACGTCACTAATTCTCAATTCCCTATTCCCGGGGAAAACCAGAATAGGGTCACTGGCGTCTTTAGGAAACAGGAATTTCTTCCTATTTAGGAAAAAATTTTAATAGCAGTTTTTTTCTAAAAAATCTTTTCTATGGTTTACACAAAGGAATAAATAAAATATTTAAAATACACAAAGGAATAAATTTTTCCAAATTCTTGATTAAGCTGAGTCTTGGAAACCATAAGTCTGTAAGCGGTTAAGAAATGTCAAACCTACACTAATTGAACGTAATTATATTTTTTTTGTCTAATTAAAAATTAATAGAATTAATTTTAAAGAATATTGTATGTGTTGCAAAAAAACATCTTTTCGTATCAAAAGTAGGTGCTGTGGCCCTATTCTGGTAATTCCCGGGGAATGGAAATTTTAAATTTTGTAGCAGTTTTATTCCCTTTTTCCCAAAAGTGTATTCTGGCGTTTCGGAAAAAAAAATTTAGGGAAAAAATTATTCCCCATTATAGCAGTTTTGACGTTTATTATTCCATACCTATTTTAGGAACGAATTAACTGGGAATAGAAGTTAACGGAAATTTATTATATTTTGTACTTATAGCAATATTATGACTGTAAATGTATACTGAAAATTGATAGTATTTATTGGAAATATTAATAGCCAATGTTTTACTTTAAAAAAATTATTTTTTAAGTAAAATTCGATTAAAATATCAACAAAAACGAATTAAATGTTGTAAACTGTTTTTAGGCTTTTGTTTTCTTGTTTTATTGCGATCGCTTGAAGACCGCAAATAATTAAATTATTTTCCCGTAAATTTTTTCCCCAATCGCCAGAATTAACTTTTGAAAAACGGGGAATTGGGAAAAATATCTGGGGAATAACTGCTACAAAAATAAATTATTCCCTATTCCCGGGGAATTACCAGAATAGGGCTACAGGAAGATAAACGTTAAAATTGTGATAAATAGGGGAAACATATCCTATGAGACACATCAGTGGCCCTACTATTCTGGTTTTCCCCGGGAATAGGGAATTGGGAATTAGTGACGTTTTTCTAGCAGTTGGGAATTTTCTATTCCCCAAAGTGTATTCTGGTGTTTGGGAATTTTTTATATTGGGAAAAAATAGTTTCATTTTATAGTAGTTTTGACGTTAATTTTTCCTAATTATTTGTTGGGGAAATTGTGATTCGTACATTTTAAAATTTTTAAAGGTCGTAATAAGGTCGCAATAAGTGTTTTAGTTTATAAATATCTACATAAAAAAAGATCCCCAAAAAATTATTCCCTGTCTGCCAGAATACACATTTGGAAACGGGAAATATATATTTGGGAATTAGTGCAATTTGTAATTACAGCAAAATATTTTCCCAATTACCCGGGAACCCAGAATAGGGCCAGAGGAGCGATATTCTGGTAATTTCCGGGGAATGGAAATTTTAAATTTTGTAGCAGTTTTATTCCTTTTTCCCCAAAAGTGTATTCCGGCTTTTTGGGAAAAAATTATTTCCCATTATAGCAGTTTTGACGTTTATTATTCCATACCTATTTTAGGAAAGAATTAACTGGGAATAGAATTAAACGGATATTTATTGTATTTAACGTAATTTGTGAATTATCGCTGTAAATTTATACTAAAAACTAGTAATATCAATTGGAAATATCAATATGTATTTTTTATTTTAATAAACAAAATTTATTTTTTAAGTAAAATTCGATTAAAATATAATAAAAAAAATATATAATAATAATAAAAACCAAGTAAACATAGTAAACTATTTTTAGACATTTGTTTTCTTGTTTTATTACGGTCGCGTGTCGACTTCGAGTAATTAAATTGTTTTTCCGTAAATTTATTCCCCAATCGCCAGAATTAACTTTTGTATAACGGGGAATTGGAGAAAATGTCTGGGGAATAGCTGCTACAAAAATAAAATATGTATTCCCCATTTCCCGGGGAATTACCAGAATATTGCCACAGGAGTAGAATCCGGCAAAATGAAAATTTGTCGTGACATTTGCTTATTGGTACAAATTGAAGACAATGAAAATTTACGATTCGGATAAAATGATTTGACAGTTAAGGCCCGATTTTATGAACTAGGATAAATCACAAAAAATCCAAGAGTAATGGTTAATCTTTACTCGAGAGTTTTATTTTTTACCGATTTTATAAACGACAATAAATAAATATTTACTCTCTTTTATTGCAGTTTTATAGCAGTTTTTTGATACTGGCAACACACGTTTTCTTGAAATATGTGTTAACTTCAATACATATTTATGTTTGCCGAATTGATAAATAAAACAAAATTATGTACAACTAAATTATTTTTATTTTGAGAAATTTTCAAAAACCATTTTTTTTTTGTCGGAAAACATTTAGATTTTATTAAACAAATAGATTTTATTTGTACACCAAAATTTTATTTGAAGAAATTATAAACTGTGTCCAGCACAAATCTAATTTAATGTAATAATTATTATTATTTTGTTTGATTTGCATTCATATTTTAATTTTTAGTTATGTTTATGATATGTTTTATAAAATAATGGAAACAAACAAACACCGCAAAACGAAATATGTACAACAATAAAAAGTTTCATCCCCGTTATTTAGAAAAAAGGTTTTCCACTTCCACACAGCTCATTTTCTTGCGCTTCTCTATATTAAAAAATTATAATTATTATTATCAATTATTATTAAAATTATTATTAAATTATTATTATATGTAAATTGATAATAAAATAAAATTTCTTTTTTAAAAATTAATATGTCACGTTCGTATATCCAAACAATTTTTATTGTACATGTCAAATAATAAAACAAGAACAAAAACTACTTTTATCTTCTGATTTAAACACCAAAAAGAGAAGATAAATCAGAGAATAAATTAAAACTCTCGGATTTTATTTTTTGTTTATCGTCGTTCATAAAATGCAAACAGTGGATTAATCCTAGATTAATCGTTTATCCGCGTTCATAAAATCGGGCCTTACAACAGTTTACAGCAGCTACATTTTAGAGTTATATTGGATATATTATGAGGATTTTAAAATATTGACATTGATATTGAAATATATTATGAGGATTTTTAAATTATACACATATTTTGTATGAAAACTTATAAGTCACGATAGTAAAAAACAATAACAATATTATTGAAATTTATTTATTTTTGGTGACATTTCCGAAAAGTCCCTCCATACGGGAATAGGGAATTGGGAATTAATGACGTATTCCTAGCAGTTGGGAATTTTTTACTCCCCAAAGTGTATTCTGGCGTTTGGGAATTTTTTTATCGCGAAAAAATAATTCCATTTTATAGCAGTTTGGCCGTTAATTTTTCCCCATTATTTTTTTAGGGAATTGTAATTCGTACTTTTTCGAATTTTTAAACATTATTTTTTCTAATAAATATATATTTAAAAATAAATTATATTTGTAACAAGGTTGCGTTTTAGTTTATAAAAACCAAAATAAAAATTTTTTCCTCCAAAAATTATTCCCAGTCTACCAGAATATACATTTGGAAACGTGAAATAAATATTTGGGAATTATTGCAATTTGTAATTACAGCAAAATATTTTCCCAATTCCCTGGGAAAGCCGGAATAGGGCCACAGTGCCTATGTTTGTGTATACGGCCTAGGGCTTCCAATCCCGGGATACTGAGATCCCGAAATCCCGGGATATTGTGGTTTTTTACAATCCCGGAATCCCGGGATTATGGTACAGAAATCCCGGGATTTTTTACGAAGTTTTTTTTATCAAATAATCTTCTTTCAAAATATTGTATATATAAAATTTTAACGTTAAATCAGAATTATTGTCTACAAGTAGGCCATGATTATTTTTACGAAGTTTTATCAAATAGTATGAGAATTCTAATCTTCTTTCAAAATATTGTTGTTTAATATTATTTCTTCTTTCAAAATATTGTATATTTAATATTTATAATATTTAAATCCATTCAACTAAAAGCAGGGTTGATTTATATATTTAACATTCACACACTTCACTAAAACATAACCTGAATTCAAGCAGAAAGATCGTCGAAAACAACATTCCATAGCAAAAGGTCTTTGGATCGTTAACATATTTGGTTATATTGAGTTTATCCTCAAAGCGTAAGTAATTAAATAGACCCCTTGATCAAGAATGTCGTTAAGTGCCGTAAATTAATTGTAGATCTTCTTGAAAGATTGAATGCAACTTCCATAACAGGATGTTCTACAATAGTTACGGAAGTTGATGAAGATGTTTCTGTGCTGGAGGAAATTGCTGAAGTTATTTCTGTACAACCATTAACTACAGCCGAAGAAATTAATAAAGCAATAAATGATGGCATGTCACGTCCACAAGTGATACCGAATCGATGCGAATCGTTAGTCTCCAAACTTCAAAAAGAGATGGCTCTATTTGAAAATGGAGGCTCACATGGCGATTATTTGAAGCGTGCATATAAATATTTAAAAACAATAAAACCAACCAGCATCGACCCAGAAAGAGCCTTTTCTTCTGCAGGTTTATTTTGAAATAAATTACGAAGTTCTTTGGGTGATAAGGTTCTAGACGAGCTCTGTTTCCTCAGATGCCACTTCCAACAACAAAAAAGACTTAATCAAAAATTTTAAAATGAATTACTTAATATATGAATTACATAATTAAAAACTATAATATATGTTCTTAATAATTTAAATAAAAAGATTAATTTTATACTGAATTAAAAAAAATTGCTAGTTATAATTAGTTTTTACTTTATATTTTTTTTTCAGCAGAGGAAATCAATCCCGGGATTTATAAAATGCAATCCCGAAATCCCGGGATCGGAATTTATGTCCGGGATTGGAAGCCCTAATACGGCCGTCTTGCTATATGTGGACTTTGTATGTATGCAGGCTTAAATAACGTGAACACGAAAAAACACGTTTATACAAATGCTGTGGAATTTTTTTTGAAAAGTTTTGCTATGACTTGAAACTTTGGATGAACTTTGTTTATTTATCATTAATTTTGGTAAATTGTTTTTATTTTGATGATGGCCGTACAATTTATAGGAAACCCTCAAAGAACACGATTAATTCCGTTCATAGTCCGTTATAAATGAGCAGTTCTTGCTCAAAATGGAGGGTGAAAGTGTGGCGTGGATCTATGTTTTATAAAAATGTAAACCGTAAATAATAATAATAATTCGTTCCGTTTTCTTTAAAACCGTGTTGTTCGAGACTACAAAAAAGAACACAAAAAAAATGTTGTTTTATTTTTTATTATGATATACAAAAAACAAACAAAAGAGAATAACGAAAACCGTGTTGTTTGAAACCGTGTAATTTGAGATAATGGGTATCCGTGTTCTTGGAAACCGCGTGTTCTTCAAATACCGTGTTCTTGGAGGGTTACCTGTATATCCCTTTTAATGCCAAACTAGAATCTGTTTGCTTCAATTTAAGTCCAGGAAGAGGAAATTAAAAACTAAACAAATTCAAAATTATTTTTATTGCTCTAATATAGTACGCATTAATTGTTTTTATTTTTGGTAAAAAATTGTACTTAAAATAGTATTCCAAAATAAAAATAAATTATGAAAAGCAAAGCATGTAGTACATGGAATAAACTCCGTTTTATTAAATTAAAATAAAAAAATACGGCCCTGGTAATGACACATGTGTTCAAAACCCAACAAAAACAACCAAATTTTCACTTAGTTTTTTCATGAATTTTTTTATTTCTAAATTAAAATAAGGATATTTTTACCAAAATACAAATCACTTTCCTTTAAACATAATTAACATTTTGGTTTATATAAACACTTGGTAAATCTACAGAAGATAAGAAATTCGTTTTTTAAATTTTCTAGGCTTGTTTTGGCAGAGTTTCACAATGCACTTCATTTTAATTAAGTTTTCAATTTTTGCTACTACAATCCACTAACTATTTTATAAAATTTTAATTTTTTTAGTTAATAAACTTTTAAGAGCACGAAATTTTGCTTCCACTTTGACAAGAAACAAATAAACCAGTGGTTGGTTTTTTCCGCTTGTCCATGGTTTTTGGAATACTAATTCTATGGTTTTTACAATGAAATATGAGTAAGCCATATACATATTTTATATAACCATATTAATTTTTTTTAGTTTAAATTAATTAGGTATGAGTGCTATGTAGATAAACTAATATTTCTAAAACTGATTTTATATATTAGTAAATTTTGCAAACTATTTAATAAAAGCGTAAAACATTAATTAAATATTTAACAGTTGAATGAGATAATTGAAAATTGGTTTTTAAATTTTATATGGATAATACAATGGTCAAATAAATTAAAAATTGTTACAGTGTGATCTTCTACTGTGTATAGTTTAGAGGAAGAAAGCAAACCTAATTATTGTTGATTCTGAACGTATTTCTGAAATTACTTCATGGTCAAAGTAATTGTGAAGCTACTTAACGGTAATATTATTAATAAATTTTATATTACCAGAAGATATGCATTATTACAAATATCGTTACAAATATCAAAACTCGTGCGAAAAATCACTAGAGTGCTCATGTTTTGTCTGATCTAAGTCTTGTCAAGTTTAATCGCTTTTTAAATTCAATTTTACATTCGTGTCATTCTTACCCACTTTCATATTTGTGTGTGTGTGTGTGTGTGTGTGTGTTTTTTTTTATGGGCGGAGGAGGGGAACCTTCGATAGGCTTCACGTGTGAACCCATATCTCAAACACGTGATAG
This sequence comes from Nephrotoma flavescens, assembly GCA_932526605.1. Lineage (NCBI taxonomy): Eukaryota > Metazoa > Arthropoda > Insecta > Diptera > Tipulidae > Nephrotoma > Nephrotoma flavescens. The sequence goes on from OW052220.1 coordinate 145,535,910, forward strand.
TGTCGGATTCTTACCGACTAAACCACCACCCCCGGTAAACCATGCCGTTCAGCTCCGTGGAACTACCGTTAGGTATTTCTTCGCGAGGCAGGCTCAGCTTTCGCTGCTCGGCTGGAATTAACTCCTCACTGAATTTCTGGTTCTTTCTCTCAACTCTCCCATTATCCGTGAGACGCTTCCGTTTACGGCGTTCCACCCATCTTCAGATGCTAGCATAAACTCCAGTATATTTTCCGGTGTTAGTTGGACGCCACGTGCACATATACTGCTTCTCTCCTCAATGAATCGTGGACACTCGAATACTACGTGCTCTACATTTTCTAGTACTCCGATGCATAAAGGGCAATCTGATGACTCTTCGTGTTTGAATCTGAACAGGTATGATCTAAAGCAACCATGACCCGTCAGAAACTGTGTAAGATGGTAATCCACCTCGCCGTGTCGCCTGTTTAGCCACGTCTCGATGTAAGGGATCAGGCGATAGGTCCATCTACCATTCGTCGACTCACTCCATCTTCTCTGCCATACTCTTCTCATGCCATGGGTCTCTGCTTTTGTTCCTTAACCACGACGCAGGTACGTGATTTGGCGCTCCTTGGCCAGAAGATCTATTGAGGGCATTCCCGCAAGAACACACGCAGCGTCTCCTGACACCGTCCGAAATGCGCATAATACTCTCAGAGCACTTAGCCTCTGAACTGAGGCTACTCTTTGCCTATAGGTATCCTTCTCCAACGAGTTGACCCAAATTGGTGCCCCATACATCATTATCGATGTAACGACATTGGCGAGGAGAACTCTGCTGCTCATTCGCGCCCCATGCCATGCCGTTCAGCGGCAGGTAGGTATCCTTCTCCAACGAGTTGACCCAAATTGGTGCCCCATACATCATTATCGATGTAACGACATTGGCGAGGAGAACTCTGCTGCTCATTCGCGCCCAAACCATGCCGTTCAGCTCCGTGGAAATACCGTTAGGTATTACTTCGCGAGGCAGGCTCAGCTTTTGCTGCTCGGCTGGAATTAACTCCTCACTGAATTTCTGGTTCTTTCTCTCAACTCTCCCATTATCCGTGAGACGCTTCCGTTTACGGCGTTCCACCCATCTTCAGATGCTAGCATAAACTCCAGTATATTTTCCGGTGTTAGTTGGACGCCACGTACACATATACTGCTTCTCTCCTCAATGAATCGTGGACACTCGAATACTACGTGCTCTACATTTTCTAGTACTCCGATGCATAAAGGGCAATCTGATGACTCTTCGTGTTTGAATCTGAACAGGTATGATCTAAAGCAACCATGACCCGTCAGAAACTGTGTAAGATGGTAATCCACCTCGCCGTGTTGCCTGTTTAGCCACGTCTCGATGTAAGGGATCAGGCGATAGGTCCATCTACCATTCGTCGACTCACTCCATCTTCTCTGCCATACTCTTCTCATGCCATGGTTCTCTGCTTTTGTTCCTTAACCACGACGCAGGTACGTGATTTGGCGCTCCTTGGCCAGAAGATCTATTGAGGGCATTCCCGCAAGAACACACGCAGCGTCTCCTGACACCGTCCGAAATGCGCATAATACTCTCAGAGCACTTAGCCTCTGAACTGAGGCTACTCTTTGCCTATAGGTATCCTTCTCCAACGAGTTGACCCAAATTGGTGCCCCATACATCATTATCGATGTAACGACATTGGCGAGGAGAACTCTGCTGCTCATTCGCGCCCCTCTTGTATTAGGCATTATTCGTGCTAGTGCCGCATTAACTCTCCTTGCTCGCTCGCTGGAGGTAATGAGATGTGTCTGATATGACAATCTGGCATCGATCATTACCCCTAGGTACCTGATGGATGGTTGGCTAACAATTTGTTGGGCTCCAATCTCTAAGGTGACGCTCTCCATTACTTTTCTGCTAGTAATAAGAACTGCTTCTGTTTTATGCTGTGCTAGTTGCAGCCCAGCAGACGTTTACCACTGGCGAATAAGTCTAACCGTCCTATTACAAATCTCCACAATTTCCTCTCTGTGTTTTGCGACAACTACAATCGCGATGTCGTCCGCGATTCCAATCACCCGTGCATCACTTGGTATGGGCAGTCGAAGAACACCATCGTACATCACATTCCATAGTGTAGGATCTAACACTGATCCTTGAGGAACTCCACCAGTCACCTCGTAAGTTTCCTTAGCTGGAAACTAGTCTCAGCAGGTGCTTCGGTATCTTCATCCGTGTAAGTGCGTTAAATATGCAGCTCCAGTTTGCCGTGTTGAATGCGTTTTTCACGTCCAATGTGACTATGGCACAGTATTTTTTACTACCAAGTCGCCATCGAGAGCCGGATATCGCCTGGTGCGCCATATCTACAACTTCTTTAACCGCATCCACTGTTGAGCGCGCCTTTCGAAAGCCATACTGATGCTCTGCCAGGTTTCCTGCTCTAACTATAGCCTCTTGTAACCGGTCACATACAACTCTCTCTAGGGTTTTGCCAGCCGTATCCAACAGACAGATTGGACGCCAGGAGGACGGCTCACCTGGTGGTTTGTCTCCTTTTGGCAACCATACCAGTCTCTGTTCCTTCCATTTACTAGGGAACACCCCCTCAACTAAGCATGCAGTATATACTTCCGTGAATAAGTTTGGGTATGCTTTAACTGCCGACTTCAATGCAATATTCGGAATGTTATCCGGGCCAGGAGCTTTATTGTTACCCACTCTGCCACATGCCTTCAGAACCTCCTCCTCAGTAACTGGTGGTACATCATCCTTCTCATTGCCTAGTACTTCTAATACACAATCGGGTTGCTGCGGGAACAGGTGACTTACTATGTCAGACAGCATTGCCGGGCATGTGGGAACAGTGGCGTAATTGCTTCTGAATTTTTTCATCACCAGTCGGTAGGATCTACCCCAGGGATCGCGGTCGACCTCCTCGCACAGTTCGCGAAAGCACTTTCGTTTACTTAATTTAATGGCATGTTTGAGTTCTGATCGAGCTTTACAGTACTGTTGTCGAAGGGGAGAGTTTTCGACATATCTAGCACGCTGGTATCGCCTTCTTGCGTTCAGGCACCTTTTACGCAATTCCGATATCTCATCGTTCCACCAGAAGACCGGTTTTCTACGATTATCCACCATTCTTCTTGGCATTGCTGCATCACAGGCTCTTGTGACATGTCTCATAAGCTGGGAGGCTTTGTTATTTGCGGTACCAGATAGGATAAGGTCCTCCATCATGAGACGGAAGATGTTCTCATCGAACGCTGCTGACTTCCATCCTATTCTCTTCCTGTGTCTAACTATAGTCCTTTGGGGTCCACTATCCGCCAGTTCATACACAATAGCTTGATAGTCACTATGCGTATATAGATCACTCACTCTCCATGCTACTCCTCTCACAGCAAGACAATGGCTCATAAACGTTAGGTCAACAATCGAAGTGGCATTTACTCTACAGAAAGTAGGTGTATTTCCTGTATTCATTAATACGACCGGTAATGATGCGAAGGCCTCTAACAATGCGGTACCTCTGCTATTGGTTTCTCTACTTCCCCACTCTACGGCCCATGCATTAAAATCCCCGGCTATGAGCACCGGGTTGTAGCTCCGTGCATCATCCGTTAATTGATCGAGGAATGTTTTAAATTCTTCAATCGATGCACTAGGAGGTGCGTAGCAACTATAAATATGAACGCCGTTCACTTTGGCTCTGACAAACCCGGGTAGAGTATTCACACCAATTTCCTGTAAGGGGTAGGTACCACAAACCCATACAGCAGCTCGATTCGATCTATCTGGCACCCAACACCGTCTATCGAAGTTCCTATATTGCTCACACACAATTACAATGTCCGCTTCCACTCCCTGTATGGATTGCTACAGCAGGTCCTGAGCAGCCTCACAGTGGTTAAGATTGACTGGGATAATTTTCATTTCCAACGTTCTTTTTGCAGCGCTTTCTGGTAAACCGGACATTTACCACTACCAGTTACGTGTTTGCTACAGCCTTTGGTCGATTCGTCGCATAGCATGCATTTTGAGTCTTTTTGGCATGTCTTAGTAAAGTGCCCTTCTTCACCACACCTCCTGCAGAGCTTTGATCTATCGGCTTCGCTTCTACAGTTCCAAGACCGATGCCCATAACCGTGGCATTTAAAGCATCTAGTCAGCTCTATTTTTTCCCGGATTCAACAGGAAAACCCAGCCGATTCTAATCTTACCCACTTCTAGCACTTTCCCAACCATAGTGTTAGGGAGGCTAACAACCGCTGTCTGCGTTCCTCGGTAGGCCTTTGTGAGTGACTTAACAATACAGACACCTTTCACCTCTTGAAACTGTGCTTCCAGAGCTACTCTTACCTCTTCAGACATGGTAACTTCGTTCATGTCTTTGATCACTAGTAACGTCTCCTGGGTCAAAGTTTTAACTGACGCATTGCCCCCGATTGCTCTCGCTAATTGTTCTCGAAATATTGCGGTTTTCGGCTGGTCTCCTATAGTTTGTAGCTCCGACAATAGGTCTCCACTATAGGTTTGACGTATGTTTGATACCCTTTCCCCCAGAGTATTTAGCGTCAGGTCCACCTTAACTTTCCGCAGCTGATCGGCAAATGAGATTTCGTCACTCTTCTTTATTAGCAACGCATCCGGGCGAGCCCTTTTCCTTCGCGGACGTGATCGTCTTTTCCCCTTCACCTTCTGCCATTCTTGTTCTGAACCAACTGTCGCATCCTTCAATTGGTTTGAACTCGTGGTGTTTACATCTCCATTATTTGACATAGATTCTGCGTTGTCTTTTGCTTCTTCTTTCCGTCCTCTTCATTAATAAGGGTCTCCGACATTCGAATGGCTTGCGGAGGACCTTGCGGAGCAGCCTTAGTATTCCTTCTCTTAGTTTGCCTTCTTTCATCACTCTTAGGTGGCGTGGACAACTTCCTCTTACTGGGCTCCACAAGAGGTGTATCTTCGGTAGTCGACCCCTTATCGTCATTATTGACCGGCGAAGTTTGGCACTGCTTTACCGAAACACTCATCTTCCCTATAGCTGAGCCATAAAGCGTGCTAATAGTGCTTATCATCTTTTTTATCTCGCTATGAACATTATTTTGCGGTCTTACGAACTCCACCAGTTCCTCAATTTTTTTCCCAAGCCTAGCTAGTCTTATTTCTTGGGTTTCCTCTTTGTAACTCCCCAACGAAGGCGATGAAAAATATCTCTCCAATGTACTGGTCATCGCTCCCTTCTTAGGGGACCTCTGCATTAAAGCACTCTTTCCGAAGGGGTTACCGGGTGTTCTATCCCCATGCACGGATGCAGTGCTTCCTCTCTCTTCGCTTGTAGACATATCTGTCACACCGGCCAAGTTCGCCACCGTTGTAACATTGCAGTTGCTGGATCTCGACCGCTGGGAGCCTGCTTGCTCACTCCCTTCGGCCGGTACTGGGTTTCCTACTCCCTGCACCGTAACTAAATTCTCCTCATGTGAACTCATACTGGATTCTTTTTCGAGGTGCCGCCCCTAGCATTTTATACTTTCTGCCAAGTAGGTACACAGCCGCCCCTCCTGGGATGCAGACGCTGGCCTGGAAGCCGCTCAATGTGAGACAGACGCTCCAGGATTTAAGTCACATAACTCTTACACGCATCATTTGCAAGTGACCTATGTGACCCCCCCTGACTTCTGCCTCGGCCTAGCTTCCTAGAACCGAGTTACCACCGACACGAGCGTGGACGTAGTCAAGCGGAGTAGGGATGGAGAGGCTACGTCTAGTAGTGAAACAACCAGATATCATCGCATCATATCCCATTCGCCGGGTGTGTGTGTGTGTGTGTGTGCGTGTGTGTGCGCGCGTGTGTGTGTGTGTGTGTGTGTGTGTGTGTGTGTGTGTGTGTGTGTGTGTGTGTGTGTGTGTGTGTGTGTGTGTGTGTGTGTGTGTGTGTGTGTGTGTGTGTGTGTGTGTGTGTGTGTGTGTGTGTGTGTGTGTGTGTGTGTGTATGTATGTATGTATGTATGTGTGTGTGCGTGTGTATGTATGTGTGTGTGCGTATATGTGTGTGTGTGTGTGTGTGTGTGTGTGTGTGTGTGTGTGTGTGTGTGTGTTTAGTCTTGCACAGAACTATTGATATAATCAGAATAACGAAACGGCAGAGTATAAACTGGGATCATATTTGTATTCTTATGGCAAGTTCTTTTCAAGAACCGAAAATTAATTGATTTATTGTGTGTCAAATAACACAATACAAAAAATTAAAACATAAAATACAAAATTGTATGTCAAAAATTGAAAAAAATGCCCAAAATGCCGAAAGTTGTACGAAGCATGTTAAATAATGACACTCCACAGCTCGAGAGCAAACGTAATGTGCTGAGAAATGGAAGTAAGCACAATAACAATTAAACCGATTCGCTCGGATCGCGTTTTTTTGATACTGTTCATCATACAAGTGACACAAATACGAACAAAAGAAAAATACAAATACAAAAACATAATTGTGTATTATTATGTGTGTGACCGGACAAGTGGTGCAGTGGTTAAAGCTTCGGCACTTGGAGTGGGAGGTACTGGGTTCGAATCCCATCAGAGGCAGGATGCAAATCGAATTTTCATCATCGATTACAATCGGCGATGTTAATAAACACAACTTAGACCCTCTGATGGAGTGCACAATTCAGCGCCGACCCATCGTTTATGTCAATGTACAGGTTGACATGGAGCTTGCAATGTGCAGGTGGTATACTGTAATTGTGTGAGTAGGTGAATAGGTGAATGGGTTAATGATGTAGCATGAATGCGTGGTATCACAATGGGCCAAAAATGGCCTAAGTGTCAACCACTGAAACCTAAAACCTAACCTATGTGTGTACGTATTCGATTTTTTTGCTTCACTCATTTTAAATGAGTAACTCACGAGACAAAATCGATATACAGATTTTGCTTTTAAGAGTTTTTACTGATTATACCATAAAATACACAAAAAATTACTTTGAAGTTAAAATCTCTTGTTCAACTAGTCACAACAAATTATAATCCGTAAATAAATAAATAATTCTTGTTTATGTTTATACTTTTAACGTTAATAATATTTGTGTAATTTGTAAACGCTAAAACAAAATTTCCCGAAATGTTGAGATTTTTCAAAATTAATTGCGATCAAAAAATATATCAATTTTTTTACTTGGAATGAACGTGTCACGGAATTTCGGTCAAAATTTTTTGATCTGAGATCAATTTGTTTGATTTTTAAATCAATTTTTTTTCTGTTAAGAAATTGCTAATATTGAGAAGTACAGTCGAAACTCGATTATCCGGGACGCTCGAGGGTGGAGGCTTCCCGGATAATCAAGAATCCCGGTTGATCGAATTTTTCAGTTGTATAAAGAAAAACATAACAATATAATGAATAATAATAATAATAATTTGGTCGTGCGATAACCAACCCTTTTGCTTTCCTTGTATTCCATGCCGACATGCCAACCTATGAAACTATGGAAGAAATTCTGGATAACCAAGTGGATAATAGAGGATTACAGATAATAGCATCCCAGATAATCGAGTTCCGACTGTATATTTAATATTATTTTCGTATATGGTAATATTATCTTATAACTTATTATAATTGAAAAACACTAAAATTAATAGCACTATAGGCCTTGCGTTTCGCTTATCTTCAAGAAAACATAGAATTACTTAAACATTTATTTAACGAGAATGGGAGGACCAACTCTCCTTAACTGGTTAACTTATAAAAGTTATATTCCACAGTTTCGAGAATTTTACTTCAACTTAATATAATGTCCTTTATATTATGTCCTCCAGTGTAAGAGAACACCACCACAGAACACCACTTTTGTGAGTGGTGTTCTGTGGTGGTGTTCTCTTACACTGGACGGCATAATATAAAGGACATTAGGAGTGAGTGTTCTTTGTAATTCTATTTCAGAAAATCGTAAACTTCACAGTACAGCTCAACTACAAGGCAACTGGATTTCATAATAATCTGTTGAAAAACGGCCAACCAACATCTGTCTCAGATATCGCTTTAGAAACCCAGTTTGATCTCACACACTCAGTTAAGAAACGGTAAAGTTCAATTCATTTCCAGAACATACTACAAAATTTCACCACGAAATCATAAGCCCAGTGTCAGGTCTCATATTTTAAAATCGCTCGTATCTCAACATCTTTTTGAAAGGTATCTTTGTGAGTCGCGTATACCTTTTAGCTCTTTCAATTTAATTTTGCTAATACATTTCTGTGTCGTTGGCGACCAAATCTTGTAATCAATTTGGGCTACGTCATAAACCCGGATTTTATTCTAGCTTAGCACATAGTGTATCTCCGTGACAAAACTTTTTATTTAAATTTGGAAGTGATCGGACCGCAGGATCGAGATGGTATCATATTTATTTTGTGAAAATAACTATTTTGGTCATTTTTTCATCATTTCGATTAAGAGTAAAATTATTTTCCAGCTGCAGGAATATTTTGATTTTAAACTTTAAATTCAACTCAAATGCTTAAATGTACCTGTTTTTTTAACATTTGCAGAAATTGTTAGATTATAGTCGACAAAAAATTTAGAATTTTTGAGATTTGAATGACCGCTGTGGGTGATGGTGCGATGGAAATAAAAGATTTGATATTAATTTGGTTGTTTTATTTATTTTTATAGATTTTGTTTTTATTCGTTGTGTTCGGATCCAATTTAATGAAACAAATTATTTGTTGATAACCAAAATGGTTATACATCAATTTTTGATGCATCTCATTTTCATGCATCTTCAGAAGTAATAATAAATTACAATTTTTAAAAAATTTAACGTTAAAATTTAAACGAATTATATAAATTTTTTTCCATGTTACATAACAAATTGTGTGTACCGAACTTGGTTACCGTGTGCTGTATAAATCAAATAAAATTGAATCCGAACCCAACGAATAAAAACAAAATCAATGAAATAATCACGGATTAACGAAAAACATAATATACCGTCTTGTGAGTATTAAAGTGACCTTACGCCACTTGTAGAATTGTTGGGAAATCAATTTTTTAACTTTAAAAGAATATTTACTTGGTTTACAGATACAATTTCCAGTCGACGTTAATTTTTTCGTTAGTTTAATCATTTCTTTGCTTAAATCTAGTTTCAAAATTTTGCTAAGTCATACCGTTTTAAAGAAAATTAAAATTTGTGGAAAAGTGGTGAAAATAGATATAGGAAACCTCCCATATATTTGTAAAACTCAAATATTTTTTTTAATCTAATTCAATTTTTCCATGGATATAGGACATTAACAATAAAAAAGTAAAAATATTTTCCCAAAAAAAAAAAAAAAATTATAATTCAATATTTTATTACTATCTTGTTTATTGTATAACACCAACAAAAAATTAAAAGCCGGTACCAGTACTACGTACATGGTAGTGGGTGGTACTGGGTACACCAAGGTCCCGCTTTGTGTCGCTATTCGGTTCTACACGTAGGACGCAAACTGTCCAATATCATATTTTACATTGTTCGCTATGCGTGGAAATTCAGTTTTCGTCTCTACGAGTGTTTTTTTATTCATTCCAAATATTTCGGACGTTCCGGACATATCATATTTTGTATTTTTATTCATTCTATTCCTTCTATTCCTTTTTTTGGTATTTTTTTATTTATTCTAGACGTTCTGGACGTATTCTTTTTGTACTAACTGGATGAAAAGGTAGAACGAAAGGAATACTTTTAATATTAGTCGCCATATTGTTTGTTTTGGTAAAAAATAAAATAAAATAAATTTAAAATGGAAAATAGCATATCATAGACATATCATATTTTGTATTTTTATTCATTCTATTCCTTCTATTCCTTTTTTTGGTATTTTTTTATTTATTCTAGACGTTCTGGACGTATTCTTTTTGTACTAACTGGATGAAAAGGTAGAACGAAAGGAATACTTTTAATATTAGTCGCCATATTGTTTGTTTTGGTAAAAAATAAAATAAAATAAATTTAAAATGGAAAATAGCAATGAAAATCTTATAAATGAAAATACGGTCGAAAATTGTAAATGGAGTCCTGGGGATATTCGTTGCCTCATCCACAATATTTCGGAGCATACAACAATGTTCGGCCGGTATTCAAAAAAAAAAGTGTGGAACGATATAGCCGGTATATTATTAAATGTTTTAATGTTTTAATTTTAATTAATGAATTTGTAATCAACAGCTTTTTGTTTTTATATTTCCAGAAACGATTTCTAAAATAAGAAATAAAAAAATAAGTGGCGATCAATGCATCGATAAATGGAAGGGCTTGAAGTCGATGTACAAAAAATTTAAGGACCACAATAATAAAAGTGGTAATTCTATAATAGGAGATGGGAATATTTCGACTTGATGGACGAAATTTTGCATAACCGTCCGGAAATAAATCCCCCTTGTTCCAGCGATCAAGCATGCGTTTCCTTCAACAACCCCACAGCAATCGCTTTGACAAGCCCTGATGGTTTTTACCTATCTGGCATGATAGAGGTAACGCCAACGATAACTACCCCTTGTGCACTGCAGAGAAAGCGCCAAGCTACTGAAGATCTCAAAAATAAACGGCATGACGAAAAATGCAGAGCGCCGATAAATTTTTAAATCTATTTGAGAAATTGATAGATAAAATTTAAATTTTTTTTACCATTTATTTAGGCTGTACATACATTGAAATTAAGTTTATATTTAGTAGTATTAGAATAAGTATGTGAAATCAAAATTAATATTTAATAACAATAAATTTTATAATGAATTCTTAATGGTTTATAAGTTTAAAATTCTTGAAATGTTGTTCCTTTTCGTGTTTGCTTCGTTGTTGCCTTGTATTGATGTGGGGTCGCTATTTTCATCATCATTTGACGTAACTACTTCATCATCTTCGAGATTATCGCCATTATGGATGCATACATTGTGTAAAATGCATGCTGCCATAATGATCAGAGGGATATAATCTGGCCGCCTCGTTGTTAGCTTTCTGAGTCGCCGAACTCGGCCTTTAAGAAGTCCAAAAGTCCGTTCTATTGTAGTTCTGGCAGAAGAATGGGCTTTGTTATAGGCGATGTTTGCTACCGACAAGCTTCCAGTATCTTTATATGGAGTCATTAAGTATGTCTTTAGCCAATATCCCAAATCGCCCACCATATGTTGATCTAACGGAATTATTAAAGAACCTATTTAAAAGAATGTTAGTGTTAAATTATTGGTAATCTTATTTATGTATTGGAAGTGCATACCTTTCATGATTTTAGTAAATGAATTGGAACGTCGAAAAAGGCGTCGTGGATAGAACCTGCCTCACCCGCATAGCAATCTGTAAAACACGCTTGCCCATCAGAAACTCTCTCTCTCTCTCTCTTTGGCAATATATCCCATCAAGGGATTTGGCCGCCTCAAATGAGGTTTCATAATCATATTTTCATTTCGGATAATGAGTGATTAATTCATTGATCCTAACCCAGCCGTGAAATTTTTTCCTTGTCACCACCGGGAATCGAACCCGGGACATCCGGTCGCTGGAGCAAGCATGTTGGAACAATACCTAAATAATATAATTTTTTAATTAATAAATAACATTTTAATTAAAAATAAAAGTTTTACCTGGGAATTTCGTCTTCTCTAGAAAATGGTTGGCAATTTGTTGCGATCTCTCTCTTGATGGCCAAGTAATTATTTTTTTCTCCACGTTCATTTTCAATATTTGTTGACATATGTCAAATAATGATCGAAATCCCTAATCTATCTGACACAGATATATAACACAGGTAAACAATAATCATTAAATATTAACAAGAAAATAAATATACAACTGAATCAGTTACCTGAAACATTCGGTGTTAACAAAATACCACAAATTCATTAAAAGGTGCTTTTCAAGCGTTACCCTAGGATGACCAGGCGACATGTCAAGATATTTCGATTCCATTTCTAAGATATTTTCGTACAATTGCTTGAACGTACTCGGCAATATCCTAAAATGCGACTTGAACTGTGCGTCGTTCAGTTTACAAACAGTATTTTCAAAATACATCATATTTTTGGGGTTACATTTATTTTAGTTTTCATCTTCGGAGTTGCTAGATTCGTCTGCAAAAAATGTATCCTATTTTAGCAGTTAATGCAAATGAAATTGATTTTTGTCTCTCCATCCCTTTTTTAATATTTAATTTTATTTAATTTATTTGCACTAATATTTTATAAGTACACACAACAGTGAACAACTAAAAAAATGACTGTCAAAAATATATTTCATTCCTTCCAAAACCGTTTTTTTATTACAGTCTGTTTGGAATATTTTAAAGTCACGTGATCAGTATTCTATTCTTTCTATTTCTTCTTTGGAATGAATAAAAAAAAACACTCTACGTGTGGAACCGAATAGTGATGCAAAGCGGAACCTTCGTGTAATTATTACAATAGCATTTCATTGTTTATAAAAATATAAAAAATAATCACATATCAATTCAGTCTTTGAGATTGCAAAAAGTTTCTACGTTTTTAATCAGCAAAGTGTCACTCAGTTGCAGTTATAACTTATCAATTTTGCAATGTTAGAATAGTTTTGTAAAATTGAATATCGTCAGCTAATGTCATACAGCTAAACATAGACTGAATGCCCTTGCTTTTTTTCTTTTGGAAATTACTCAAGGAGTATTACGCATTACCACCAAAGAAAGTTTGTTTACGAAAGGCCTTGGTCTTCGGTTGGCATCCACCATCAATCGTATGGGTTCATACGATTCAGATTCTTGATAGCATATTTTACATTAAGCTGAACAGAAATCATGCTTTTAGAATAATAATTAAGTAACTGGTGTGAATTTTACGGAACTAAAATTAAGTCCTATTCCTGTGTTGTTATAATTGAGGAAATCTGTTGGATGCATCTGCATTAGTTTTGGACATTGCCATAGTCCATGGCTCTTAAATGTCGCAAGAGATACAGAGCTATTCAGGTACAGGTACAGAAAAACGTTGGATTAAACTGTGAATTTGATTATTATCACAAAATTTCAACAACTCTAGAGACGTCGTACGGCTTCGATTGTGTGAAACACAGGAATCGGAACAGAAAAGTTCTTCTCACAAGAATAACCGGTTGAACACCTGCTTTGGCTCTCATATCAAATTAAGCAATATGTAACACTGTCTATGTTGCAATAACCTGTTAAATTAAACAAATTTAATTTTCTTTTATAGAAGAAGTTAAATCCACTTTCTTTTGGTAGATTAAACGTGTTATGCCGCCCCAGTGGCAAAGTGGTCAGCATGCTTGCTCCAGTGACCGGAGGTCCCGGGTTCGATTCCCGGTGGTGACAAAGAAGAAATTTCGCGGCTGGTTTAGGATCAATAAATTAATCACTCATTATCCGAAATGAAAATATCATTATGAAACCTCATTTGAGGCGGCCAAATCCCTTGATGGGATATATTGCCAGAGAGAGAGAGAGAGAGAGAGAGAGAGAGAGAGAGAAACGTGTTATGCAAATCTATATGAAATAATTTCCACAGTCGAATCGACTTTATCCAAGTCCTTATCTGTCTTTTGTGTTCTTTGGTGCTTCCAATGAGTTCCTTGTGTTTTGAATTTTTGCTATTTTTTGTGTGTAGTTTGTTGATTAGTTGGATTTGAAGTACTTTGATACTTACAGCATGTGTCGCATAAATCCTTTTTAGGAACGAAAAACGATAGGTTGTACTACTCTGTATTAAAGAGTTTTCTATATGTATGGTATTTAATGTTATCTGAATCATTCTTCAATTTAAACAATTTATACATTTTTTTATGAAAAGTCCAGCCTCCAGGTATTGTGTTTACGTATCGGCAATCAAGTAATGCCAATCGATGATTCAATGTGTTCTCCAATTTTCTGAATATGTTCATTACTCACAGTTTTCTTCACTTGCAAAATCCTTTCATCGATTTTTTTGGTACACCAGTGCTATGGTCAAATTTTGTTTTAAAAAAGTAATAGATTGTTCGCTGAAATATGGATAATGTGTTTAGAAAAAACGATCGACATACTGTTAGCTATTGTTTGCCTATGATTTCGTCTTCGCGACGTTTTCGAGATTGTTGTTTTTCGCTTAACTGGTACCATAGTCTTTTTGTATAAAATATTATTTTTTCTAAGTACCACAATACCCCAAAATCACTGTGAATTTGTTTTCTGGTTGACTCCAGAAAAAATGTTGTACACTTATACGCACACGCTTTGTCACATTTTGGTGCTATTACGTATTTGCAAATATAATATTGCCGATCTCATATAAATTTTTTCGACAATTTTATTTTTAAAAAGGGAACCAATGCACGTAACCACACCATGCGGACACTTTTTTCATCAAATTTTACTTCAAAAAGTTTAGCTAAGACAACAATTTTTCGTGACATCTATACGTTTAATAAACAAAATTTTAAGAAGTTTTTAAATTTTTTTATCGATCTGTATTTTTGACGATTTGCACATGCTGGATGCACATGTTGAAGTATTTACATACATCAGACTTGAATAAAAACGTAAACAAGAAGCAAGATCAACTTTGAATTTTATCAATGGTTTTTAGTTTTCGTAAAATATTATTTTTTTTTGTTTTGTGTCCTTTTAAACAAAATTATGTTTTGTGTCGTATATTCCCTATGTACCTTATGAATGAACTGTGAAAATATTTTATGATACGAGAGACTCCATTAAAAAGAAGTTTTTGTAAATAAGACTTATTATTATTGTTTTAAATTTAATCAAAATAATTTTTTTCGAGTTATATGCAACATTGTTATTCGTATTATTAAGCGATAATTTGTTAATCCGTGGATAATTGATAGTAGGGAAGGGATAATAAATATGTAGATTATAATTTTTAAATTTTAAAACTAAGGAAGCATACATGTGCTAATTTTATCTTATCCTTATGAGTGTGTATTTTAAAAACGCATATGAACAAAATCGGCCTTGAACTAGTTTATGAACTAGACATTTTTGTTTTATAAACTTATTCTTAGTGTGGAATACCATCGATGACGTAAACTAGCTCAGCGTTGCACTTTCTTATTTATTTATTCTTGCATCGATTGGTTTTGATACCGAATCTGAGAATGATAAAAATTCATAGGGATCCGTACATAACTACATATTTTAAAATTGCATTTCTCAAAACACCATATTTAAAAACTGCATAAGGTACAAAATTGCATTTTTCAAAACTGCATATTTCAAAACGGCATAAGGGTTAAAAGAGCATTTTTCAAAACGTCATTTTTCTAAACGACATATTTTAAAACGACATTTTTCAGAATGGCATTTTTTAAAACTGCATTTTTCAAAACGGCATAGGTACAAAATGGCATTTTTCAAAACGGCATTTTCAAAAATAGCATTTTTTAAAACTGCATATTTCAAAACGGCATAGGTACAAAACTTCATTTTTCAAAACTGCACAAGACAGAATGAAATATTTTAATCGATTATGAATCTAGAATTGTCTTTTCATTAATTTCTGGAATATGACCAACAGGTACGGTTATTTATTACACGATGAAATTTGAGATGAATGAAATTTTTGAACATTTGTGAACGATTCTTGGATTAAATTCTAGGATAAAATCAAATGAAACGGAACTTGACTATTTCTTAGTCGAGTAAGATTTAATTTCACATATGTTTAGGTTTAGTATAGGTATGTTATAAGAAAGGACCTTCATGGAAATAAGAAATTATTTGAAGATTTAGTATGCATATAATATTCTCCTTCGCCTAAATTTTTCTACCTATGTCATTTCGAAAAATAAAATTTTGAAAAATGCCGTTTTGAAAAATGTCTTTTTAAAAAATGTCGTTTTAAGAAATGCCGTTTTGAAAAATGCCGTTTTTAGAAAAATGCCGTTTTGAAAAATGCAGTTTTGAAAAATGCCGTTTTGTACCTATGTCCTTTCGTACCTTATGCAGTTTAGAAACATGCAGTTTTGAAAAATGCAATTTTGTACCTTATGCCGTTTTGTACCTTATACAGTTTTGAGAAATGTCGTTTTAAAAAATGTCATTTTAAAATATGCAATTTCGACCTGGACCCATATTTACACATACGAGTATGACGACGAATTATTTTAATTTGATGCTACTTAGCAACAGTGGGCGAAGTGCAACGGAAATACCTACTAAAATGTATCGAATATTGCAGCAACAATGAACCTGCGTTTCAAACTTATAATTAATTGTCATTGTTGCCGCATCCCAAAATTACCATATACAGTTTTATCAATTTCCCTTATCCTAACGAAGTTAAATTTCCATTCTTCGCTATTTTTCGTTGGCAGTCGTTCATTATATTTTTTGTGCTCGAATATTATTTTGTTGTTCTCTGTTAAATAAAAATATAAACGCCTACAAAAAAATTGCCGACGAGATATTTAAACGTTTAACATTATTAGGTTGAGACGAAATGGTCGGTATAATTTTGGGATGTGCATGCCATGAATGGAGATGGAACTAAACGTTTTATGATCTAATTTACAGGTACAAAAAAATTCTGGTAATGATTAGTATTTGTGACATTCGTTACATTTTAGTAGGAGTTTCGGTTGTACTCTGCACAGTATTCCATCAATTAAATGTTTATTATACCTTATTCTTAAAAAACAGTCCGTTTTGCTGATCTTGGACAAGACGATTAAAAAAGGAAAAACCACAATCAAAATTGTAGTGACGACGAAAGCTAGCAACGCTATATATCTTGAAACTTATATCTTTGAAATTAATTTTTTCCAGATTTCGGAATATATTCCGCCTACAAAATAAATTTATTTTAAATGAAATGATATAACGTTTAAAACCTTATTTCACCAAAGTTCGACATCTATATAGCCCAGTCGGATTGACTATTCTGAATAAATCTTCATACTTAACATTTGTAAGTTGTATTAATTGCGAGATTCTTGCGAAGTTTAGTGGAAATCTGTGTACCAGAAGTGGCAGCTTCCACAAGGGGCTTTTTCAATTTCTTCACTGATGTTAAAAAGTTATAGATTTAATGATTAAGTTTTCAACAAGGGTTGATTTTGTTGATTTTCTGAAATTTACGCAGGAGTTATGATTTTTGATTGTGCAAAACAGTTTTACCAAAAGAAAAGTAACTTTAATTTTTCGCTTTAGAAATCAAGTGGGGTGTATTCGAGATCTATGTATACATTCGTGGTAAAAAAAAGTCTGGTGTTGGCCACAACATATTCACCACTCTAATTGTTTACAAGTTTTTCTGCATCAATGCACTTTGTGCCAATAATATTTGCCACGGAGACGCCGGCGTTCTTGCGTAATGTTTACAAAAAATGTCAACAAAAGTTTCCTTTATATAATATACTCGTAAATGTTAGGAACATGATTACTTATAACTCGTATTATGAAATTTTACTGGAAATAAAATAATAAATTTTAATTTTCATCCCAAGCTTCTTTCTTTTATTGCACCAATTTTAAAAATTCATAACATTAATTCATAAAAATAACAATCGTTAAATAATCCTAACGTAATCATTTATTAAATTTGGTTATGCAACCAGTTCCTACTTATTATTTTAAAACAAAAAATCTATATACATATATGGAAATGTAAATCTAAAACCTGATTCTATTTCCTAGTGAACTATTTCCATGTTTCGGGAAATCGCTTAAATAAGTGAAATAATCCCACCAACCAACTAAGTTAAAATTATTCATTCGATGAATTTTTCGTAATCAGCAATAACTTTAAGGATCAAATATCCAGATATCATTATATAAGTCAATCATCTGTTCAACCGCTAAGAAATATTAAAGAATTTATTATTTATTTAATTTGCCCATATTTCATACTTAAATCTTTAAAAAAATTTGCTACCTGCCTTTTAATATTATTAATGTATATTACATCTTGTAATTTGTATGTTATGTTAATTATCGTTTATATATTAGCATTAGAATAAATTGCAGTCGAGAGTACACGATCAGGGGGGCGAAGTCCGAGATTCATACCTCCTCGCGGTGCTCTCTGGGTAACGCTAAATGAATCAGGCGGTGTAGTGGAGACGAGCAGCTAAACCCTGTTTATAGTCATGGACACTACATGTCGGGGCGAGCCATTGGCGCCTCAAAACCAATGCCAAACCAGCGTCTGTTTTCCAGGTTAGGAGCGGCTGAAGCGGGCGTCTGTCTTGTATCAAGCGGCTCGCTATATAAATGTGTTCAAAGTAGGACTGGATGCCTCAAGATTCTCACCAGTACGTGACCCACACACGTAACAAGCGGGTTGAGCGGAAGGCCAACAACCTCCCCTCATAAAAACTCACCAAGTTATGAACCCTAAACAAAGGCCTCGGATAACCATATCGGATTCATTACAAACTCGACCTCGGAAATTGTACACGGACAACGCTTTAAAAATGGGAACATGGAACGTGCTTAGCCTCTTAAGACCTGGAGATCTCCAGAACCTATCGAACCAAGCAAAGAGTTACACATTAGACGTACTTGCACTACAAGAGCTTAGATGGTCTGGGAGTGGGATCCATGACACCACCAATGGTTACACTCTTCATTACAGCGGCCATCAGAACGGAGGAGAATTTGGAGTTGGCTTCCTCATCCATCGGCGCGTGAAGCATCATATCATCGATTTCCGCCCTATCAACATGCGGATATGCACGGTCAGACTTCGCACTAAGAAATTTAACATCACGATCGTTAATGTGCATGCACCCACCGAAGATAAATCAGATGACATCAAAGATCTTTTCTTTGTCGAACTGGAGGAAGTTATCAATAACATACCGCACCACGACATTAAAATCATCGTGGGCGACTTTAATGCAAAAATCGGTAGGAGTGCAGAAAATACATCGCACATCGGTCCTAACAGCCTGCACCTAACTAGTAATAACAACGGCCAACGAGTCACCGACCTGGCAATAACGTACAACTTAGTTGTATCAAGTACGTTTTTCCCACATAAGAGAATCCACAAAGTAACGTGGAGATCGAATGATGGGAGAACGGAAAATCAAATCGATCACGTCATGGTGTCTAAAAGACACTCCACCAGCATATCTGACGTTAGATCTTACAGGGGTGCAGACATGGACAGCGATCATATGCTTGTCATATTTAAATATAAGTGCAAACTGTCATCTACGTTTAACAGACAAGCACAAAAGACCGTTCGATGGAATATCAATGCTCTAAAAGACCAAGCGTCATTGCAGAGTTACCAATCAGCTGTCACTAACTATTTAGAGCGGCCCAGCAACAACGAAGAAGCTCCCTCTAACATCGAGGAGCAGTGGCACGCTATACAGTCAGCCATAACCACCGCGGCGCAAAATACCATCGGAAGAAGACCTCCGAGAGCCCGCAATGATTGGTTCGATGACCAATGCCGTAGGGTCGTCGAAAATAAACGAACGCTTCGTGAAAAATGGTTGGCTCGCAACACTAGAAGCACTCTAGCAGAATATCTCCGCGCTAGGAAAGCCACGACTAAATACCTTCGACTAAAAAAGCGCGAACATATGAGATTATGCATCGAAAACATCAGCTTCCAAGCGGAACTAGGAAACTCAAGGGACTGTTTTGCCAACGCCAGGAATCTCACTAAAGACTTCCACCCAAGAAGTACAGCCATCAAAGACGGGAATGGAGAGTTGAGAACAAACGTGGCTGATGTTCTCTCAGTATGGCAAACCTACTTTCAAAATCTGCTAAATCGGAATGACGACGTGACCCCCATTAGAGCAATAGCTCCTCCAGGTGACGAGGTCTTTGTCGAATATCCCACAGTGGAGGAAGTAGACGCAGCTATTAGTCGATTGAAAAACGGAAAGGCACCCGGTCTCGATGGAATCCCCGCAGAATTGATTAAACTCGGAGGCGCTACTCTTGCAACAAGTCTATACGACCTCGTCGTCTGTATTTGGGACCAAGAAGAGCTGCCTGAGAATTGGAAGACCGCACTCATATGTCCGCTGCATAAAAAAGGCGACCGTCTCAAATGTGAAAACTATCGTGGCATAGCTTTGTTGAACGCTGCTTACAAAGTGTTGGCTAATGTTGTACTTGCCAGACTGATCCCTTTCGCCGAAAACATCATTGGCGACTATCAATGTGGTTTTCGACCCAACCGATCAACCACGGACCAGTGTTTTACCATGAGGATGATCTTGGAAAAATGTTGGGAGTACAACATAACCATACATCAACTATATATAGACTTCCGGCAGGCATATGACAGTATAAACCGCGACAACCTATGGGCCGCGCTCATATGCCTAGGAATCCCAGAGAAACTCGTTTCGCTGTGTAAATTAACAACGTCTGGGTCTGTATGTAGAATCGTAATTGAAGGAACTGTGTCAGACTCCTTTGAAATAACATCTGGCGTTCGACAAGGTGATGCACTCGCGCCTTTGCTGTTCAATTTGGCGCTTGAGTACGTAGTGAGAAAAAGCAACATCGAAACTTCGCGCTGTATATTTAATAAATCCGGCCAAATTCTTGGATATGCAGATGATATCGTGCTTCTTGGCCGAAGACCTAGCGATATCAAAGACAGTTTCATACCGCTCGATCGCTGCGCAAGAAGACTTGGTTTGGAGGTGAACAGCAGTAAAACCAAATATCTAACAACACCCAGGAACATCTCTAGTGCAAATCTCGGAATTGGCGACCACAATTTTGATGGTGTCGAAAACTTTAAATACCTCGGGTCAGTTATAACATCACTGAATGAAATCCAGGCAGAAATAAAAGCCCGAATCGCTGCCGGACAACGAGTTTTCTACGCCCAATCAAGATTATTGCGTTCGAAACATCTATCGCAGTCGTGCAAGCTCGCACTTTATAAAGCACTAATAAGACCTGTGCTGACTTTCGGAAGCGAGAGCTGGACCATGACCTCTAACGATTGTAGATTGTTATCTACATTCGAAAGGAAGGTCATCCGTTCAATTTTTGGTCCAATTAAAGTTGCGAACAACGAATATCGGATTCGTATGAATCACGAAATAAAGCAACTCCTCGCAGGCAGCGATATCATCGGATTCATTAAATCCAATCGAGTGAGATGGCTCGGCCACGTTACAAGGTCCCCACAACAACGGATGATAAATAAAGTGTTTCACCAACAACCAGCCGGAGTACGTCGTAGAGGAAGACCCCGACTACGCTGGCGTGACGACATTGAACAAGATCTTCAAGCATTAGGATGTCGAAACTGGAGGACGAGAGCAATGGATCGGGATGGATGGAGGGCCATTGTGCGGGCGGCGAAATCCCTTCATGGGATGTGAAAGCCAGAGAGAGAGAGAGAGAGAGAGTACACGATCAACGTAAAAAATAAGAAGAAACAAAATAAGAATTTAAAATTTCGTTTTTCTGTTCTTCATAATTTAATTCCTCGGAAAAATAATTTTGTAGAAACAATACATTTATAATATTGGACGTTTTTAAATAAAAATTTATTGCACATACCTACATCATAAGAAAAAATAAAAAATTATTTTCATTACATTCATTCATTTAACCCTCGTCAGGCGGCATAGGTACAATTGTACCTTTTCTGTTTTTAAATACTAATAAGTCTTCTTGTAGAAGCCGGAGAAAGTTACAGCTTTGTGAGATCTCTACATTTTAATAATGTGGAGATTCCAAATATTATCTATTTACAAAAATTATGACTACAGTGACGTTTTTCATATAAAATATATGAAAGTACAATTGTACGTCTCCCGCCTTTTAGCGTAGTAAAATTATGCCGCCGGACGAGGGTTAAAAAGCAAAACCAATCGATGCAAGAATAAATAAATAAAAAAGTGCAACGCTGAACTAGTTTACGTCATCGACGTGATTGTATGCTTCCTTAGTTTTAAAATTTAAAAATTATAATCTACATATTTATTATCCCTACTATCAATTATCCACGGATTAACAAATTATCGCTTAATAATACGAATAACAATGTTGCATATAACTCGAAAAAAATTATTTTGATTAAATTTAAAACAATAATAATAAGTCTTATTTACAATAACTTCTTTTTAATGGAGTCTCTCGTATCATAAAATATTTTCACAGTTCATTCATAAGGTACATAGGGAATATAAGACACAAAACATAATTTTGTTTTAAAAGGACACAAAACAAAAAAAATAATATTTTACGAAAAGTAAAAACCATCAATAAAATTCAAAGTTGATCTTGCTTCTTGTTTACGTTTTTATTCAAGTTTGTATAAATACTTCAACATGTGCATCCAGCATGTGCAAATCGTCGAAAATAAAGATCGATAGAAAAAATTTAAATTTCGTAAAATTTTGTTCATGAAACGTATAGATGTCTCGCAAAATTGTTGTCTTAGCTAAACTTTTTTAATGAAAAAAGTGTCCGCATAGTGAGGTTACTGTGCATTGGTTCCCTCTTTAAAAAAAAAATTTGGCGAAAAAATTTATATGAGATCGGCAATATTATATTTGACTAAAGCAACTAAATTTTATACGATAACAGGATTGATATTTTCTATAAATAATTTATATAAATTTAATACTAATCCCTTATGAACAAAAATTAACATTTAATGGATAAACTTTATATTTTGTAGTATATACAGATATTTATACGTTGGAGTATCAAATTTATACCAGTGACCTATCAAAATATTTATAGGGAGTATTATAAATTTTATACAATATTTTATAACATTCAGTTATATGTTAAACTTATATAAAATCTATAAAAAATTCGTACGGAATTATATTTATATTATAAGTGTATTCATTTTATATGAAAATTTTTTAGTGTGTAGGGAATATACGACACAAAACATAATTTTGTTTTAAAAGGACACAAAACAAAAAAAAATAATATTTTACGAAAAGTAAAAACCATTGATAAAATTCAAAGTTGATCTTGCTTCTTGTTTACGTTTTTATTCAAGTCTGTATGTAAATACTTCAACATGTGCATCCAGCATGTGCAAATCGTCGAAAATAAAGATCGATAAAAAAAATTTAAACTTCGTAAAATTTTGTTCATAAAACGTATAGATGTCTCGCAAAATTGTTGTCTTAGCTAAACTTTTTTAATGAAAAAAGTGTCCGCATAGTGAGGTTACTGTGCATTGGATCCCTCTTTAAAAAAAAAATTTGGCGAAAAAATTTATATGAGATCGGCAATATTATATTTGTGTATTTGGCAGGAACTACTTTGCCTTTCGCATAGTCCTGTTTTCCAATTTTTATGGATATAGGACATTTAAAGGAAAATTGTCATTGTTTTTTTTGTTGTGATATTATGTCCTGTTTCCGTATATATGGGATATGGGACATATAAGAATAACACCTCATTGTTATTAAGTTGCTATAGAAAATTGTACTACTTTGTGGTAAAACATGATATAGAACAATTAAACATAAAAAACATGAAATTGTGGTCTATATGACAACGGCATATTTTGGAAACTACTATAGATAGCAACATTCCGATAAGAGATCCTGAAAGAGCATAGTCAAATTAGTAGCACTACATTTAAAAATCATTTTTGTTAAAAACGGTCTGTAGGGTATACGACGATATATAATTTTATAATTTTTCTAAAACAAGAAAAAAATTGATTTTTTAACAGACTGAACTTTCATTATTTCCAGCAAATATAGGCACCAACTTGTGTTATTGCCTATATTTGTTGGAAATATTAAAGGTCCAGTCGGCTCTCTTTCTATAGAGCAACTAGGCTCCTTAAAATTTTTGGTAGCACGCGCAATTTTTTGAGATTTTTCAAGTTTAAGCTAAAATGAACACGTATACACAAAACATTATACTCATACAATATCACTTCCTAAATTGTGGAACATTATTTTTTTGTAGCAATACTTGCAACCTTTGTTATTTTGTAGTGTTGGACGACAAAGTACAACGATTCAGGTTCATTTTGCTTTAAAAGTTCCAATTCTAATCAATATTACTGACATTCCCTACCTGTTTTGGAACTAATAGTTGGAGAAATCATAATGTTTATGAGAAATCTATCTATGTATAAGACATGAGTAATAAATTATTAATCCTCATCGAAAAGTCTAAAAAAATGTATGTGGAACTGCTACGATGTATTTTTCTAATACCCATTCCTATGGAATGCCGAATATATCACGTGTTCATATGAAGTTGCTTAAAAAAATATATAAATCATTGATAAACAGGATTTTCGAATTTTCTCTGTAACAAACATTTTCATGTCAACATTTTCGATTTTTTATCACGAACGTTTTCTTTGTAATTGCTCAATTAAAACAGTTTCTAGCATTTTTATCTGTAATTTTATTCGCCTTCTTTGATAAACAATGGAAATTATAATAATAAATAATGAGTTCAGGTAACTTGAATATTTAGAATAATTAATTAAATTACCATTATTGACGGTCGTTTGTTACAATTGAAAATATTCACAGACGTTTACATTTTTCACCTCATTACTCAATTATAGTGTAATGGTTTTATGTTGTCAAGTCGTCCCGCATAATCTAAAATTATGCTGTTCTGTTTAGCATATGACTTTCCAATTACTATTGTATTACTATATTATGAGTAAATTTTCTTTACCACAAAATTAGGGCAAGTCTCTTTATAATGAACCACGAGTATCTTAGTACTTGATGGAAGCGTTCAAGTTAAATAGGAATTTAGTTATACAGTTTCAGTTTTTACACATGTGTGTACTTATTAAAAAAATCGCGTTGTTTTCAAAAGTTTATGTGCAATGTCTTGACCCTAGTATTCAACCACTTCCAAATTTTCATAGTAAGTGTTGTCATCGGAGATACACGTGTGATCAAAACTTCAATATCGTGTTTTGGAAAGTGGATCAAACACATTCACATGTATCAATAAGAGCCACATTGTTTATGTCACAACTAAACTAGATTTCAATTTTAAGGGGAAAAACTGGGTTGCCACCCAATTTAGCGGACGCCTCAGGCCCAGCTTTGGCCCAAAAAATAAATTCTCGGGCATGCTGATTCTGAGTGTCCGATTTCACCAGACCGCTGTGATGAAAGGAAGGTTCAGCCTCCTAAAATAATATAGGTTAGTTTATTGCACTAATACTACCACTAATGCTCGGTTGCACAGAAAAATGACTAACGGTCGGTTATTTGTAGGCCAGTTAAATGTTTTATATGAAATATGTTTTCGCAATCACTAAAAAATCAACGTAAACTTGAAAAAATATATTTTATTCCATGGAAATATTTAACGATTAGTTAAAAAGTTATTCAATCAAAATTGGTCATTTAAATATTTTTATACGCAAGGTAAAAATTACCACGGAACCGAATTTTTTACTGAATTGTAGTAAATGTAAATTTAAAATGACACTGCATTTTGTTTTGTTATTAGAAGTTTTAATCAATATGGGGAATAATCATAATCTCTCTATCCATTTAATCGCATTACATCTAGTGTTCATTTTTCATTATTAACTAGTGGTCAATAATAAAGTATTTTTAACTACTAGTCGCAAAATTTTGTTCCTCAGGCTACTAAACCACATAATAATGATGCCTTCTACGACTAGTAGTGGAAAAAATAAATTTAATGAAGTTTGCGTTGATCTTTTTCTGATTGCGAAAACATATTTCATATAAAACATTTAACTGGCACACAACTAACCATTAGCCAGTCGTTAGTCATTTTTCTGTGCAACCGAGCATAAGTCAATTACCTGAATTGATCTAGAGGTCAAGTAGAATACCTATATTAATTACTACACCGTTAAGAAAACTCAAAAACATTTAAAATAATTTAGATTGCATCCTGGAAGTACTATTTTTTATTATTAATTTATATTAGATTGCTTACAACCTAATAAAACTGTAAGGCGATGGTAAAAGCTATGAAAATTAGTATTAACCATTTACTCAAAAAAAGTAATTTACAGTGATCACACTGGTGCCTTTCGATAATTTGCAATTAATAATTTATTCTGACCATGTTAAAAATGTATATTTCTTTATTAATTAAAAAATATAATAAAACAGTATTTCAACAAATACTGTTACTATAAGGAATAAATTACAAATTATTTTAATTAGTTATTAAATTTTAAAGTTCCAAAACTAAGGTCGACCATACTTTGAAGGTTCAAGGCCTTTTCCGAAGAACTGCGTTATATTTAAATAATTTAATATTACGTTTCTACATGTAAAAGAACGGCGAAATTAAATCACTAAAAGACCTGTCTTATTTAAAGAAAGTTTATATCGGTTACTTGCCTGATCTGACAATTTCGTCATTTGTGGTGGTACGGAATAATTACATAAAACCATTGGAGTTTGAAAATGAAAAAGTTTCAATTCTTCGTTGAAAATATGTAGGTACTCTAGAAAAAAATATTAGACGCTACTATTAATCAATGAAAACAAATTTAATTAAAGAAGTTTAGCACATACATGGAATACGAATTGTGAGTTTGGTAAACTTTAAAGTAATTCCTTCAGTTTTCATTATGTACATTGTTCACATCTATGTTCACATTCACAAGCACAACATGTATACCTAACGTTCTATTTTTATCCGAATA
The DNA here is from genome assembly GCA_932526605.1 of Nephrotoma flavescens. NCBI lineage: Eukaryota > Metazoa > Arthropoda > Insecta > Diptera > Tipulidae > Nephrotoma > Nephrotoma flavescens. Next base: position 145,562,531 of record OW052220.1, read on the forward strand.
GAAAACACATGTCGTCGGGAGAAGACAAAATTAATTAATTAGTAGAACTGCCATGGCTTCAGTGTGGTTACAAAGTATGGTGAAAATTTATTATCCCCATTGGTTTCTTAAAGTTTAAATCAACAGAAATGAAAACAAAACAAAATAAAAACCATAAGGTTTAAATAAAGTGATAAGAGGAAATTAAAAAATAGGAAGGATAAAGGTAAGAAAAAATACAGTTACTCATTCCGAATATAAAAACTTTATAATAACTAAAAAAATAACTATGTTTACAATTTTCTTACAGATGTATTTTTTTATATTAAAAACTTTATTACTTTTTGCATTTATTTTATTCAAAAAATTTTTAATTGAGGCCAGTGTAATTATTTCATTTACTAAATACAAAAAATAAATATGTATAAGGAACGCCTGATCATTCTATTCTAAATATATGAATAGTACATAAAGTCATACAAGATAAGTCGAGTACTTGATACAAGATAAATGCAACAATTTTAAACAACAGCTCTTGAATTGGAATTTTGAAAATTATAATATTATTTGTAATTAGCGAATATGGTCAACTGGACAACAATTCCTAGTATTATTTTATTTGTCCACATAGATTGTGTAGCTTAGAGTTTAGTTAGATTCTTTAGGTTTGGGTTACAAATGGTTCACAACTGAAAACGTCAAAACTTACGTGTATGTACAATAACGAAAGAAATGTAGTACATGTGTTTAATGTATTTATCTATGCTCCAAAAGTTACTAAGCAGAAAGAAGAATGAACAATTTCAATTTGTGCATAATAAGTTTTAAATATCTATGACCCCCTGTCGGAGTGCAAAACTCATGGGCCGAACCATATTCCATGTCAGTATAGGCTGGCATGGAGTTTGCGATGTGCAGATGGTCTTAAAAAATCGGTCCTATAGCCGTATGTCCTAGGATTGGCTGTCTGGCGTAAAAGTAAGAACGGAATAAGCGAACCGCGTAAGAGCAGGGATAGTCTTGAACAGGCCCCAGAACAGATTGCAGGGATATATACGAAAAAAAAAGTTTTAAATAAAATCTGTAATATGGTTTGTTCGTGAATGAAATTTGCATATTTTTATAGTAGGCTAAACCATAAGATAGCCTAAGATAACCTGTTAATGCTATTCTATGATAAAGCTATTCACTTGCATAACCTGTTAAATCATTATACTTCCTTCTAATAGATTAGATTGGGTTGCCTTGTGTCTTACGATTGCTAAGTGTCTCCGGTCTATCCGTCCTAGAAAAAATACATTCGGTACCTTAGTTCTTGTTATGTGTAAACAGGCTTTACAAATAGGACCGGCGTTATTCGGCACATTTGTCCAGTACTTGGTCCTACAGTCCAATCAAGCAATTCCGCAGGTTAATAATAACACATTGTTCTTATAATTAATCGAAGAGGTTCAAATGATACCAATGCATCATATATGAACACGTAGTTTTTACTTGATAACACATTTAACACGAAATGACAAAATATATATGGTATAAATCTTTCTCAGCTCGCCTATATGTCTCATGGTCAATCAACCACTAACCAATTCAAAGAAAAGTTTGTTTTTATTTTAAAAATTTTTATTTCCTATTTTGGGTTTTCACAAAAGGAACTGCCAGTATTGTGAAACGTTTCATTGTCCACATTGTACTACTTTTTATCAATGAATGAGGATAATTCCGCTACACTAAAAACCAGTATATCAACAAATACAAAATTCCATTATTTACTTTCTAGCCAATTTTTTGATATATCCGATTTTTTTAAAGATTTTTTATTGTCATTGTTTGCTTAAAACAATTAAACGGTTGAGTACAGATTTTGATAAAAGCATGATATGGATTATAATGAGTGACATTTTAGGATTCACAATTACAAATAACTTCTCCCACCATTTTACTCCTACATTGGTCACGTTAGGTGAATATTTTGAATCTAGGATACTTCAAGTTTCATGTTATTGTTTCTGTCTTAATAGCTTGATGAATTGATGCTTCGTTTACGAGTAACAAGTCCTCCCTCGACATCTCAACAGTCACATTGATGGATTTAGGAGCGAATCGTGAAATATTAGCGTGAAATATTGTAACATATAATCAAAAAATATTACAACATAAACTACTGGAAATAGCAATGAACAAATAATGTCGAATCGTCCTAAATATGTATATAAACAAATAGAACCCACACGTCCACTAAGTACATTAAAATAAATTTCTTTGTTGTATAAAATATATAAGCACTTCTGGTTTTAAATATCGACCTCCCCGATAATTCTTCTATGTTATAGGTGTTAATTATCGATGTTTCGAATAAAGCGTTCAATATTAAATTAAAACTACAGATTTGAATTTTTACTTTTATTATAGTTCAGTTTTATAAATCGGCGGGCCCGGATCGGATTATACAAGCAGAGATCCAAAGGAACTCTGCAGTTACCCTTCCCTGGCTGGAGGTTATCTTCAGGGAATGTCTGCAATTGGTCTATATTCCCAAGGAAATGGACGGAGGTCAGAGTGGTTTTTATCCCGAAATCGGGAAAAAGCTCACAGGCTTATCCAAAGGACCTGAGGCCTATAACTCTATCATCCTTTCTGTTGAAAACCTTGGAAAGATTGACGTACTTATTCGAACAAAAGATGAGCCAAGGAATTGGGCAATGTCGCAGCATGCGTACTGTAAGGGAAAGTCGGTGGACATGGCTCTGCACGATCTAGTACGCATGATTGAGAAGTCAATTTACTCGCAAGAGTATTGTATGGTAGCATTTCTCGACATTGAGGGTGCCTTTAATAATGTAAAAATGGAGGCGATCATGGAAGGATTGTCATTTTTGAAGGTGGATTATCCCATAAGTAGGTTGATAAATCAGATGCTGGTAAGCAGGATTATTATCTCGGAGCTGGGGGAGTCCACCATTAGAAGGCGGGTGGTTAGAGGAACTCCGCAGGGAGGAGTAATGCCCCCCTTTCTCTGGAGTGCAGTGGTGAATGGGTTGCTGTTGGAACTGGAGAAAGAGGGGATAGGGGCTGTAGCGTATGCAGATGATGTAGCGATAGCTGTCTCAGGCAAATATCTGGATACGATTAGGGATGTTATGCAGAATACACTCCTAATCGTTACGAAATGGGCCAGCAAATGTGGATTATTGATCAACCCTTCCAAGACAGAGTTGGTACTATTTACTAAGAAATATAAAATTCCGGTAGTTAGCCCTCCTACCGTGAACGGCATTAGACTGGCTTTTGCTGACAGAGCGAGATTTTTGGGCATAATCTTGGACAGTAAGCTCAGCTGGAAGCCTAACATTGTAGAAAGGGTAAACAAGACTAATGTAGCCATTTACTCGTGTAGAAAAGCCATAGGGAAGAAATGGGGTTTGAAACCAGAGCTGGTACACTGGCTCTATACCGCAGTGGTAAGGCCTGTGCTGATGTACGGGATGGGTGTGTGGTGGCCAGCTCTGGAAAAGGTAACCTACATAATACTTTTTACACTATTTGCCGTAGGCACTTGGCGAAACACACTTATACTTAATAAACACATTTTTATTAATCAGTTGTTTTTTGTTTCGCAGAATATTTTGAATATTTTTCAAAAAGTTTAAAAAATCACTCGATCGATTTCGACTTGTTAGGTCATCATCAGGAGTATCTACTGATTTGTATTAGTAAAAATTTTGTTATATAGTAGAAAAAAGCAAAATAACAATAAAAGAAGTAGGGGGAAAAAATAAGCAATAAAAATTAATCTACGGATCGCGCAGGTAGGCGATGAGTCATAGGTTGAGTAACAAAATTCAAGGTATATTATTGCGTACGTGAGAATAGAAAAGGGCGGGGTCTGTAATTGGTGAGAACCGGATTTCTCTCTGTTCGTTAAGGATATTATGGTTAAGAAATATTGATTTTCGAATTTCGTAAGATTCTAAGGTATCTAAACGTCTGCCTTTGGGTTGTATATGTAATATGTCTAAATTGTTCAAGCTAGCTGTATGATTTTCTGAAGTTAAATGGTTATGGAAAGTTGATTGATTGCAACCAGATAAATGTTCTTTAGCTCTAACTCCAAAATTGCGCCCAGTCTGACCAATATAGGAGAAACTACAATCATTGCAATTGATCCTATAGACACCAGATTTGGAAAGGCGATCAACTCTAGGTTTATTGTTAAAAATCATTTTCTTTATTGTGTTGTTATTATAAAAAGCAAAACTAATATTGGTATAATTGGACACGATGTTGCTAATCCGTTGGCTCGTTTTTCCTATATACTCTAAGCGACGCCAATTTTCCCGCGTTGGACTATCCGGTGGATAAATACCCGTTAGAGTTTTACGCTTTAGCTTTTTATTTAATAACTTTAATATAGTCCTAGTTGCATATCCGTTATTCGTTGCTATTTGAAGAATTATGTTAAGCTCAGTGTTATAATTTGAATTTGACATAGGGATGTTTATTAGTCTATCTATGAGTGAGTGGAAAGCTGACATTTTAATATTATGGGGATGGTTTGAAGAACTAGGGATAACAGCGTCTGTATACGTAGGTTTCCGATCAATTTTGAAGTCTAAAGTAGAATTAATCCTGGTTATTGTTATATCTAGAAAATTAATACATTTATTTTCTTCTTTTTCTAACGTAAAATCAATGGTGGGATATTGAGAATTTAACCAAGTAAGGAATGAGTCTAACAGTCTATCAGTTCCATTCCATAGACATAATATGTCATCAACATATCTATACCAAAAGATTATATGACGAAAATAAGGATTGTTATTTGATATGATCATTTGTTCGAAGAAATTCATGAAAATTTCAGCCAACAAAGGTGACAGAGGGGAGCCCATGGGTAGACCATCAGCGAATTTGAAATATGTATTATCGAAACAGAAATAATTTTGTTTAATACAAGTCTCAAAAACTAACTTCAATTCACGGCGTAAGCTCTCATCTACAACATCCCTATCTGGCAAATGGACGGTTTTGAGTGAAGAGACTCTTGATCTCTGATGAAAAATCACTTCCCAAGAAGTGAGGATGTGTCGACTGCGGAGCCTTTCAATGGTTGTAGGTCCAGGGATGACTGCGGGGGGTCCAACTGTTGTGTACAGAGGATATTCTGAACACGCAGAGAATAACATTGGCTATTAACGGGTTCAAGCCTTTTAAGTCAGCTGGTCCGGATGGGATTGTACCAGCAGAAATTCAGAAGAACTCGGAGGTCCCAATAAGACCCAGTAACCAGGCTAATTATTCATTTGCTAGGTAGCAGTAGTTTCATAGCGGGGATGGGGGAAGCATCGCGGATATAAACTATAGTTGACACGTTGACACATGTGCTAGTATGAATACACCAAGTAAGTCTGGAATTTAATATCAGTCCTAAGTTATTAACAGTCGGAACAAATTTTACTATGCCATAAACCAAAACAAGAGTAGCCTTAATAATGTTTGAATTATTTTTACAAAAAAATAATGCTTTACTTAGATTAAGCGCTAGAGTTATGTTTAGCCCATAATAAAGTGTCACTAAGATCTTCGTTCAATTTTATTGCAGCCTCATTCAACCCTAAAGCTTTACATCCGATGTACAATTGTAAATCATCATCATAGAGATGAAACAACAATGACGAATGTGCCACGGAAAACCATTTATAAATATAGGAAAAAGTAACGGATCATGAATTGATCCTTGTGGTACACCTAAAGTTCTATCCATGGTAGAGCAGTTAACACCGTGCTTTACAAACTGCTTCCAACTAAGCAAATAAGAGTACAATACAATTTATTGCAGAGCCAAATTTATTTATTGGAATTGGGACAACAGAAGCAATTTTCCACAAATTCGGCAAAACTGATTTTGACAAACATTGATAATTATATATGTATATCACCTGTGGAAGAAAGAGATCAATACATAATTTTATTATTTTAAAATCAATTTTATCATTAGCAATAGCATTAGATTTAATTGAACGGATAGCACCCATGATAATTAACTCACCAACACAATCAAAAGCAAATTTATAATTATCATCAGAATCAACAGATCCAATATCTGGCAATGACAGAACTACTAAATCTTCACGAAATTTACAAGTGAACGTTATGTCAACTTTAGCATTACAACCCAAAATACCAAGTTTCTTTAAATTATTCCATGTAATTTTAGAGTTATAAACATTACCAAAATAAAAACTATGCTTAGCTTGATTGATAAACTTTGTAGTTTTATTTCGAACCCTTTTATAAGAAGTAAAGTCGCCATCTAATCCACTCCTTTTATAATTATTATATTTTAAATCTCTATATTGAATTGAATCCAATAAAGTCCGGTTTAACCATGGAGTTGTTGGACAATTGATAATGGTACATTCACGGGGCATACACATAGAATCTAAATATAAGAAGAAGAAGCAAATAAATCAACAATCAAATTTTCATCAGAGTAAGAATAAAGAATAGACCAATCAATCGAAAAAAAAACAATTTACAAAATATTCATAATTAATTTTCAACATTTATAAGAAGCAGTTAAAATCGTCCAAACAGAACACTTTTTCATATTCTTGTAATAAATCAGCAAGAAAATCATTAATACTTGCAATATCCCCCACCCCCTCGAAGTAGGAGGTGGGTTATAAAAAATAACAATAAGGAATTTACTAAACTTAACAAAAAGTTCAAATGTCATAAATTCAACTTTACCATTTGAACCACATGATAACACTTTGAAATTCAAATTTGATCGATATAGTATAATCCAACTTCCCTACCACCAGCATTGATACGATCAGACCTCAGAAATTTATAATTATTTATTTGAAGAGATCTAGTTAAAATTTTGTTATTTAACCAAGCCTCTGACACAGCTAGAAAATCAAAATTAAATTTATACAAAAGAATAATTACTACATCTAAATGCAAACTACGTACATTAAGATGACTAAAAATAAGCAATTCTTATAAGATAGTGATTAATTATTTGGAATGCAATGATTAGTAACATCTAAAACAAATTTATCACATTTAATCTCTATATCACATTTTGTGATGGACGCAGTTTCACTAAAAAATGATTACTTCTAGACTTATTAACAAACTTCTTAACAAGAATACCAGTCGGCCACGATGATGCAGTTAACAATTTGTCCTTATGAACATTCGAAACTGATAATTTAAAAGACTAAATAATCTTATATATACCCATTGGCATTTATTGGATTGAATCGATGAATTTTAACATCACTTATATTAAAATGGTCCCTTAAATACAGCTTCACGTTATCTTCACTAACATCATTATGTAGTCTTGAGACAAATATATTCGAACACGGCTCCACAGTACGTAAAGTACACTCTCTAGCAGTACTAATAATAAAGTCATTTTGCAACTCCAAATTGTTTTAATAGTTTCATTATCACTAGTATCCTGAAGACTAATTATATTTTCAGTGGACAGACTTACATAAGCAGGTAATTCCATTGGAGTAGTCAAGCTAAGTTGGACAGAACACATCAGATCAGCATTATACCTTTCTAAATGCCCATCAGTTTTACGAACCATGTCGATAGAATAATTAGTAGAGCCCAGGTCAATAATATTCTTATTTTCAATATAAAATTTATCCAAGATTGGTTGACACTTTTCTAGATTACAAATACATTTCACAGTGCTCAATTTTAGGCGGAATCGATCTACCGGAAGTGGCAGCTTCCATTGGATCTCTTCTGATTTTTTGTAAAATATTTTGAGAAGTATGTAGTATTTCGAAAAAAGCGACTAACAACTAAAAGATTGTTAATCAAATTTTAAAATAAAATTAATTTAGATCATTTTTAAATTTTACCAAAAATGACGAGTTTTGAGCGGATTGACTTGAACAGTCAAAAAAAAAAACTTCACCCTTAAAATTTTTCCTATAGTTGGGAGATCCTTGCAAAATTTGGTGGACATCTGTGTACTGGAGAAAAATGCTTCAACGAATTGAATGATTTAAATAAATTTAAAGATTAAATTTTTAACCAACAAGGGCCTTGACATTGCTGGTTTTCTGATGTTTAATCAGGAATTACGGTTTATGATTATACAAGACAGTTTTACCAAAAGCCCTGTAAGTTTATTTTTTCGAGATCTATGTACATATTCATGGTAAAAGAAATGCGGGAGTTGGCCACAACATATTCGCCTCTCCATTTTGTATTTTAAGTAATGAGAAATCTTTAATTCATAAATGGGAAAATGCAATTATGGAAGTTATTATGTAAAGAGCTCACATATATTTAAAGAAAAAAATATAGACGTACGTTTTTTGATGTAGTGTACCCACTAAATTTATATGTACTTATTAACTTTCATGTAATTTTCATTTCACTGGAAGTCGTAATCTTCATGGCTGACCTTATATTTGTGGATTTTTAATCAGTTTGAAACTGAATGTTACTTCTCTTATAAAACCTCTCGTTGCTTTGAAAAATGGTGCTAGACATTATTTAATACAATTGCCATCATATGCCTTAAATTCAAAACAGCTTAGTCTTAGATTAAAATGGCACGATTTAAATTGCTGCAACTAGTAAAATCAAAATATTTAAATAAATACATGTAGATATCATTTCGGAATCGCTACCTGCAGAAAAGGGATAATTATCTATTTTCAAATTTTTCATGACCAACAGAAAACTATTATTTACTAGGTTGTTCTGAGGCGCTTCGCGCCCGTTTATTCTTGTCTGTCTTATTAATGAAATTTTTCTGCTTGTCTCATTTTTTAGAATTTTAACTTTTTTATCAATTTAAAAACACGTCTTGTCAAATTCAGATATTGTAAGATATTAAAGAGAATTTTCTACTTCGAAAATAACAAATACTCTTTCGATTTTAGGGTTGCATTGTTGTTGCTTTCTGTGTATTTCGTTGACGAAAATTTGAATAAAAAAATCACTCGAACGAAATCGAAAAAAAATTAACTATGTAATTTTTGTGTAAAGACTAATAATTTTGTGTGTGTGTTTGCGCTCATTCGATTTTACGATTGCATTTTGTGTATTTCATTAACGAAATTAAAAAAAAAACCAATGTGCGTTCTCGAGTGAGTCAGTGAGTAAGTGAGTGAGTGACAGGCGTTAAAATATATAACATTTTTTTTTGTAACTATTGCCAAAGGCTTTATTCTTGAATCTTTCTTTATACGAAACTAACAAGAAGTGTGAAATTCTTAAAAACTATAAAAAAAAAAAAATTTAACTTAAGCCTTAACCTATGTTAATACTTAATATCATTATGCATTATTATTATTAAATTATTATTAATTACTTAATTTCCTTCCAACATGCACGAAATTATTAGATTATTTCTCAGTTAATTAAATCTAGAGGATTTGTTCTGCGAAGCCGTCCATATTTCGGTTGCCTTAGTAGTTCTCTAGCTAATTCGTTAGGGTGTGATTCCAGTTTCAGTTGGTATTTTAGACTGCATGATTTAATTGTCTCTTTAACAGTTTTGATTCCTAGGTCTCTATGGATGTTGCTGTTTCGAATATACCATGGGGCATTTGTAATGCTACGAAGTATCTTTGCTTGCGTTCTTTGTACGATATCTATGTTTGATGCACTAGTTGAGCCCCATAGTTGGATACCATATGTCCATATGGGGATTAGGATCGCTTTGTGTAGTAGAACCTTGCAGTCTAGAGAGAGTTTCGATTTTCTTCCGATCATCCAGTACATTTTAGAAAATTTTATTTTTAATTGATTGCGTTTTGTTTCAATGTGCTTTTTCCATGTCAATCTTCTATCGAGATGAAGACCGAGATATTTGACGTTTGTTTGTTGAGGAATTGTGATATTGTTTAATTTTACTGCTGGACATGTACGTTTATTTAGTGTGAATGTTACATGTGTTGATTTACATTCATTCGTCCTTATCCGCCAAGTATTTAACCAATCTTCTATTTTGTGTAGATGTTCTTGTAATTCTCTCGATGCTGTTTGAGGATTTTTGTGTGAAAATAATATAGCTGTGTCATTAACATAAGTTGAAGTGACGATTTTTTCAGTTATTGGTAGGTCAGCTGTGAATAACAAGTATAGCACAGGTCCCAATACACTACCTTGCGGTACTCCTGCCTTTATCTCGGTTAGATCAGTAGTGGCCGTATTTTGTTTCACCTGGAACATTCTTTGGGCTAAGTAGTTTTCAAGAATTGCATGAAATTGTTTAGGCAAAAGAGTTTTAATTTTGTAATTTAATCCTTCATGCCATACTTTGTCGAAAGTTTGCGCAATATCCAAGAAAACTGCCGAGCAATATTTCTTTTCTTCTAAGGAAACCTTAATTGTATTTACAATTCCAAAAAGCTTTGAAATTATCGGAAGTAGACTTATTGGTCTGTACGACGAGACTTGGGTTTCGTCTTAACCTGGCTTAGGAATCATGATAATTTGAGATATTTTCCATTTTTGGGGAAAGTGTCCACATCTCATAATCGCGTTAAAAATACATATATGTTATATATTTTATGCATCTATCTGGTAATTCTTTGATCTTTTTTCCAGTTATTAGATCATGACCTGGCGCTTTCTTGGGATTTATACTGTTTTTTATAACTTTTTTGACGCATTTCCATTTAAATTTTACTGGATTTGGGTTCGACTCGTCCCTCGTAAGCTGTGGTAGTACGCAATCATTATTTTGTTCGTTTGGGGTGAACACTTTTTGTAGATGGTTAGAGAAAGCGATAGCCTTTTCTACGTCACTTCTGGCCCAGTGACCGATACCTCTGGCCTTTTTAAATTTCTTGCTGCCTTCCACAGTGAGTAATCTGTTGTTTCTGTTGCTGTGAGCTCACTTAGGTAATTCTGTGTTCCTAAATTTTGTTCTTCCCGTATTGCTTCTCTCAAAGCTTTAATAGCTCTATTTAATTTCCATTTATGCAAAGGAGATTGGTGAAGCTGCCATAGCCGCCGAATTGTCCGCTTCTCTGCTAATAACTTTTGAATGTTACATGAAAGCCTTATATTTTTTTCGGAATTTTTGTTCTTCGGAGTAGCTTTTTTTGCAGCCATTTCCATTATTTGACTTAAGTTTTCTATCGCGGCATCAATGTCTTCTGGTGTGCGAAGTGGAACATCAAGATGACAATTTACATCTACTATGTTTCTATAGAGAACCCATTTCGTTAGTTTGTTTGTTAAACGTTGTGGTGGTTCAGTTTTTAATGCTTGGGTACTTAGTACTACTTATTATTTGTGAGTGATCTGATGATAAATCATAACAGTCAACGACTTGAGCATTGGTGCGTGCTATTCCTCGTATTACACAGAAATCTATTAAATCAGGAATTTTTTTTTCTATCTGTAGGCCAATATGTGGGATGTCCAGATGATAAATAATCAAGGTTTTTCTCGTTCATTGCTTCGTAGAGTTGCTTTCCTTTCGGTGACGTCAACCTCGAACCCCATTGCACATGTTTGTAATCACCCCCTGCTAGAAATTTGATTCCCAACTGGTTAAAATAATCGATAAATTGCTGTTTTTTAATTGCGTGTTTCGGTGGACAGTAGACAGCCGATATTAAAAATTTCCCAGACCATTCTTCCAAACTGACAGTCGTAGCCTGGATGTGATCTTTAGCATATTTCTGGAGCTCGTAGTGCTTTAATCTTCTTTTTATTAAGACTGCAGTGCCGCCGTGTGCTTTTCCGGTGTTAGGTGTCATAAACGGAATAGCCGGTAATATTAAAAAATGTATAACATAGAAAAAACAAATTTTTTGATCACCCTGTGCGTTCTGGAGTGAGTCAGTGACATAGACGTTTATAATAAGTATATATATATATATATATATATATATATATATATATATATATATATATATATATATATATATATATATATATATATATATTGTTGTTATAAGACTGCCATACAGAAATCGAAAGTATATATGTTTAGATCAGTTATTGCAAACGTATAAACTTTTGAAACTCAATAAAATCTTCGTACTTATCGAAATTTTCTTATTTTCGTTTTCCACAAATATCCCGTTTTTGCAGTAAAAAATAAAAATGCGTGTAATTTCAACAAATTAGTTTATTTCTCACTGATAATTCCATGATTTTTGTGATAAATTAGAAAAGCAATAACAAAAGTAACATAACATTAAGATTTTAATTCAATTGGAAAACGGGTTTTAGTCCTGCTCAACATCGATTTCTACAGGAAAATATTGCTCGAAATATTCCTCCAAAATTATAAATGTATGTTTGGAATGTAACACAATGTTCGGTGAATGTCTTCCATTTTCTTCTTCATAATAGGCTTCTTATTTTCGTACATTTTCAATGTAGGTATAACACTACCGCTCCGAGTTTCTTAACTGAAATTGACGATGAATAAAACTACCAATGAATTCCTTAAAAACCAGTACTGCAGGATTAGATTTATTGCAGTTTATACTCGTATAATGATACATGGATGCAATGGAGTGCTGTCTCTAAGATTTGCCGATTTTCTTTTATAAATAAATGAAAAAAAAATCAAATTTTGTGTTGTGCAAAATTGCTGCTTGGTGAGCACATAATTTGAAAAATCAACGAAATTTACTGCAGAAAGGGGTCAATTGAAGTAGATGTCCGTTTCTATACAGCAAATCAAATTTTCGATTAGTTTTTTTTTCCTATTAACTTTGCTGGTGCAAGTTTCGTTTCCATAGTAAACGATTAGTTTATGTCTAAATTATCCAAAACCATCATAAAATGATTTTTGGAAAAATGTTAGATGTCCCCTTTCTGCAATTAGCGATTCATCTATAGTACGAGTGCTGACAACGATTATTGCATTTCTATCATGTTCAAAATTTTTCTATAAACATTAGGATTTATTTCCTGTTAATTCGATATTGTAAAGTGTATTACATCTTATACTTTTATTATAAAAGTTATTTTTATTTCATGCTTTCTACGACATATGTATGTGCACATCATTCTCTGCACAACATAAAACATCGTACGGATATGAGCTTACGAAGCGAGTTTTTTCAGAAGTACAATGAAACAAAAACCGGTAATGAAAGCTTGGTCGATAATATATCCAATTGCCCGATAGCAAAACACTCTTTTTAAAACCAATAAAATATTTGTGTTCTAAAACAGCAGTTCTTATAAAAATGCATGAAGTATTTTGATTTTCACATTTAAAAATAATATGAAACAAAATTATGTACTTGAATTTCAACTTACTTGAGAAAATAATTTCTATTTCTTCAAATTCTTCACTAAATAATCTGAGAATTTTGTGCTCTGAAAATCTGAAAAGCTGTGAAGTGTGTATTACGAGATGTACACAAATCGAGATAAAAGTATTTACATAAGTGCTTATATATTGTAAAAATAATATATAAATATGTTTTACCATAACGCAATGTACAAAAGTTTTTTGTACATAAATATAAATATGTATGTACTCACTTATTTTTACTAGCTAGGCGATGGCGTATATAATAAAACAAATAAATTAATAACAAAATCTATTAAAAAATTAAATATCAGTCATTAAACGCTTGTTGCTGTTAAAACATCATACATACAACGTACGTACATACATCTATAAAATTTGTTGCTTCTGACCACCTGTGGCTTGTAGCTATTAACTTGCTGATTTTGTGTACAAAAAATGTACATGGAGAAAATAAGCGTATCATATATAAACCTTATGTAAAATTACCTGAAAGCATAATTTGTGTATTGAAACATAAATATCAATTATTCCGTACTAAAATATACAAAAAAATATATACATTTTCATGCATATACCCATTTTTATATATTTTGTATTTAAAGTAATACATCTTCCTCCTAATATCGGGATAAAATGTACTAAATTTTCATCTCTTTGTACGCATGCGTCCTGTTTATATACAAGTAATATAACACAAATACTACGATATTTTGTGCTCTAAGTACGAAAAAATATGAAACCTGTGAAAGCGTCTAGGGTATGTTAGAACCAAAAGGATGTCAAGTTCGATTTTCTTTAGTTAGCATTGAAAATTTCTTCAATTTACATCTCTCCTGCTGTGTACTGGTAGAAAATTGATGAAAATTTGAGAAGAAATTTGTATCGTGCATATACAAAAGTGTGTGTTCGGGTTTCTAAATAAATGTTAAAATATAATCCGTTTTATTTAAAATAAAGTAATAGAAACTTTTATTTGAACCAAGTGTCAACAAAAAAAAAAGGAATTAAAAAGTATTTGTGGTAAAAAATTAAACTGAAAAGGTGAAATTAAATTTTTTTCTGTTGAGTGATATTTTTTGAGTGTACATTTTTTCTAAAGTCGATGAATGGATAAGCATCACACGACGGAAAAGGTGATTGTATTTTTTGTTGTTGAAAATATGAAAGAAAAATCAACAGGCGATTGTTGATTATTTAGATTTTCACTAGGGAATATAAAGAAAAAATAAAATAAAATTTCTTTTGTTACGGGATAAAATATAAAATACCATTATTACGTTTTTTAATGTAAACTTATCAAATTTAATTAATTTAACAATTATATACTATTTTTGGGGGATTTTCGGATACAGCTAAAATGTCCACCCGTCCAATTTGCGATTTAATTAAATAAATTTATGGTGTAACAATCTTAGCTGAGGTAGTAAGTCAATGGATGTATAGATTGCTTCCCGAGGCGTTCAGCAGAAAAAGTTATTGCTTTTTGCTTCTTTTTCTAAACACAAAAATTTAATTTTCGTAACTTTTTTGGATACGTATAAATCCAATCCCGAGAAACTTTTTTATTTTTATTTTAATTGAAACACAAACTCAACTGACCAAACCCCATTTCATTATAATTTTGCTGCTGGATTTGATGTGAACGAGATAGAAAAATAATAATAACAGTAATAATAAAGTTAATAATAAAATTTTGGAATTGAGTAATTATGACACACAAAATCCAATTAATTTAGATTCAGTCAATTTTTCGTTTAATAAATAGACTAATTAAATTTCGAAAAGTTCGAGACACCCACTCGGAAATTTAAAAAAAAAGTAACTGCTACTTGTATACAGTATTGTGATCAACATGCTTTATGTGGCCCATCATAAAAATATATTAAAAATGCGTCAACTTTGACGAGTTCTTGCAAATTTTCAATTGTTTTATTGAATTGACAAAAAAAATGAATTTTTTGATATGCTGAAAATATGTGGATTCCTATTAAACACAGTTTTTTTTTCTATCGATGGAACGAGCAATAAATAATTCAAAATGTTGCTTGAAAAAAAATAGAAATAGTGGGTGAAATGAAAAATTTATTGGCATTTCAATTTAGGGGTTTTTCGTACGTTTTTTCTAGAGTGATTTATTACTTCGCAGGTATTTTCAGTTGTACGATGGAATTTTGTGTTTGTGTGAGATGCGTCATTTCTAGGTGTAATATGCTGCATTGTCAAGGATTTAAATGGATTAAGCCAGTCGTAGGGCGTCACGTAAATACAGCGAATGTGTGAAGACTAATATAAATTTCATAGATTTTTTAATCTGTTGCATTTTGTGACATTCCTTAATGATCGACGGATATATATAATATATATATATATATATATATATATATATATATATATATATATATATATATATATATATATATATATATATATATATATATATATATATATATATATATATATATATATATATATATATATATATATATATATATATATATATTTATATATATATATATATATATATATATATATATATATAAATATATATATACATATATATATATATATATATATATATATATATATATATATATATATATATATATATATATATTGTATATATATATATATATATATATATATATATATATATATATATATATATATATATATATATATATATATATATATATATATATATATATATATATATATATATATATATATATATATATATATATATATATATATATATATATATATATATATATATATTATATATATATATATATATATATATATATATATATATATATATATATATATATATATATATATATATATATATATATATATATATATATATATATATATATATATATATATATATATATATATATATATATATATATATATATATATATATATATTTAATATATATATATTTAATTTAATTCCTTATTAATTCCTTATATATATATATATATATATATATATATATATATATATATATATGTATGTATACTTCCTGAAAAAAATTTTGTTCTTCCCGAAACGCATTTTGATATGTCATGAACCAAGAACTAAACTGAATGCGTTGTCAAAAAATAAAGCTACATACTACGGTATTTAACCAAAAAGAAATGGTTAAATTTCTTTAACCATTTAAAGAAAAATGTTTAAATTTAAATGAATGTTATGACTTAAAACGATTCTTCAAATATTTAACTGAATATTTATTGTGAGTTCATGGAACTAACAATAAAATTTATCACGCAGACTCATGCGCCATTAAGTGAAGTGAATAATATATTTAATATTTTCAACTGTATAGTTAAATAAATCATTCTTTAGACTCTTAAATTTTTTAGTAAACGAATAAAAATACAAATAAATTACAGCCGAGGAGAACTAAGTTTTACCATGTCTAAATTTGCAACTAGTGTTTGTTTCTCTCGTATTTTTATTTGGCAAAATGGTTAAAAGGATAAAATCGATTTTTATGAAATGGGATTCTTTAAAGTAATGTATTTATTTGCAAAAACCAATGTTAAACTCGTTCCCCATATAATGGATCTAGCTCAAAAAGAGAAAGTAATATTTATCTACTAATTTCTACTGATTTAAAATCGATTTAGAAAAATTAAATAATTCTAAAAAAGTTCTAAATTGTTTTAAAAGCGTTCTCAAGGTCAATACCGTTAACACTTAATTATATCAACATTCGTGTCAAAATTCATCATTTGTTTGTTTGTGGTGGGCGGCATATTGTAATAAATTTGTGATTCACTTCCTGAAACGCTTTTTTGGTTAAACTTTACGCTTGTGTGTATCTCCAGTTCTATTAAAATTTGGAAGTGATTGGACGAGAACCTACCATATAATTTTATTGAAAATAACTAATTGGTATCATTTTTTTCGAATATGAACAAATGTTTTTCCAAATTATAGAGAAATATCTTTTTACGTTTTACTTAAAATAGTTTAAGGTAAAATGATTAAATTTTGTGTTAAATTCATTCCAAGTTTTTTCCCCTCCTTCTTTTATTTCTCTTATTGCTTTTCCCTACTATATATAACTAAATTTTTGTTTAAATTTTTTCAAATCATTAGATACTCATGATGATGGCTCCCTAACAGGTCGAAATCGATCGAGTGGTTTTTAAACTTTTTGAAATTTTTTTTAAATTAAAATATTTAAACAAATTATTGAAACCTGTTGAATGCAATTAAATTTACAAGGACACTAAATCGTAGTAAATTGCAAAAAGTGAATAAAACAATGTTTCTTAATTTTCTAAAATCACTTCAATATCGTGTTGTTCTATATTTAAGTATTTTTTGATTTTCACCTTGCTACGTAAAAGCAAAGCATAATATCGAAAATTTGGTAACTAATTTTTCTATTTTTATGGGTTGATTTTTAAGGTTATAAACTTTATTTTGTGTCTCATTAAATTGCTATAAATTTATTATGTTAAAGCGAGATGTTATACAGGTTTATATAAATTTGTTGCGTGCTACAGAGGCTACTCATATCTGAATAAAAAAATCTCCACTAAATTTGAGAACACCTTAAATAAAGCCCCTTAAAATAGAATCTGTATTCCGAAATTTCCTTAATTTGTTCCATTTTGTCTAATCCTTAATTTACAGGCTAACCGATATGGCGTTCTATTTTAACAATGTGTCGATTGATAAATTGCTTTATCTTTGAGTTTGGTGAAAATTGGCGAAAAATTTCCACACAAAGGACATTGTTCGTTATAGTTTTAGTTCAAATATTGTAACAGAAATTAAATTGGTTTTTGTTAAAATTTATTAAAGTGATAAAAGTAGTAGCAAATACCATGTTTTGTATAAAACTATTTGCATACAATTTATATTACAAGTACTAATTCGTGACAGAATAGTGAATTTTGAAGTTCCCCATATTGTTAAAAATACGGTTAAAAGGAATTCAAACAGATATTTATTGCAATTTTCATAATAGCTGTATTTCATTGGGAAATAAAATAATCAAGGATAGTTTTGAATTTATAGCTTTGCTTGCTTATGAATTTATCGTATCAAAAAGAAATTATTGATCATAGCTGGCTATTTCTCCAGCAGTAATTGTAACTTGAATTCGATTTATTTAAACTAAATTTTTTAAGTTTAAGCAAGATTAAGCAAGATTAAAAGAAAAAGATTAAAAGAAAATTCAACATCTAGGTAACTATGTAATAAAAAATAAGTTGAGTTTCATATAGAGCAAAATGCTCATTTAACACAGAATAATGAGTGATCAATTATACTTATTCTGAATTTTCACACTTTTACAAATTATTCACTAAAACTAATTCACGAGTTCCGATCACGTGCCACGCATTACTGATCCGTCGATTCAAACAACACTCCAACCAATAGAAATGATTTAGTGCTTACAAAATTCGACTACTGCAGGTCGTTTCTGGCTTTCCTATAGGAAAAAGAAATTAGAAAAGATATTTTCGTAATATTTTTGTCGCAAACATTTTTTTTGGGCGTACTATGGTAAACGGTTTGTGTAAATTTTTCCAAAAATAAAATTAAATTGGGAATATTTTTCCTATCCATTTTTGATACGGAAAAAATATTTCCCAAATTATAAAAATTTAGATCAAACGTGATTCTCAGTAGGCCAGAAACTGATATTTTTGACAAAAATGCTATGTAAATATTTTTTTTAATTCCTTTTTCCTATAGGAAACCGAGAATCGACCTGGTGTGGTATTTTGTAACATGACATGTTCGATAATTTATCGAAGTTTATGTCTCGCTTCTCTAGAACAAAATGGGATTCTATTTCATATTTTATATCATTTTTAAGCATGCTAGATTAAAAAATTGTGATATATCTACTCGATTTCGATCACCAAATAATTTGTTTACGATTCTTCAACGAAATTTGAGAAAGATATCACATTTAGTCTAGTAGGTTGTGCCAGCAATAGAAAAGAAATAATTTAAAAACGAAACAGTCGCCAAATTCAGTTTAGGAAAAAGAGTCATAAATTTCGATAAAGTATATCGAAAATGTGATGTCACAAAATGTCACCCCTGTTCTTGTGATATTTTTTCAAATTTGTTTAATTGTTTCACAAATCAACCAGCAGATCAGTAATACATGGCTTACGATCAGCATTCGTAAACAGGCAGGCCTAAAAGCATATAAATAAAGAAAAACTATGAGTAGTGTGAAATACATAAACACATACAATAAATATCCGAAAATAAATAAATAATGACAATAAACGATAGACGAAGAATACGTGTATATCTGTAAGTATATGTATCTATGTTTAATGCTAATTATAAACTGCCATATACTTTACGTTACGTAATTTGCTTTCATTTATAAGTTTTCGAATTATTTTAGTGTATGATTTAAATCTTTCTTCTTTTTGACACTCTTTTCATTTGTGTTATGGCGTAATTGCCTGGTGAAATGATTGGTAATTTATTCCAATTTCAGTTCTAATCCGAGTTTACATATGGTTTGCCATATTTCTCTGTGGTGGCAGGTCAGATGTGTTGAAAACGGCATTTTGCGGTGTAATATTTTAGTAACTGACAATAATGATTTGACAACTTCCTTTTGTAGTTTATAGTTCACGGTGCAATTAGTTTGAACAAACATGAAATACTAAATGAAACAATATATTATTATAATTAAAGATCTATCGTAATATGTAAAAAAATTTTAATTTATAATATGAATTTCTTGGCAAACATGTAATATGTACTGTCAAATGAACAAATTCCTTTATAATAACAAATCTTTTTAGAAAAGTTATAAATAAGAGATGAAAAACAAATATGAAAAAAATCAATACGAATTATGTTTTTATCAGAGATGGATATGAAAATTTTTCTTCGAATTTTGTGATAAATTTTTTAAACGAATATTAAAAAATTCTTTTAGTTTCTCGTCAAACAGTAACAACAACAAAAAATGATTTCTTTCAATTTTTCAAGTAATACATTATTTTCTCGTTACTAAAAAAGGATAAATAACAAATAAACTAAAGTTTAGGAATTCATAATGTTTGTCCTTTTTGTTTTTAATAAAATGTATTATGGTACTATTCCATGTGCATACAATATTATCTCAGCAAAACCAAAACGAGACAAAAATACAGATCGACTATAGGAAGAATGGCGCATCCGATTATAGCTTGCTGAGCATTTGCTGAGCAAATTGTTGTTGTGCTGCCATAATTTTTCATAAAAAATATCAACTCAAGTATTTTTTATAGCAGCAAAACTGAAAAAATTCCCCCACTTTCCGCAAACTTTTATTTTTTTGATATTTTTATGGTAGTAAAACATAAATTTTTGTGCTTGGTCGTGCGACGACACGCTAAAAAATTAAAACATGGAAGATTTTATTTTTTTTTATTTAATTTATTTTTTTTTTTTTCATTTTACTAAATAAAAATTATTTATTGATTTTTATATTAATTTTAACCCCAATATATCAACTTTATCAGTGTTTGTAATGATTAACCGATAAAAACCGATCGCTTGGCTGGAAACCCGTCCTCCGAAAAACCATAATCGGGAGTAAAATACTCATTTATATTAAAACCTTTGTTCAAAATAATTTCAGTGGGTGCATACATCAAACGGAAGTTTCTGTGATCCTATAAATACATCGCGAGATTTTGTACGTAGTCATTTTGATAATTATACATTTTAATGTTTTGATGACAGTTGGCTTGAAGGCCTAGTAATCTAAAGTAAAACAAAATTCTTATTAGTTAAAAAATTTTACCATTTTTTATTCAAAGACTTACTTGTAGTCATAAACCGCCATTCGATCTAGCCACAATCATTTTAACCTGGCCCAATGAATTGAAACCATCCATTTGATTAAGCAATTTTATTAAAGTACATTGAATTTCACGATCGGTTAATGGATAGCACTCGATACAACTTTTAAGAAATTTGCGTCTAGTTGTGATGCTGCCGCACGAGCAAGTAGTGATTCGTATACTAAACAACCTTTTGGCGGTGTTATACCAACACGCAAAAATAATTCACGATATTAACAGAAGTTCAATGACCTCACGAGTTTGTACGGATAGGCCGCCAATAGCGGAATATGTTACATCACCAGGATCTTCGTGAGACATATTATAAACGATGGGATCAACTCACGCGGTCAATTATTGTAAGTGTGGTCATATCAAGAGCTACCCTAGTTCCAGGCTTCAATTTTGTCTTGTCTAACTGACATCATCCAACAACATATCGTAGCCCGTTTGTTGCCTTCACAATAACTAAAAATATAGATAAACATAAATTATCGTTTCACTGAAACAGTGACATATTGGAGGGTACATATTTACATTTATCCTCAGTCAATTGTTTGAGTACCTCCTCAACAATTTGCCCAACACTTTACAAGGCTTTTAAATCATTTTTTGACTTGTCGAACTGATTATATTATCACTGATATTGTATTCCCTAAATAGTGTCATATAAAATTTCTGGGTGGGTCGTGTGGTCCTCATTGAGTATACATAGATTCATTTGGTGTTTTATCCCAGTACGGATTATAGTAATCAAATAAAATTTCCGAGTTGTTCGATTCCAGCGTATTTGGAGAGATTCATCGAACTACAATGAATTCATTGACTCGAACTATTCATTGACTAACTATTCATTCGCTAAATTGGATTTTATATCGACAAATACGGGATCCAAGAAAGATACCGTATCTAGTTTACCATTTATCGTTGCTTTACATTTTGGTACGAATGAACTTTGTTGACGTCGCTTTTTTGCTTTAGCCTTGGCCGTTGCTTTTGGATCCTGCACATTATTGCTACCCTCAGTAATTGGATCATTCTTTTCGATTCCCCCTTTATTCCACCATAAACCACCATACATTCGAATCACTTCCTTGTGCTCGATATCAACCCTGTAACCATAAATTTTACTCGATGCTTCCAATACCGATGCACCAAATACTTGGAAATTTTTGACATTTTTACGATGGCCAGTAACCAAATTGGCAAATGTATCGATTAAATTTGTTTGAAATACAATTTCTTTGTTGATTTCCTACGAATATATAAAAAACACAGATTAATTTGAAAGACTGACTAGCCAAGCAGTCGTCAATCATTACCACTTACATTGTCTTGTTTCCATGAACTGTTGCAAAATCTTGCTCGTACTGTGGGCAATGGTGTTTTGTATGTGAATGACTTTCGAGAGGACGTTTTCATTTTAGTAACCATTACAAATATCACAACAACTCAAATTTTAAACTTAAATACTAATTCACTAGATTTATTATGTATTATGTAAAACTAAATATGTATTTATAATATATTTTTGTTAAATTTATTATTTATTTGTTAATTTGTTTAGGTTTTAAAATCTTTTTTTTTTTTTTTGCCGCTGCACGACTATGAAATTTTAGGTTAATTTACGAATTTGTCAAAAATTTCTCCTCCATATTTTATAGTAGAACATTTTTTTAGATATTTTGGTAAATTAATCAAAATAATAAAAAAACATATTTTTTGCTCATCTCAAAAATGATATTAATTTTATTATTAATTTTTACGATATAAAATAATTGTCAATTTTTAAAAATAAAGATTTTTAGTTATTTATTTAAAAAATGTGAGGTTAGTTTTTGTTGATTTCAAAATTTCCCCAATTTTTTCTACTATAAAATAACATGTTGTTTCTCAGTCACTCTAATGTGCATTTTAGTTCTTGTCTTTCTCCGATGTTCAGCAAAATTTTTCTGTTTTGTACATGGAATAGTACCATTATGTGTGGAGTAACAGTGTCAATAGTTTACTTCTACATTAATGTTCAGAAACGCTTCCACAAGTGAACAAGTCAATAGTACACCGATATTTATCGATTACCATTACAATACAAATGGTGTCCATTAGTATTCGCCTGTCATTTGTTTGCTAGCGTATGTTCTACATCAAACTTCCAACGCCTTCTGAATGTGTGGATGACATTCGGTATCACAATTTATTGTTTGTTTCTGTTTTACAATTTATTTTATTGTTTGTTATTTCTTCAGCAACTATGCTTAGTGCTAAATGTCTTAACTGCGGCGTCTTGATATACGATTGTTAGTTGTCGTGGTCGCTTGCATTCTGTGAGCCATTTCAAGGATAACCCAATTATCTCAATTGTTTCGTACTCTAGAAGTTCTTTTCTCTGATTCAGTCAGCCTTTACTCTGATTCGTACAATCGTTTTATTTTTGCATTATGCTTAAGTTCCTCCATCTGCATTTTTATGCAACTAACTTTGATCTGCTGAAAGAAGAAATCCGTGTCCATACAAATGCTTATAGAAATGCTTTACCACCACACGATTCTCTACAGATTACACGAAAAAAACGTTTACGTGCTACCAATTTGCTTCATCGTGGTAAGAAAATATTCGTAAATAAATGGAAAATCATTGGAACGAATCCTAAAGGCCAAATAGCCACCAGCTATTATCGTGTAATAGATAGGTATGTAATGTAATCGTACTCTAATAATGAAAGCTAAGCTTTTATCTTGCAAGACGTTTTTAATGATCTTGAATGACATTATAGAACCTATACTTTTGGCGCACTCACTGAATATGGGCACTTACGAAATATTTTATTTCATAATACATAGAACGGCAATCATTGCATTGTAGCTTTATGGTAGTAAACATACATACACAATAAAGCAAAATTATGTCAAGTCAAATTTTGCTAATCAAACATGTTAGAAGACGACGACAGCCAATAAAGAAATCTGTTAATTCACACTGAAGCAAAACAAAATAAACCAATTAAAATCTGCTTGGGTGAAGAAGAATCGTGTTTGATCGTTGCTTTGTGATCACTGTTTTATCAACCAAAAAACGTATGACGAGTCTGTGAGAATCTGTAACGGAACCTTACAGAAGTTACCGGAAATGTTTTATTACAGAAAATTTACAGTTTGACCAGCGAATCTGTAACATGATTATTGTCATTTGAATTTTTAAATGTCAATCTACAACAAATTTTGACGCACAATGAACTATGATTATGTAGCGTGTTGTTTTTTCGAACTACGACTATGATTTCGAAACCAGAATGAAGGATTGTGGTGTTTAATATTTTTTTCAAATTAAACGAATATTTGAAATACCATGCTGGTTACTCATGGGAAATCAATTATTTGGTAATATTTTGAACATTAATCACAATGGTTCATTTTTATTGAAAGTCTCATAAAAATACCAATTAAATTATTTTACTTTAACTAACCTAAAGTTGTCTCTAAAAATTTAAAATTCATAAAAATTTCTTTTCCGGCTACATGCGAAATCTTAAAATGGGTTATATTTTGTTCCGCAAGGAAGTAAAATTTATTAATTAAATTACTTTTTATGTACCAAACAGATTTGTAACAGGACAATTAAAGGAATTATATAGATAATATATTATAAGAATATATTATAAAATACGCTGTGCAACATACTCATAAAACAATGAAACAAGCATAATTTTTTGAAAAAAAAAAATCAGATTTGAACGCCCGTATATTGGGTGCAATACCGCATGTAAAAAATTATTTTTAAGCAAAACAACTATTCTCCGATGTTTTGTTTAGTTAAGTAAACAATTAAGTTTTACACTCATCTAAAAGGCAGTTAGCCACAAAATACAGCAGTATCAGTTTCATATGCAATTATATTGCTCGATAATTTCTCTGATTGTCAAATTTTTTGATAGCGTCACGATTACTAAAATTTCAGTTATACTGTGAAATAACTAATAATAAGAAAATATCAGCAAACAATTTGATTTTTTTAACCCTCATGTGAGTGAAGAAAAAATATCTTAATTTGAATGATTAACTTATTTTTCCATGTTCGTCCAAATGTAACATGTCTCATTTTTAAGTATGATCGTAATTTATACAAATGTTCTCATAAAATTTAAAGTTTAGTACAACATACAAAAATAGAGGCCTAAAAGTGCAAAAGGTACCCGGATACCCACGTAACTCACATTAGGGTTAAAAAATGACATTATTTTGTATCGCTGCAAAATCAGCTGTCGAATAGACACAACAAATGAAAATTGAATTTTACAGAAATTAATTTCTGTTTCTGTTATTGAGGTTTTCATAAGCAGGATATGATATCCGACAAGCTGTTTACAAGATTATGCCGTAGGAAAAAAACTTGTATATTATGTGTGAAAGCTCATTATTGCAATACTCAAGTGAATGCAGCCATTTCAACGCTGATCAAATTTGTTAGATGATTTGTCTGGAAAAGTAATCCGTAATTAACCAAATGTTATTATCAGAGAAAAACGAGACAAATTTTCTTGCAATTTGAGCTAAAGCATTTAGCATCAATTTCTTCAAGTTTGGTACGAGATACGTTAACCGGTATAGTTTTTTTAAAGTTTTGTGACCTTCAGTTGTCCTGTACTGTTAGGAAATTGGTCGGTTTGATCATTTTTTAATATTTTTTTTGGAGGTTACATTAAACTGGTATATTTCTGGTTCAACTGATACTACTTTTAACGCTACCTTTAGTAGAACCAGAAATATACCAGTACTTCCAAAATTTTTTTTTTATTAAAAATGGGACAAACTGACCAATTTTCTAACCGTATAACGGCACAACTGAAGGTCACAAAACAAAAAAACATGTGTTCGTTTTTTTTGTTCAACGGTGAGATGAAAACGTAACCGATGCTGAAATATAATGGAGTGATCTCTATTGAGACTAGGGAAAGTATAGAAAACGCTACCAGTGGAAAAAGTTAGGCTTGCTTCAGATACACCCGAGACACTTTTTCCATTTTCAAATTGATAATTTTAATATTAATTGTAAATCAATTTAAAGTTTTTATATTTTAATGCAATGTATTTGGAAATAATATTAAACTTTCCAAGATCACTTTTTCATAGATAATTCGTAGAAAAGACCGACTAAACTCTTTTTCGTAGTAATAAATTTTTCCGCGTGAGCACAGGGGTACAAGTCTCAATAGATTACGAATATTCGCATTTCAGCAACATTTTCAGCAACTTTTTCACATTTTGACTGCTTTTTGCATGTATTTATTACCGCTGCTGTTATGCCTGTAAGATACCAAATAATATAATAGGTAGGGAAATAGTTCGTTGGCTTTTTTGGGCGACATTGAAACAAAGAATTTTCTTATTTCAAATGAACTTTATTAAACCAAATATGTGCCATTTTGATCGATGACCTTTTGCCATTTTTCTGGTAGAGAGAGAGAGAGATCTCATCACTATAGAACTTCTGTAGTTTAGAGACGAAAAATTGAAACAACTCATTTTCGCAGGACACTTTTGAATTCACTGTAAAACCATTAAGATGGTTCTGCATGGACCGGAAAAAATGGTAGTCCGATGGTGCAAGGTCAGGAATATATGGTAGCTGCATCAAAACTTCCCAGCCAAGCTCTCTCAGTTTCTGCCGGGTCATCAATGATGTGTGTGGTCTAGCGTTATCATGATGGAACACAACGCCCTTTCTGCTGATCAATTCTGAACGTTGTAACTGAATTACTTATCTTAAACGCGTTAGTTGCTGTTAGTAAATATTACAATCTATCGTTTGGTCCGGTGGCAGCACTTCATAATTCACAATTCCTTTCCAGTCCTACCAAACACACAGCATTACCTGTCTTGGCGTCAATCCTGGCTGGTTTTGATACCGTTTGGGAAGCTCCACCTCGTTTCGACCATGATCTTTTTCGCACAACGTTGTCGTATCTTATCCACTTTTCGTCACCAGTAATCATTCATGAATTCAATGTTTGCAGATCAGTCTGCAATCGATAGCGATTATTGGAGTTCGTAATCCTTGAGTAAATTTTCAAGTTATCAGCATAGAATAGATGGGGTCATACAAGCGTAATGTAAATTATGAAAAGTAGGTCCTAGAGTAGACCCCGGTGGAACACCAGAACTATAGCTACAATAGATTTAGAAATACATCAGTTAAACTTCACAGTTCTGTTGCACAGATAGGATGCTAATCACTTACTACTGGGTGGAGAAACGCCAATTTGGCAACATTTGTAGAAATGCCAATTTTGCAACATTTGTCAATTAAAATTTCATGAGATAAAGGACCTGTCCGAATACTGTGCTAATTATTTCTATTGTAATAATTTTGACAGGAAATTGAATGCAACCAAATAATTACAACAGCTATGCGTTGTAACGTTGTAACCAAATAATTACAACAGATATGCGTTGTTTGACGTAACTGAAATAATTTTTGTATTAGTCCATTGTCGTTATTGGAAATGCGCCATTTTGTGAATTACGAAATTATATTTGCTTAAGTTATGAATGTAACAAATTATTGTTTGTTCAACTAAATTAATACAATTATTGAAATAATGGATCTAAAATAAGTGTCAGTTATCTTATTTTCTCTTCTGTATGAAATAACGATTATTACAATTTTTTAATAATGTCAAAAACATTTCAGTATTCGGACAGCAATCGAACTCTAACAAATTATGGAAGAGAAAATTATTTCAGTATGTCAAAATTATTACAGAAAACATAAATTATTACAGTATTCGGACAGGTCCAAAGATCATATGCTTTTTGGAAATCAGTTTTAAAAAGTTTGTGGTACTTTTATTTATTCCGAATGAGATTTATTAATTTTGTTGAATACCATATTGGAAATCTAGATAAGACTTTTGGTTTTATAGTTTTAGTTTCCAAGTACACTCAGAAAAAAAAAATATGATAAAAACGTGATTGCATTTACCATATTATGATAATACTAAATTATTGTTATTATTAATATCGTCATTGTGTGTTAAATGCAATTATTTAAATTATTGATTTTATCATACTATGATATTCTTGATCATTCTTCTTCATCATAACAATGATGATCATTCAAAAACAATTTTTTTTGAGTGATCATCATTGTTATGATTATTTCTCTGAGTGTATCTATCCAGTGTGGTGTATAGAATATATCGACTGCATTCTCAACATCCCATTGTGAGTTAGCAAATATCTCAATCCAGTTAAACCTACTTAGTTGCTCTCGGATACGTTCATAGTTTAAATTTTTAATATTGGTGCATATAGTCAAGTATTATATGGCAGTTTTTTGAGGGAGAGGTTAACTAGACTAATAACAACTGGAGGATGATAAATGTCCACCTTTGAGAGATGATCCACAGCATGATTAACTTTTAACGCACTATTGCAAAAATTGGAGAATATGAGGTCTAATAATCTATTGTTACAGTTAGTCACATGGTTATGTGGATAAAACTTGACAAGCGTAATTGTATCAATAAGATACTGAGCTGCTCTACCTTCAGAAGAAATAGCATACGATAAGTTATATTTCTGCCAATTTTATAGAAAAAATTCACTATCAATGTGTCAATTAGTACAATTCGAGAAAGACTGCAACTCCATACATGTCACAAAATGACACAGATCTCTAAAATACAAGGTTATTGTTAATTATAGCGTAAGCATGCGGTTTACCGTACATGAATACATAAATTTTAATAAAAAATTCACTTTATTTATTCACCATATAGCACATATTAACAAAAAGATTTTTTGATAAAATTAACTTCGATATATGTTTGTCATAAATTACGAAAAATAACTTTGTAACATTATGTTTAAGAAAGATTGATTATATTATATTTTTCAAGTACTCGTAGTATGATTTAAAACAAAAAACTCGGGTGGGAGTGTTATGGTAGTTTTTGGGACATCAATTTTATGGGTATTTAAAGTACTACGAAACTTAAACTGAAAATTAGTTTTCATAATATTCGTGGTCATAAAGAGAATGCTGTTCTAGGAAATGTTATGACAAGTATGGCAATACTACTACTTTGTCCTAATACCGAATATATACTATCCACAATACGTATATAGCTGCAAGAATACTTACGCTGCCGATG
Source organism: Nephrotoma flavescens (assembly GCA_932526605.1). Classification (NCBI taxonomy): domain Eukaryota; kingdom Metazoa; phylum Arthropoda; class Insecta; order Diptera; family Tipulidae; genus Nephrotoma; species Nephrotoma flavescens. The sequence continues at coordinate 145,591,785 of OW052220.1, forward strand.
AACGTCTTTATGATGAGTTTCTCAGTAAATGGTTTTGAGCTAATAGATTTGAGTTTATGAAATGCCCTGTACGATAGTGTGACCGCAATCCAATCGAAAATTCAAAAGAGAGTTTTGTCAATAATCACAAAATGCATCAACCTTGTTTTATTTAGGAGCATTGTCTAAGTCTTCTAAGCGCGTCATTCAAATTTAAAAAAATGAGTCAAATGGATAATAGCAAGGACCAAAGTTATTTTTTAATAAAATAATATAATGTCTGACGCCTCCATCAGTAATTCATTAGTTTATATTATAGCAATTAAATGATTTTAAATAGCAGCACTCGTCTGGATGGTTTCAAACTATGTCAAAATCATACAAGTCTGAATATAATAATATCATAAATGCCACAAATAATTAAAATCGTCTAATATCTAAGCACTTATTTAAAAACAAATAAGAAAATGGAAATTAATAAAACATAAATTGCCTTTTACAGAGCGAGTCAGCAACAATCTTTTCTAAATTTACCAAGAAAATGTTATAAACGAAAATTTATTTTCTGTTTTCCATTATAATTTTATGTTATGTTTTGCTGTTATTATTATTATGCTTTCAGTTTTAATTACCAGTAAGCGATATTTTATAAAAAATAGAATAAATATAAATAATATACAGAGAAATTCGGCGAAAACAAATTCAATGCGAGGGCCAAGTACATGTTCTTTTATGGTTATGTACTCGTTTTTCATAAAGCAACTCTAGCAGCTGAAAAATTTTCGATTTACGAAAAATGATTATACATATTTACATTTCAATTTTCCAAGTATCTTCTCGAATGCTGTCCTTAACTGAAAAATGTATAGTAACACAACTTCAGTAAATACCATAAAAGTAAAAGTAGGGCACTTCAGGTTAGTGTTTTGTATGGTAAACCAATGGTATTTTTATTTGTATCTGATAAAAGGAGGTTTTTGAAGTTGCAGGACTATGTCCTAAATTATATATTAATGTATCTGTCGACGATGCCAATAAACTACAAAAATATGTTAACAACCTAGCGTTATGGTGCGAGTTTAATTCTATGAGTCGCAATATTAAAAATTGCAAAGCTCTATCATTTCACCGAAAAAGCAACCCTGTTACAAAAGGCTACAATCATAAATGGTGTACTTCTTCAGGTAGTACTTGAAACTAAAGTCCTAGTGGTTACTTTCATTGAAAACATGAGCTTTACTAAGCACATTGAGCTCTACATTGCTAGAGCGAACTGCATGCTCGGTTTTGTCAATGATCCTGGAGGCCTACTATTGAAATCGAACGCCGTCGATTTTCGTTAGTTGTTTATATTCAACAATACTAATTACTATTGCTGAATATAAACAAAGAACAAAAATCGACGGCGGTCGATTTCCATAGTAGGCCCCCTGTATTGTCCTTACGTTCGATTCCAGTTTATGACCATGAGGGTTTATGACCATGATCTACCATACCATGTAAACAAATAAACATACAGCGACAACTATCATATTTAAATGGGTGCAAGACATGCAACTTGACAACTCTAGAAAATAGACGCGAATTGCTAAACAATTACTTTTATTGGTTGGTAATCTCATACTAGGCCTAATCGACGCACTGGATGTGCTCAAGTCCATAAAAATAAAGGTTCCTGGTGAACAACTAAGAGATCATGATTTCCTCCACTTAGATAGGCACAGAACCAACTATGGCGATAATGAACCAGTGAAGATTATGTGTAAGAGATTCAATATTATTTGATTTTTGTTTAAGTAAAGATAATTTTAAAAGTAATCTCAATTTTTTTTATGTGTGGGATTATAATTTAAAACAATAAAAATGTAGTATCTACATATTTAGTATTGGAATGTCTAGTATTTATGAGTGTATGACGATTCCAATTCGTATATTTTTTTTATTTAACCATAAAGTTTTTAACAAATTTAAGCCCGTGAGTTATATCTCTTTGCTACTACCGTTTTATTAATTTTTTAAATTATTATTATTTAAATTAATTTTTTAAATTAAAACAAGACGTTGAGAAAAATGATAAAGTACTATATTGTTTTTTAAAATTCTTTTTAAAATACAAATTCAAAAATACGATATAGACTGTAATACTTATTAATAAAGGAATTTGTTTTGAAGATATACAGTGCTTCTGTATTAAAAATTAATAAAATTCAAAAAATCGAGTTAATCGATTTGGCAAGTGAATCGCCGTAGTTCTTTGTTGTATTACTGATAAAAACTGATCAATTTGATTAATCGACAAATTCAAACTTGACTTTTCTATGAAGGCGAGGAAAAAATATCGTATAATATCGAAAAATTATCGTTCGTTGTCAGCAGCGGTGTGACAAGCAAAAAATTTCACGGCTGGATCAATGAATTAATCACTCATTATTCAAAATGAAAATATGATTATGAAACCTCATTTAAGGCGGCCAAATCCCTTGATACTAGCCAGAGAGAGAGAGAGAGTATATTGGTATATTTTTTCGAGAGTGCTGAAAATATACCAATATACGGAACAATCACAAAAAACCATATTCCAATCGGAAATAAACAAAAGTAAAATAAAAAAAATAGTTTTTAGTATCCTAGACACTATCAAATTTATTAAAACAATTATTTTAATAATTGCAGAACACGTTTCGCTAATTGAAATAAAATTTGGTCTAGAAATTAAATAACATATAAAGTTTTATGATGAGAATTCGAGAAATACATATTATTATAACCTAACATATTATTATTAAACGAACGAAAAAACATATTATTATTAAACGAACATTATATGGCTGTCATTTACGAGAATGAAGTTAACGAGACGGTTGTAAATGCCTCTTTTTAACAATATGGCATTTTTGGTTTTTCAAATCTATTTCAATTTAACCAAAAGTAGAGCTAGAATATATATTTTTGATTTGTTCAGGAAAAAACATTCATTTCACGACGCTCTCTTATGCTTAGCATTAAAAAAATAATGCTAATAAAACAATAAATTTGAATTTCAAAAAAAAATTAACATAATACCACAACATGAAAATAATAAAAAAATAACTTAATCCCCAAAAAAAAATTGACAGATTATAAACAACGAGAAATTATGCTATCAGTTTCGAGTACAAAATTAATATTTACCGAATCCTTAAGCTTGCGCAGAAAAACTCTGTTCCCCCTACACACCACAAAAATTGAAAATTATAATTTATTTTTATACTTTTGACTCGTTTTTACAGCTTATTTTGAGAATGAATGTGAAAACCTTAATTAAGTACTTCATGTAGAAATAAATTAATCTTTTGATTTTGTTTGTTTTAGTTGCGGGATAGAACTATCAACAATTTAATTGAAGTTGGTATTCCGATATAAACATGAAATCATTCGCATTTTCCCGGTAAAAATTAGTCTCATACGACAATAAAAACGTGTTGTGTTTATAGAAAAGCATAGTATAATGTTGACCGAAGCTACATTTAGCTGGTAGTTTTTGTCTGACAGATGATGCCATCACAATTTTATTTCGCGAAAAAAAAATTCTTTTTGTTTTTCTCGAAATTTCCTTTTTTTGTTTTTCGTAAATCTTATCTTGAACTAAAATATGCCTTTAAACACAGCAAATTATCGATTGTAATCAATTATATTCAGTTGTTGTTATATTCATTTGTTTCAAGAAATGCAAAGAAAACTTGATAATCAACTGCACGGTTCTAACGGTTCTCAAAAAATCAAAATTGGGGTGGTTATAAATGGGCAAGTTACAATTAGCTGCTTCGCTTTGGCAAAGTCCGCTTACCTTTGAAAAATAAAATATTAGAGGACAATCTTGCAATATTTGCTTGTGAATTTCCAGTAACGGAAAATAATTTTTCATCATAGTTGCCTTTTATGTCAGTAGTAATTTTGTTATGAATCGGTTTTAAGAAAATCTTATTTTTTTTGTTTTATTTAAAGCCGACTCTACTTTAATTACTACTGCGATAAATATGCCAACTACGATGAACAATTATTTTCCGTTACTGGAAACTTACAAGCAAAATATATTGCTGTAACCAAAATTGGCGTCTAATATTTTATCTTTCAAGCTAAGCGGACTTTGCAAAAACAAAACAGCTATTGTTCGGCAATTCGAATATATTACGTGTTATCTGAAAACACAACTAAATGGCTTTAGCCATTTAGTTGTGTTTTCAGATAACACGTAATATATTAATTAATTAATGAAATGATATCGCTTTGAATTAATTAATTAAATCAGTATTAAATCTGGGGAAAATATTAAAATAGAAAGAAAAAGTTTGTGTTTTCTCAGTGAATAACTTTTTGTAAACATAAAGACGATCAGTTACTGATTGAATATGATGATGTTAGCGAGGACATTAAGGTGGAACAAAATATTTGAGCCCTAAAATTCAAAATGATTAAAATAGAAAATATGTGTTTGTATTAAAATAGAAACTATGCTTCTAAGTTTTGTGTGGTTTCTGACCAAACGGCAGCTGGTACGTGAAACAGCTCTTACGAATTTGAATTAGCTTCTACGAGTACACATGAATAATTTTAATTTGTGGAAGCCTCTACTCCATCGATGTTAAAAAATGTTGGAGTCAAGGTTATATGATGGTATATGATTGAGCAACAAAAAGCTTCCAATCGAGAATCATCGCCATTCCTTTAAATGTGTTGCTACACTAAGTTTACAAATTCCGTTTAGGTAGCTCTGTACAAGATATTTTGTGTTGGTACGTTTCTCCTTGTCGGATACGAAAAAGACAGAAAAGCAAGTCATGACATGATACTGATTAAATAGTAAATTGTGATCCAAGGCTCAAGGCTTTTTACTCGAGTGGTGAACTATAATTTTTCGATATTATACGATATTTTTTCCCCGTCTTCATAGAAAAGTCATGTTTGAATTTGTCGATTAATCAAATTGATTAGTTTTTATCAGTAATACAACAAAGAACTACGGCGATTCACTTGCCAAATCGATTAACTCGATTTTTTGAATTTTATTAATTTGCTTTATGCTGACCACTTTGCCACCGGGCGGCAATATACGGAACAATCACAAAACACCATATTCCAATCGGAAAAAACCAAAGTAAAATATATAAAAAATTCGTAAACACGAAAAGTTAAGTTGTGAGAATAGAATATAGATGGATAATGTGAAAGAATCGAATTTCGTACGCTACGCAGTAATTCGGCAGTAGTACAACTACATGCGGTATTGTGCTATATATATAGACAACTTGCGCAACCCCACAGCTGAATACCATACGTCCAGATAGGTTTTAGGATTTGTTTATATAACAGCAGTTTATTGTGCGTTGTCAATTCGGAGTTTCTTTCAATAAGCCAGTGTTTTTTTCTGAATTTTAAATTCAGTTCTTGCCTTTTCTTTTTAACATGTGGTTTTTCTTTAAACGATTTTGACGTTTGTATTTAATTATTGAAAATGGACTTGTTAGAAGAAACTAAAGAATTAAGAGCATTTCACTTCACTGCAAGATATTGTTGAACAAGCTACATATCGTCAAACAATGTCAATTACTGTCAACAATATACATTTTATTGTTTAATTTTAATATCTCTTAAATAATAAGCATTCTTAAATTATTTAACGTTTAATTTTTGAAAAGTATATGCGAGTAAGAAAATTCACAATTCATTTCGAAATTTCAAGTAGTTTTCAAAATTTTGCTGAATATACTACGATAGTATTAGTTTGTAGATATAAAGTTATGGGTTTGATCGAAATTCGTTTTTTTATAAGTTTCCGTGTTGTTTTATATAATTTCACACTTATAAAATACATAAAAATTAATTTACAAAATCATATCATTGTTTCTGTTGTCGAAAGAATTGTGCTAACATGAATAAGGCTTCCCCCATTCTACTCAATGTTTCACTATTTTGTTTATCAAGAGCTAACCGCTCTTCAGCCATTTTTTTGTCGTGTTCAGCTTTTTCTTCTGCCAATTTGCCGAATTTTTTGGTGCATTCTGATATAGCCAATAAAGATGACCTTCCAGAAGAATATGACCTTTTTTGCGGTTAAGCGGAATAGCTGAATGCTTTCTGAATGCTCACTATCTGTAACCACCGTCTCTGTGGCATCACCTTAATCTTCATCAACGACATTCTGTAAGTGTACGTATTTAATTTTGTAGCGTAATAAACTTTAACACCAGAGGATAATATGAATTTATTTCCTACGTTAGTCCCCATCACAGGTATAGCATTGCCGCCTCTAACTGACAAAACTCCGGACACACTAAGGAGCTAAATAAATTTTTACCTTTGCTTTTCTTTGTTATGGATACATAGTTGAATTAAAAAATGTAGTTTAGTCTTAAAAACACCGATTGCACCAGTAAGTAGCTAATTTTATTCAAGTTTTGATAAAGGAAAGCCAGTGCTAATCAAAAGACACGGCAATTGTATAAATTGGATACTGTTCTCTTATATAGACTTCCATATAGAAGTTGTAGTTAATTCAGGATCCTGTATGATTTGCCACTATATCGTATTCGGGCTCATATGCATGATGCGATAGGGAAAATATCATCACAAGATTATACTCGTTGCGGAACTCGCTTCCGTATGTAGCGTGAAGATGGTAAACTGAAATTGTATTTGTGGGTGAATGGTTAATGATTTAAGGAATGAAGAAAGATAATATTGGCCGGCTTTTAAAAGATAGTAATTTATGTTACTGTTGTTGGAATGTACGAGCATCCTTATTCTTGGTGAGGTAAACTTATTTACAAATAAAACAATAAAAATTAAACTTTTTATTAAAATATCTTAAATTAAAAATTCCTTATTTCCACTATTATTATTATTTATATTGATTTCAATGCCTAGGTAGGCATGATCGCTGGTAAAATTTACTTTGAAAAATTACATGAAGCTACATTTTGTTAGTAGTTGTATTAATTTTGTTGTTTTTATAAATAAGGATTATTTATGTTCTAGTAGTTCTTCAACACTAAACATTATGTGACCTTTATTGATTCGATGTAATACTTCCAGATTTGCGTTGATACGAGTATCTGTATAATTGTGTTGCTTGTTTGGTCTTACTGACTTCTTTACACCTGACTTCAAACTACCTCTCGATTTGACCTATCGTCGGTTCCGTTTTTTTTTGTTTTATCCCACTTTTTGTCATTTTACAGGTTATACTGTTTTCTATGGCTTAATAAATAAGCTCTTTCGAATGAGCTAATCGGCATTGTCCTACTTTTTTTACTTTCTGAGTACTTGAGTACCTTTCAGTTCGGTTTATGCCTCATATGACTTGTCGTTTTATGCTTTCATAATCTATAACAAAATCAGTTATGGCCTTCTCCTTTTAATTGCTAAGCGAATATTTAAGGTTACTACTGATTAATATTTTTGGGCATGCCTATGCGTGTTCTAATGAAATTTCATTTTTGGTTCCATATATTCTGTTCCAAATATCTTCACTAATTTCTTAGTGGTCTTTGGTAACAATGAATAATTGAACATTTTAATTTTTTTTTTTGAAAATTTTTTTTTTAATTTTCTAAAACATCTTTAAAATTGCTTCAATAAATTAAAAGCAGAATTCCACCTTTAGTGATTCATTTTTGTTCTGTATCCCTAAATATCAATGAGAAATACCTGTTGTATTGGGGGTACAAATTGAAAATGCGGGATTTTTTTCTATTTTTGAACGTTTATTCTGAAAAATGGTAACAAATGAATTATTCAAAATATTGTCCATCGCTAGCCACAACTTTTTCCCATCTTTCTGGCAATTTACGGATACCGTCGCGAAAAAATTCGGCCGGCTTGGCTGCTATCCAGTCATCGACCCATTTTTGGGCTTCTTCGTAAGAATGGAAGCGCTGGTCAGCTAGGTCATGTGTCATCGATCGGAAAAGGTGGTAATCGGAAGGAGCAATATCTGGGCTATACGGCGGGTGGGGTAAGACTTCCCATTTCAGCGTTTGTAGGTATGTTTTGACCGGCGCTGCAACATGTGGCCGAGCGTTGTCATGTTGCAAAATTACTTTGTCGTGTCTTTGCTCGTATTGTGGCCATTTTTCTTTGAGTGCGCGGCTCAAACGCATCAATTGAGTTCGGTATAGTGCTCCTGTGATGGTTTCGTTCGATTTCAATAGCTCATAATACACCACACCCAGCTGGTCCCACCAAATACAGAGCATGAGCTTGGCGCCGTGAATATTTGGTTTGGCCGTCGATGATGATGCATGGCCGGGGTAACCATATGATTTTTTGCGCTTCGGGTTATCGTAATGGATCCACTTTTCATCACCAGTGACAATGCGATGCAAAAAACCCTTCCGTTTTTGCCGTTCGAGCAGCAGTTCGCATGCAAAAAAACGGCGCTCGACGTCTCTCGGCTTCAGCTCATACGGCACCCAATGTCCTTGCTTTTGGATCATTCCGAGGGCTTTTATACGATGGGAAATGGCTTGTTGTGTCACTCCCAATGAATCTGCGAGCTCTTGTTGAGTTTGACACGAGTCTTCATTGAGTATTGCCTCCAATTCAGCATTCTCAAACTTTTTCACTTGGCCCGGCCGCTCTTTGTCCTCAACGTCAAAATCACCACTTCTAAACCGCACAAACCATCTCTCGCACGTTGAAACCGATGGAACATGACTCGGATAAGCCTCGGAGACCAATCGATGTGCTTCAGCAGCACTTTTCTTCAAATTAAAGAAGTAAATTAAAACTTCCCGCAAATGCTGTTTTGTTGGCACGAAACTCGACATATTGAGAGCTCAAAAAAACTATGAATTTGACACTGCGACAAATTGACACATACTGAAAATTAAAGCTATAAGACGTAGCTTTGACATGAACATAGTCACAGTACTGCCTGATGCGTATAGCGTTAGTAACGCCATCTGTTATCAATCCCGCATTTTCAATTTGTACCCCTAATACATAAAAGAAAAAAGTAACAGATGTAACACATATGTATATAGTATAGAACAAGAATGAATTATGCCATAATTTGAAATTTTCCAGTTTGTTGAAATTCGAAGATCGTAGAAAATTTTAGAAAATGGGAAATCCATTAAACAAGAACAACTTTTAAAAGTAAGAGAAAAATGACGCATGAAGGAAAACGTTCAAAAAAATAATCCTTTAACTCAAAACATGTATTATTTAGGCAAATAGCACAAAACGAAACTAATCCATTGCTACAATATTTATTAGTTGCTCATTCATAATGAGATATGTAGGTCGGGGTGGACTATATAACAAACACGGACTATATACCCATCTGTTGCCAGACATTTTCAAATGCTTGCTCTAACTTGTTCTGATTCCTAAAAAGCGGCTGTATATCGGAAATTCTTCAGTATTCTTTGAGTATGACTAAAAGTGTTTTGGTTAAATTTAACTCGCTGATTTAGTTCTGTCATTTTTGTGACAAAACAAGTTCGGAACAATCACAACAAAACTAATACAATAAAACAACAACGTAAAAATATAAAAGTAATTCGTACACAACGAAAAGTTAATTGGTAAAAATGAAGTATAGATGGAGAATATGAAAGAATCGAATTCCGTAGACTAGGTATTAATTCGCTAGTGCTACATATACATGGTATTGTTCTATATATAGACAATATTCCTATGCAAAATATCAACGTCAGTCGCCGCGGCCTGATGAGATGACTGATTTTTTCAAATCAATAATCTCATTAAGTTCAAAACTGATTGTTGCGATTCTTACAAATCTTCCATCTATAATTCAAATTAAATTCTAATATTATATTTAATTGAAATGAGAAATTTCTATTGAAAATGCCATTTTCGAAAAAGATATTATTTGATTTTATCTGATTTGACAAAATAATCATTCACCAAAAATTCTAAATATATTTAAGTGGATCTCATTTAAATTAAAATTCACTTCACAAAAATAACGAGAAAAGGCATAAAATAATAATTTAAACAGCACATATATATTCAAGCTTTATTATTACTTTCACTACATTTTTAAAGTGTAATTGTTTTGCCAGGTGTATATTTACATAAAATAATCCTGAATTGCTGACTGTTGAACAAAAATGTAAAGCAATATAATTTTTTTATACCTAGCACATATATGATTAACACATACTTGCTGCGTTTTTTTGAAATCTAATCGATAAAATACAGGGAAATTTTGAAAGGAACATTTTAGTACAACAACTTTTACTAACTTCAAGTGAATCATTTTGACGTTTAAAATAAATTACGAAATAAATAATAAATTAGTTAAATTTAACAAAAATATTTTATAAATTTTTAGTTGTATGTACTTAATAATAAATCTAATTAATAAGTTTTTAAGTTTAAAATTTGAGTGCTGTGATGTGAAAATGTGAAAATCTAATTTAAGCGAATGCATAGATCGAATGGAGCTTTTCTAAATATGATGGTATCGAATAACTCAGAAATTTTATTTGATTTTATTTGGATAATACACAAAATGAGTTTATACTCAATGAGGACGCACCCGTTGTAAATGAAAATTTTTATGTGATATACAAAAGGCTGGACGGCCCCGTTAAAATTCTGATAATCTTTAGAGAATACAAAATTAGTGATACGCCGTGCGACATGAATAAGTACGTTTTTGGCTGGAAACATCTAAATAAGGGAGCTATTCTTAACGATCTTTTTAATTTCAAAATGCTGCAATCAACCGTAGGTGATAGTAACATAAATTTAGATGACAGCGGTAGTGATAATGGATTTATGGGTGATGATTTTCATAATCAAGCTGAAATGGATGAGCCACAAGAGATGGAATGCCGCGTATGACATTCGCATACGATGCAAATGCCGAAATTGAACAAGTGCAAGAGTTGCGAATAAATGGCGGGTGCTAAACGCGCCCAAACCGTAATTGATTCATTGCAACCGTCTGATGCGTCGACGAAAATTTAAATATTCGTACCGACCACGTCTGGTCCATCTTATTGGAAAATTAAGCCATCGCCAAGGGTCCACACGGAGAGACAACATATGAGGCGCACCAGTGAAGCGGTTAAAGCAAATTGGAATGCTGCAGCTAAGCGAAAACAATAAAAAATATACGTGATATGCGATCAATATTTAATAATAATACAACACAGGATTCCGATTCATTGGCATTCAGTGCGGATACTAATTCGCTCAACTTAAATTATGCGTATACTGAAGAATATCATCGAATGGATTATATGTAGTAAGTGGTGATACATCTCAATCAGTTCAAATCAATTTGTATGCTTCATTTTATATGCATATTATAAAGAGAAGTTACAAAATTACGACAAATGATGTTCCAGCACAAAAGTGACTTAATAATTTATTACAAAAGAATTAAATACATACTCTAATATTTTTTTATTTCTAGTATCCCGTTTGGACGGTATGTGGAAAATAAATCAGTAATTCGTATGATGGAAAAATTCGATTTAACGGCAAAAACTTGCAAATATCTGGATCGACATTTAACTTTTCCGTTGTTGGCATTTTTGTGCGACAAGAAAGTATGTATGATGACAACATAACCTACAAATTATGCATTGAAATACTTTTGTTTTCGTTATATCACAAAAAAGAATTACGCGATAAAATTTTGGAAACCGTGAATCCATCAATGCATTACGTTATGTTGGTCGATAAATTAAACATAAAATCAAAGAAAGCTGATTGCTGGATTGTGAATTTAATTCGTAATGTTCGACTCGATGCTAAAATTAACTCGTAATTGGGACCAGTTGTAATGGGAACGCGACCTTTGTCATCGTAACAACAGCTAGTTGAAATATTGATTCCCTCTCGGTTCGTTCGGATGCTCTCACTGGTACTGTAGAAAGAACATAAATCTAAAGCACAAATGGTGAAAATTGGAAGTACTACTAAACAATCTATGGAACGCATAAACATTTTTCTTTTTATAGTCACCTGATAAAGTTGAGAATCCAGAAAAGCCGAATTTATGAAAAATAAATTTTAATAAAAAGCAGAAAATTTCAATTAATCAACAGTAGTTTTATTTTTTAAAATTTCAGGTGAACTACATGTGTTGTTCTGAACACAATAATTGATGAAGTACCGCCAATTTTACTCGATGTACATTATAATAGGGTTTTCATTTATTCGTAGGTTATAAATTGAATTGTAATAGGGTTTTCATTTATTCGTAGGTTATAAATTGAAGTGCCCCATGAAAAACGCCAAACATTTCAAGAACGAAATCACGATAGAAACCGAACATATCCATATTGTCCATTTCTTATTTGTATTTCATCCGACTCGGCAATCGGCATATCCCCAAAAACAACAGAAAATTTGAAATTGAAAATAAAATGACAGTTCTGTCTCTAAAATGAAGTAAGGAACAATCGAAAAATTGTGTACTAAAAAATTTCCCTAGTTTCGTCAGTTCAGGAATTATTAAAATTTTTGATGAACTCGGTTGTACTCTACATAATGTCAAGAGTAGATCAGAGTTGTTAAGAACAAGCAAATATAAACTTTAGTCAACAATATAATGCATGATATGGGCTTAATATAAGTTCTTTAGGATTCGATACAGTGAATACGAAGCGCAAATATTTTAAAATTATTTAATTTGTTTAAAAAATCAAAATATAATTTATCGCGGTCTAGTGCAGCATTTTCAAAAAAACGCAGCTACTGTAACTATTAGGCATACTGATTTATTTTTATATACAAAATTAGCAGGCAAATCAACAACGGGCAACCATCTTATCCAACACAATTTCTATTCCCCAAATTTAAATTAAACTTCATACCGATATACTTTATACCGAGCGAATGTACTCATACCATCTGTAACTATGCTTCGTTGGTTTTATATTAAAGCTATATGGTACTCAAATTGTCAAAAACGAGTTTTAGTAAAATCATTTTTTGATCATAAAATATAACCAATTCACCCAATTCTTTCTTTAGCATGAACTTAGATGTATAATTGAGCGATTTTAGTTTGTAAATGGTTAGGTTTCAAAGTTTATCGTTCTTTTGAGAAAAAGAACATCGAGGTTTCAAAGTTTATCGTTCTTTTGAGAAAAAGAACATCACAAAATCGAGAGATTAATACGTGATTATCGAGATTAGTCTTGAAATGATGTATGTAGAAAATGTAAAATTTAGTTTAAAAATATTAAAAATTGAAAAATTATGGTTTATTTGTTTTACACCGCAATGGCGATTATTTTTGGAAAGTTTACTGTCGCTAGGTGGCAAATCACCAAATAATATCAGCAATATTATAAAAATAATAAATTTAATTACACATATAAACAATACAACATAAGTAAAGTTTAGTAAGGAATTTATACGAAATTATGGTACTCAAACTTATTAAAAATTCAAACGAGTTGACTACATTTAGGGGCATTTAAGTATCGACACTAAAAAATACATTTTTTTTCTCAGTACCCAAATGTGAACTTTTTTATTCACACTCCGTTCTGTGTAAAGTGCGCCCCAATTCCGTCTTACGAAACTTTTAATTGACGAACAGTCCTGTATTAGAGAACAAATAAGCAAATTTGTAATAAATCTCTTTTCATTTAATTGACTTGTTTTATTTAATCGATAAATTTGTGAACTGAAATTAAAATTCATTCTTTATTTGTATACAACTTGAACTGTAGTTCCGTGGCCTTGCTTAAACCCGCTGAGTTGAGAAAGCTTAACGCTCAATTAACGATTTTTAACTTGAACTTCTATAGGAAAAATTACCCGAGTTTTCACATTTTGTTGAATAAATCTTGATTTAGTTAGTTATTTTGCTGTAATAGTCAGTAATCATTCGAAATATTAGGGGGTTTATTCAAAAGCTTCATTTTGAATGACTCTGCATAGTGACTCACTTTGGTTTGTTGTTCTATGAAGTTTAAGGAAACAATCATGTTTTTTAGTAACACAAACAAATTTTTCTGATAAACTAATAATGTAAATAAATATGGTATAGGAGATATTACATTTAGATAAAGGAATAATATGTTTAATTCAGCATTTCCTTAAAGTCGTTTTTGAAAAAAATAAATGTTTGCAATAAAATATCGGCCTAGTATTGCAGATAGCACGGTACATTACATTGGGCGTTTCCAGGACACCAAACAGTTAGGAACCTATTTAGTAAAATTGCGACTAACGTTGTGTAGCAAATGTTTAGTTAGCAGCACTATGAAATTTTCAAATCAAATTGTCGATGATTTCACTAATTATGATGGGCACCTACTTGAAAGCGCCAATTGTAGCAATAATTACGGAGCGATAATTTTCGTGTGTATTATTGTGCGCAGTTTTATTCGAAAATTCAAACGATAAACATAAAAATTCATAATTTTTAATTCTACAATTGATACTATGTATGGTAAAAGCTTGCTACTATGTTTCCATAAAAATATATTTTACTAATTTTCTCTACCGTCTGTTACTTAATTACATATTTTATAAAAGGAAAGAGAAATAGTTTAATTATTGTGGTATATACTGGTGGTGTTTTTTATTTAGATTAATATTTTTAATTAAATTTATGGTTTTCTTAAATGTGGTTCAGGTCTCTATAACCTCAATTTCCGATAAGATAGTTGTTGAGGTAGATTTCATCTTTGCCCTGTGGTTTTCGTTTATCAAATAACTTAGATTTAATTGTGGCATAAAAGACATTTCGAGTTTACTGCTGGATGTCCTTACTCCCGACACAGTGAATGTATTTCTCGTTAAGATTCAGGTTGGATGAAGTTCCAGGATTCTAGCTCCTTCAAAGAAAATTGTGGATCTTTAAGTTGTCCTACGGCTATCGTTTTCGCATATGAGGTTGCAAAGCGTTCTGGATTTCATCACAAAGATCTAGGCATTATATCTACGCGGAGCGATAAATAGTGTAGTGATATTCGTTTGGCTAATTTGACAGCTTGTTGAGCGATCTCCAATTCGTTTCAGTATTTGCACTTCACAGTTGCCTTAATTTGTGTTACAATAGTAAAATGGTTGATGGATGTTGCAAAGATATTCTCCGTTGAGAGAAGTGGATGGATTTAATTCATCAGCAGAAAGTGTTGTATTGGTTTTGTTGTAATGTGATCATCAGGTAGTTCGAGATTGTTTGATGTGTACATATTCCTACTGATGAATGGTAGGGACTGGTATGACTTGAAATAAATTAAATTGTGCTCTCTGAAACCAGTGGAATTTTGATAACGAATATGAATTGTATCTCCTATTTGTGTTGTTCTGGTTTGAATTACCTTGTACATGGTAGCTATGTCATTGGTTCGAAAATGTATGTCTTGATTTAATTTCAGGCCTTGAATGATTTGCCCGAGCTGTCCTTGGAGTTGGTGCGGTGTTAGTATGAGAGGGTCTAGTCTTTCTTAATGAACTTCTGTGATAGTGTAATGAACTTCTGTGATAGTGATTATTGTGGATTGAAGCATACGGAGTTTGATTATTTCCATCATAGTATGTGGAGAGATAAATGAGTGAATTCTTCATGAAACATTATATTGCTCAGAATATTTGTGAATGTCTCGAATTTTTGGCTGTTTTTGTTTAAAATTATGCTTACTCAAATTGATCATTGATTCCAGTATCGACATCTGTTGTTGTAGTAATTTATGGTGGTGGTTTGATTTGTATCTAATTTTTCGATGATGTACTTGTAGGCATTACCGGCACGTTGGTGAAGCACGCGGAATAATTCATTAGCAATTCATTAGTTTTTGGCGCGCAATTAGTTTGCACCTACAGAGTTTATTATATTATTTTGATCCTTGTCTTGTTCAGCCAAATATTGTGTAAGATTAAAGTACGTTATAATCTTCCACTCACCGTTGAGTAGATCACCTTGACCTATTTTATCAAAGTAAATTCCAGGAGGAGAGGTGAACCGTGACGTGTTGTATTTCATTGTTGTTCTTTGGACTACTACCGCTCCTAGCATACAGATTATTGAGAGTGTATGCAGCAATAGCCTGGGGTTGGTGTTTGCTCTTGTCACTCGTCTATGTTAATTTGGTTGATCATTCTCGGCGCTGGCCACAACTGTATCTTCTAATCTATCTGTTGTTAGTGGTTCTTCTTTTGGCAGAGCTGAGAGTTTTGTGATGACCCTTTTGTAAATATTATTTCCTGCAGATGACTCGTACATGTCCTTCTGTTCGTGGATGTACTTCAACTACCCTACCCTATCTTCTATTAGAAGAACGATATCTTCTATGTATATTTCGTATGTTACGATATTCGTTGCTAGATCTCTTCCAAAAGTCTCGTTTCAATTTTTCCAGTAGCTGCCGCCTTGACAGGCTATTAATTCATTAGATCACCTTCGGGCAGTGTTGTTATTGATGAGCCTATTAGGAAGTGACTTGGTGTGAGTTCTTCTAAACAATTTATTTAGATATTGGGACCCTTATGTCTAGAATTTAGCATGGCCTCTATTTGATTTAGAACGGTTGTCAATTCTTCGTGACCTACGTTTGGTTTTCCCAAAATCTTCTTCCGGTGGGTTTTAACTGACCTCACGGCAGTGTCCCATAATCCACCAAAATGCGATGATGCTGGTGGTTGTAACATGGCATTTACAACATGCCTTTCGAAGCTAGCGCTTCTCATACGATTTTAGCGCTATCGCTGAACATGTCACTGCATAATCTTCGTCTGGAGTGGAATCTTTTGAAAGCTGCAATGAATGCCTCAGTAGTTGCTACTTCTATGTGGATTGATTTAGTGGCAAAGTTTATAAGTTTTACGTCCTCTACTTTTGCTTCTTTTTAACGGTCCACTGCATAATTAACACCAGTATGAGTGAATGGCCTTGATGGTTGCATCCTTGGAAATAGTGGATTTCCCATTAGATGGTTACACTCTTGATCAGCTCTAAATCTGTGATAAGTAAAGATTATGAAATTACCGTTTGAGAGGCATTGTTTGCACAATACTTTATAAGTAGGCATAAGAGCGTAAGTTGAATTCCTCCATGCGCAGTTTTCAAATGCGCGTAATTGATTATTGCTCTACTTAGCTGATGATTAGAGGGAAGTATCGTAGGATGTTTTTCTTCATGATTTAGCAATGAATTCTGAAGTATTCCACCTACCCGCAGAATTCCATGTTGATCCAAAAAAGGGTTAAATTGTAGTAATTTGCTTTTTTTCTTGACTGATATGCTCTTCAGCAATTCTTCTATTTCCGCCTTAAAAAGGCTACTCTGAGTTTGGTTTTTAATGATACGTTCTCTTGATGTAGATCTTGTCATCTACATTCTCATTTTTGCATCTTTTGATAAAGATGTTTACATTCGTTACGATTCTTTTTAGTTTCATGAAGCTTGAAGTTTTTCCTATTAAGTGTATGAACTGGATGTCTTTCTCGGTGACCGTTGCCATATTTGCATGCTTCAGTTTAGCTTCTGTTTGTTCATCAAATTCTTGGTATCTTTCCATCGAATAGTAATTTTTATTGATTGACAATCAGCTTGATTATCTTTTGATTTTATACAACGTAAGATTTGAACTTTTGAATTTCGCCTTGTAATCAGACCCTGCATAAGTTGGTGCTTGATGTATGTTTAGTGATTCCTTGACTTCTTGCAGTAGTTTCGCTGCTAGAAGGGTTCCGTTTAACTCTAAACGTGGGAAAGTTTCTTTTTGTTTTATCGGTGCCCCGTTTTTGCTGCAATAAGGCTGATGATGCGTGACTACTTTTATCTGAAAGTAGGGACTATTTTCAGATAAACTTAAGATGCATATGTCTGTTCTGAGGCGTCACTAAACCCATGGACATCGATTGATTGATTCACTTGGGAACTTTATCCACCTGGGTTTTTTTTTCAATTCATTAAGCCGAGTAAGTTCTTCTAGGTATATCGCCCACTGTCTTGCGATTTCTTCTGAGACCGACTAGTCCCTACGCCAAAGTGTTTACATCGTAATTTTCGGAGTTATTCGGGGCTAGCAATCCTAACGGGTCAAATAGTTTGCTGTCGTGAAGAGGATGATCCGCTCGCCACTAAATCAGTATGCGGTGAGTCACGCCAAAGTATGCGTTGGAAGTTCCTGTGTTCTGTAGCGATCCATATTTGCCGAAACATTTTTTCAATATCTGCGGTAAACGCGTATTTGTGCTTTCGCTATTTCATATCTTTGTCAAAGGTCTGCTGAGGCATCAAACGCATCACTCTTAACTTTGTTGTAGTGCTTGATGGTTTGCAGACGGCGTGATGCGGCATATAGTATGTGGGTCCAGCTGTTGAAGCGTTATCGATTTTCTGCATATGCCCAAGCTGTTCGTTCATATTCTTCCATCAATTTTTTGTATTGTGCCGATAAGTCGTTGTTCTTCAAGAGTTGTTTTTCTAGTTGGAGCAATCTAGCTGTTGCGACCCTTTTTGAGTCGCCTAATTTTTCATCAATGCTGTTAAATGGTATTTTTATGGTGCACCTGTCATTTGATGGCCGTTTCACACTGCTTTGGAATATCTCTTCACACTTTTCTTTTTCGGGTGTTTACTTTCTTCGCGGATGTAGATCTTCGATTTCCCAAATTTTTTAAGAGTTTTTTCAATTTCTTCCAAAGATTATTCTCGGTGATAATCGCAGTTGTGATTGTTAAGTTTTCATTTGGCTTAGCTGGTTTGGTAATTTTTCCCAGAATTATCCATCCTAGGCTTTAAGCTATTGGTTGCTGATTGTTTTGCGTTAAATATCAGCTAGTATAATATTTGCATAATATTCCGCTCGTATAAGTAAACCTATCGGTGCTGATGTGTGATAGTTTGGATCGACTAGTGGTTAGTTCTTTCGTGTATCTCATGTTTGACTGACTATTGTTTGCTGTGGCTGATCATGTGTTCAATCGCTTTTTTTATTTTATTATCCATGCAATCTGTTCTGTGGCCAAGCCTCTCCCAACTCTTTCGCGGTTCGCTTTTTCCGTCCTTACTTTTACGCCGTTGCCAGCCAATTCAAGCACGTATGGTTATTTATAGGTCCGACTTCATCACCATCTGCACATTGCATAGCTCCATGTCAGCCTACACTGGCATGGGAGATGGATCGGCTAATCAGTTTTGCACTCCGACATGGGGTCATAGATGTGTTCCATTTCATCACATATCGTAATCTGTTGATGAAAATTCCCTTTTGCATCCTGCCCCTATCGGGATTGAAACCCGGTACCTCCCGATCCAAACGCCAAAGCTTTAACCACTGTGCCATTTGGTTGGTTACAATTGCTTTTATAATTAATTGAAATTCAGAATTAATTGAAATTCAGAGTTGAGTCACGGCATTATTGACAATGTGGCTGATTTGTTATGGTTTCTTCCTGGACATGTTCATGTTGGCTTTGCTTGATGTTATTTTCAATCTGTTGATGGCACGGAAAATAATGAAGCTTGCTTGTGAGCAGGGATCAATAATTGCTCGTAGATATCGGAAGTCCCCGTCATTATTTGCTATTTTGACTAGTACGCTGTTGGTAACAGCACGTACTCTGTTCTCTAATTCTTTACAAGTGTGTAATGATGTGTTGCGGTTGTCTGCTGTTCTCGTTTCATTCGATGTTCTTGGATTATTGTCCTTGTTGTTATGTAAAAGCTGATGGTGTCGTCAGCCACAGTCTTTACATGATTGATTCAGCATGCATTCGACTCTTGAATGGTTGCTTTTAAGACAGTTCCTGCAGAGCTCCAATAATGAGACCAATTGGTTTATTTTTCGTATATATTCATGATTTTGAATTTCACGCAAACCTGGATATGAAGATTTTTTGGCAGATTTTAAATGTCGCATTATTTGTTAACAAGGCTACTCCAATGCGGTGAATCGCTTTTCTAAAATTATCATGAGATTGGCTAAAGATTGAAGCTCCTTTGTGTTTGTTAGCGACATCTCGTGTAGTCTTAAGGTTCCAGAGTCGAGCTTCTTGGTTATTATAACGTATATTATGATTTGATCCCAAGAGTCGATGTTAACAGCCTTATTTTTTATTGCATGAAGGCATGTGCGGCGTCGTATATCGCACGAATGGCTGAAGCATTTTCGGTTCCGATGCTCTCTTTTACCATCCATTTCATCGATGCTCTCTTTTACCATCCATTTCATGTGCTCTCCGTTGAAGTATGGTATACAAATTTTTGGAAGTTTCACTTCGAACGGGTTTTTTTGCCACATTTTGATTGTTTTAATGATGGTTGGACTTCCATTACTGTGTCATCATACGATTGTGATATGTTACCGTAATGCCTCGCGATGAATAAGTCTAATGTGCCCTCTTCGTCTTCGCAAGCCTCCACATATATTGCCTCGTTCGGATCGGTGATCTGATTCATCTGCCTTTCCATTTGAATCAGGGATAGTTTTAGCGCATGTTGCCTAAAAAACTATATATATATATATATATATATATATATATATATATATATATATATATATATATATATATATATATATATATATATATATATATATATATATATATATATATATATATATATATATATATATATATATATATATATATATATATATATATATATATATATATATATATATATATATATATATATATATATATATATATATATATATATATATATATATATATATATATATATATATATATATATATATATATATATATATATATATATATATATATATATATATATATATATATATATATATATATATATATATATATATATATATATATATATATATATATATATATATATATATATATATATATATATATATATATATATACATATAATATATATATATATATATATATATATATATATATATATATATATATATATATATACATATATATATATATATATATATATATATATATATATATATATATATATATATATATATATATATATATATATATATATATATATATATATATATATATATATATATATATATATATATATATATATATATATATATATATATATATATATATATATATATATATATATATATATATATATATATATATATATATATATATATATATATATATATATACATATAGATGGAGCTAAAGAAGTTTTATTTCAGTCGTGTGGTCTAACTAAAGCACACTCACTTTTTTTATTTCATTTTCATTACAGATTTTAAGTCAATTTTAAAATGAAATAAAAACGCTGGTTTTAAGTCCGAAAAAACACCATTTTTAATTCTGGGAGCCCACACCTATATAGTATTTTTTCGTTTCTTTGCTTTTAATTTAGTGCCAGAATTAGTAGCTGAAGTAATTTATTTTCGTGTTAAATTTCAATGAAAGAACAATTTTTGTTTCTATTTATCTACATAATTATTCGTTATAAAGTTTACATAGTCGATGTGACACCGACCCTTACCGCATTTTAATGTATATTAAACAACATATAATCAATACTCGTAACTTAGTTGTTAAATATGAAATGATTAATATTATTTGTAAATTAGGTTCATCCACATAATTTAATAATCAAAAAAATAAAATAACAATTTTTATGTGATTTTTTGTTCGTGTTCATCAGGGATAAATAAGTAAAAAACTAATCGATATATTTTTGTTAAATATCTCAGATAAGAAATCTATTAAATGTTCAGAAGTATTAAGGTTTTAAAAGGTTATTCATATGTGAAAATATTTTTCATATACACTCATATACATAATACTGAATATTTTACTCAGTAATAAAAAATTTAAAGTGCGGAAATAATATTTAAATCTGAAATTATAAAATAAATTAATAATAAAGTTTTATGTGATTAGGTGTGAAATTATTATTCACATACTATAATTGCATTTGATTTAAAGAGAAAACATTAGTTAGGATCAAACAAATCCTCTAGAATATTTGTTTGAGCAAATCATAAGACATAAAAAGTTTGTTATAAGTTTTAATTATAAGAAGTTAAATTTCTTTGAAACTTATTAACTCATGTTAAAACTATTTGTGAAAATTCCAACTAAAAATATTTCTCGTTCGTTAAACTCAATGTTTAACCTCTTATTAGCATTTTTATTATACTCTGTCTGGGTAAGCCCCCCCCCCATCCAATTTCATAATGTATTACAAATTTTACGATTCACAAAATATTCCACTAATTATACTTTTAACAAAAACGTAGTTTGTGGACGCAATCACCACCACACTTCATAATGCTTAAACACCTATTGCCGTTATAATAAGAATAATACCTTTATAATCACTTGTTACGTAGCGACGTAATAATATAATATTCTACAATTTAACAAAAGGAAAATAAAAATTTTTAAAACACAAAAATAAAACAGAAGAAAACTCCTAATTGATAAAAGAGAGTAGATGTTAATGACGACAGGTGCGATTAAACTAAAACAAAAGCACCAAAAAATAAAAATGTGTGTTTTACGAAAATGGAATAATTTTTCATTGTCACAGATTCCTTTTAGTTAGCTTTGTACTTTGTCTGCTGTTTTTGTGAAAATAAAAATAAAAATCTTAAAATAATTTTAAAAGCACTTTTAATAGTGTTATTATCATAATTTGAATGGATTAAGAATCTAACAACGCAAACTAAGATTTTATATTTGTAGTAGCACCATTACGTACTAATTATGGTTTTTACCACCTATTGCACCATTTCGGCTTTTAGGGCGAAACAGAATGATGTACACATATATTTTCGATGTAACAAGTTCATTTAAATGTTGAAGTTATTTTAGGAGTTATTACAATGTACGTTAAAATGTTATTTTAATTCCTTTTGGGCGTAGTCAACAAATAAAGCGCTTATTTTGGCTCCGTTTCGTCATTTATTCGCGTTCCAAATAGTATTAATTTTTTCAATAACTTTTCTTACCAATAATGTGTTCAAAAATACTTTTTACGCTATTTGCCGTAGGCACTTGGCGAAACACACTTATACTTAATAAACACATTTTTATTAATCACTTGTTTTTGTTTCGCAGAATTCTGCGAAACAAAAACAAGTGATTAATAAAAATGTGTTTATTAAGATTAAGTGTTCAAAAATAGTAATTTACGATCGGCTTCCCATTCCATAGTTAACTGCAATGCAAAACGTTTACTATTAATTTTAGAAAGAAGATAGTCAGGATTATCACAGGGTACATGTAACAACAAATCGGTCACTTATTTCAATAACACTTAGAATATCATCAAGCAAAACGTAAATTACTATATCGGCTATCATGGAAGAAAAGATAAATTTCTAGCGGCACCAACTATCACTTCCATTTATCAAGTAAATGTTGATTGTACTAAAATATCCCGATTTTAAACAATATCCTAGAATATCCACAAATTTTGGTTTGGTTATTTTTGTCTTGATTCTATTGCGAACCACCAATTTGGATTCGTCTTTAAAGTCATGTTAATAACGTTTTGCAGCAATTGTATCTCGCCAATAACTCGCCGAATGTTGTGTTCCAAGTGTTCAATCGTCTCTAGTTTATCGGCGTAGACAAGTGACTTAACATATTTCCAAAGAAAATAATCTAATGGAGCTAGATCGCACCATCTTGGTGACGAATTAACAAGACCATCACGTAAAATTTGTCTTTCATCAAATGTTTCTTTGACTAAATCAATTGTATCCCGCGCTGTGTGGCATGTGGCACCATCCTTTTGGAACCACATATCAGCACGGTTTATGTCATCCAATTGGGGTACAAAAAAGTTAGAAATCATGTCTCTATACCGTTGGCCGAAATTGCAAGCTTTGCCCTGGCAAGAGTCTATTCATTATGAAATGACAAATCAAACTAATGATAAAACAAATGTCAGTGTCAAATCGGTTGTCATAAAAACAGTCTTGCCAAATTAAAGATGTGAACCTCTAAAAAAACACCTTTTATTAATATTCATAAAACGTGAAACCACACCTAACCTTACAAGTGTATAATTATACGGAACATGTTGTTGAATAATAAAATCAATTAGCTTGTACAAATTTTTGCAATTATATTTATTATCGTTCGTTGCTTATTCCAATAATTGCGAGACATTTAGAAGTTTTATATGTCGAGCTGTTAATGATTGACAATAGGTCTAAGTGGATTGATAGGTCTGTGTACTTCAAGAAGACCAATGAATTTCCAATGAACTGACCTGCAGGTTGTAAGTTTTAAAATATTTTTCGTTTGCAACGAATTTGTTACGTAAAATTTTCCTGTATTTTGGTCGTTTACTAAATTCCTATCATTTCACCCAGTTGTTATCTTTAATCGCATTTAATCAATTAGTTCTATCTTTTAAAAATTGTTTGGTTTCGAAAGTTAAATTATGTTGTGTTTATCTTTTATGCTGAGATGACAATCCCGACATAAGTAATTTTGGACGATATTACAAGCCGGAAATCTTGCAACAACCCTTTGTTGCTTGTTATTATTATATTGCATAATTGTTTCAGATTGAGCTAGCATTTTAAATGAAGGAACGCCAACATTTATTCGAAATATTACCAATAAACTCTTCATTGACGGATCAATAATTAGTAATTTAAGAGGTTGGTACAATTTTGTTCGCGGAGGGAACAAAAATACATTCAATGCCATTGAAATGAACCAAGAATTTTGCAATTTCTTTGAATTTCGAAACTAAGTTAAACTGGCGAAAAACTGACACTCATGGAAATCCATTTTCTTGGAAACTGGTTCGATGGATGCGATTCGTAAAAAAAATGGTGTGATTAAATGGAAAACGTCACGACATGGAGGAGCCATTTTGAGTCGGGGGCTTCAAAGAATTTTGTTTTTTCTCTGTACTTTAAATTAAATTTTATTTGTTATTCTTGCACTACAAATTCCATACAAATTGGAGGCCGTTGGACATATATTACGAGGAAAATTTTTATTCCGTGTGAGGCAAAATACGTGAAACATGTATCTGATAACTAAAAGTGGAAAATGGAAAATGAAACGACTTGCACAAAATAATGTAAAGCCTAATAAAGCCTAAATTTGGACAAAACTAACTGAACACACACGTCATCGTAAATGAAGTGAAATCCTCAAAATGGTGTGTTACTCACAAAATTGTATAATATGTCGAAAATAAATATTTCTTTTAATTGAAACAGCCTTAACAAATGCTATACTGACACTTTGCCAATAAATCACGAGAAGAAACAAGATCTTCTCGATTTGTTACCGTTGTGGGTAGATACAGGAAAAAATGTTTTCTTCAAGCTTGAACACGTTGTTACTGTCCAATAATAAAATATGAAATAGTTAAAAGTTACAAGTGATAATTATAATAAAATTAATTTTTAATTAAAGATTTAAGTTGAGTTAATCAAAATGTTTTTTATTCTATGATCTTATTAAAAGGGGGTAATTTATGACATATGCCTTTTTGTAAAAGTCACAATTAAAATGCAATAATGTTACATTTATCAAAAAGGCACAAAATGGAAATCCTAAAATTTTTCAATTACAAAATACAAATTGGCTAATGTTCATATGACCATTTATTTGTATCTAAAGTACGTACCGAGCCGTTAGAATAAATATAATTTTATGTTTGGTTTTTTTCACAGCTCTATTAAAAGTTTCAAATTGGTCTCCGGAAAATTGAATTTTACGACTTATAGAAGTATATAAGTAAATATATAAAATATAAGTATATAATATACAAGTTGTAACAATTGGTTGCCTATGCAATGTGTGGTAAAACACTTCTTGAGCTGGGTAGCCTCTTCCGGTCTAACGGGGTTCAAATTACAGATGTCGAAATCACCAATGTACAACTAAATAGTGAAGTGTTTCAGTTTCGCATAAGAATAACGTACGTGTATCGCGAGCGGTACTCTCGGCCAATGAGATTAAAATCAAACGATCATTTCCAGTGCTAAGACTTACGATAACAACAAACAAACAACAAAAAAATTAGTAAATTTTCACAGAATGAGTTAATGGAGTAAATCAAATAATTCGGTTTTGATTTGAAATGAAATAAAAATAAAAGAGAATCCATTCACATAAACATATGAATTATCAATATAAGGAGAAACTATGAATTATCAATATAATTCTCTAATATGTACTAAATTTTAAATATGAAAAATATTAAAAGACTAAAATTAATTAGATACGTCACCAAAATAAGATTTTATGTTGAATATAATGGTGTCCTTCATTCCATCTGTGTTATTTCCATATATATATATATACAGCATAATCAAGTTGGTTAACAGCGCCCGATGTATCCCATGGTTTCGTATAATTTGTGGTTTGTCTATGGTGAATTGTAGCCAGCAACCATTATTCATTCAGCAGCATTTAGTATGCCCAAAATTTTATATCGGGCGTTTGCATATCTTCTTATATATAAATCATATAATATATATTTATGGATTTATGTCACTCCAACAGCACAAAAATAAATTTAGAAATTAGAAGTACTCTTTGCGTAGCGGATTTTAATAAAACACGACATTAACAATATTCGTACTAATGTGTTTTTGTTTCTGGTTTTATTTACATTCTAGGTATACAGTTTATTTATTTTATCATTAGTATACATATTTATGCAATACCAAATATGCAATTTTTCACAAACAATATTCACTATTCTAAAACTTATGGATTTTCTTATTTTTTATTTTTTGTTATTTTAAATTTTTTTTTTATACTTATTTTTGTTTCATTTCCATGTGCGTACTAAACTTTTCTGTCCCCGGCTGATGTTGAGAGCTTTTTTATATATTTTTTTTTGTTGTTCTCGTTGCTAAAATTACACCGAATTATGGTATAAATGTCCACCATAATTTAGTACATAACTTGACATGATCGACCGGTTGAAATACAATTATCCCAATACCGAGGGCTCGTTTCTGGCCGTTACAAAGTATGTAAGTAAGCTTTGCACAAAGATTTCAATGCATCAGCCACAGTTTTTTCAAATAAAGTATGTACGCACTAATTTAATTACATCATAATATTATGTATTATATAAAATACAATACGTTGAAAAATAAAACAGGCATTAGAGTCTTCTTCATCCAGAAAAAACGAAACATCTGTTTTAGCTGCCTCCCGATCGATCGATAGAGCTGCATCCGCTTCAACGGATTTTGACGAAATAGAAATTTTCTAATCAAAAACAAATTATAATTACAATTCATTAATCTATCAGATATTCCTCTTGTGCTGCTCTCCTCGTGTTCACTCCCAACAAGCAATAAATTTTTGGTTATTATTGCCAATTATTCCATTTCCCATGCGCAACACGTAGGTAAATATGCCGAGTAAAAAGTCGAGAAATTGATTATGTAATTAATTATTATTAATTGGAATGGGAAAATGATAACTAAATCTTTTTCTTTTCCAATTCGAATTCATAAATACGAGGAAGAAAGAGATGATACAAAACAACAAATTATTAATAAGTTAATAGAAAAATTACGCAATGGCGATCAAAACAAATAATGAAAATCTGTACAAATCAAATTAGTGTTTATCAACCATTTCAAAATTAAATATTGATATTAAAGGGTAATTAATCCATAAAACTACAATGTTAGAGAATATAAGGTATTTTTTCGACTTTGCACAAGGAAAATTGTTAATATGACACATAATAAAATTTTCCCATCCAATTCCTTTTCAATAATCGCTTTTCTCATAAATGAAATACTTTTCAAAATCCTACCCTAAAAATTTTGATTGGTATTTACTTTTACCAATCAATAATTCAACGAAGTTTTTAATATCTAAAAGATGTACATTTTTTTGAATCTTAAGCATTTCTTTGAAATGAAATGAAATTTTTAAATTTATAAAGCTTTTTTATTTTAATTATATATTATGTAAAATTATTTATAAAATACTTCATAAATTTAAAAATGTATTTATTGAACCAGAATGATTTATTTCAAATAGCTGCGCCAACCAGCCGAGCGATATTGGCCAATAATCAATGAGATCTCTAAGTTTACGCAAAAGCTTAAGTAAGAAGTTTCACCCCAATCCGTCAATCCATCTGGGCTGTGGAGAACCAACAGACATTTAGTCTACACGGCAATAGTGTGTGGCGTGTGTGGTGTCGTGCCGACTAGATGTTGTTGGTTCACTACAGTTCAGACGAATTGAATTCACCTAAATTGGTCCACCGGAAGTGGCAAAACTAAAATATTCTAATCTAAATTTGCAACAATCCCGTCCAGATCAGTTTTCCAAATTTAACCGAAAATCACGACTTTTAAGAAAAAACTGCTTTAAAAAAAAATCCAATTTCTTTCAAACCTCTAATCCTATTTTTTGAATTAAATGTTTTAGTGCAAGCTTAAAAACGAACCAAAATTTTATTAAGGCTGTGGGCCAATTCTCGAGTAAATCGATTAGTACAGTAAATTAAAATTTTAGTACAAATTACTTTTCAAATCGTACCAATTCTCTAGTAAAAAAAATTAGGTAAATGCGGCTTAGGATGGTTTCTAGGAATATACTAAAATTAGTATGTAGGCACACGAACTAATGTCATAAATTTTATTGTCGTTGTTCCAATTATTCGTATTGTTTATACGAATAAATTTAAATTGTATATTTACTCAAATTTGTTGCGGAATATACACAATAAACTTATTGAATAAATAAATAAAAATTTTAACAAATAACACTGTGTTCATAAATATACAAGCGTGTTTTTATTTCATGGGAAATGCTAGTGAATATAAAAATATGTCTAGAAACATAGCCGCCATATTTTCATGATTTGTTTAGCAAAAACAAAAACCACTACTATTTACCTTTCGTGTCTTCGTTTTACCCTACTTTTTAGTACAGTATTTCAATTTACCGCATACATTGTTAAAAACGCCATTTACCCTAGATTTACCTTAAAATTGGCCCGCACCCTAAGAAGGTCAATTTTAAACATCAAATAAAATTCATTTGAGAGTATAGGCATAGAAACAGAACCAGAGATACAGCAATGCATCTAGAATACCAGGCACTTAAACTGATGTCGAAATTTAGTGAAATAACGTTTTTCTCAAAACTCGTCATTTCCGGTAAAAATTCAAAAATGATCTGAACTAATTTTGTTTGAAATTTAATTTACAATCGGTTTGTTTCTAATATCTTTCTTACGAAAATGTTGTACACTTTTCAAAATATTTTGTAAGAAACGAAAATCTTCTATGGAATGTGCCACTTCTGGTATCCCGATGTTGCCCAAACATTACTGATATCCCACAATTTATGGAAAAACCTTAAGTATCAAGTTTCATCCCGATCAATCAATTCATATCAATCTGTACAGGGACAAAATTTTTGCTGAAAGACAGTTATTTTGTCAAAAATCGCCATTTCCGCTTAAATTTTGGAAAACTAAACTGGACTTGTATTGTTGAAAAGTTCACTTAGAATCTTTTAGTTGTTAGCCGTTTTTCTCGTAAATGATTTACTTTTCAAAATATTTGCAAACAACTAAATAGCGATTGGAAAAAATCACTGGGATCTCCCAATTTATGGTAAAAGCATCAGTATAAAGTTTCACCGCATTCAATCTGTCTGGGCTGGCTGTAGAGAGGGGACGGACATCTAGTCTGTGCTTTTTACACTACTTGCCATAGGCACTTGGTTTGAGTAGATACTCGTGATGATGACCTAACACGTCGAAATCGATCGAATGATATTTTAATCTTTTTGAACAAATTTGTTAATAAAAGTATTAAAAAATCTAATTTTTTGCTAAATAGAAAAACAAGTGTTTAATAAAATGTGTTTATTAAGTTTAAGTCTGTACAACACCACACACAGAGATTTTTAAAAACTGCTTGTTTTGACTTCGGCGATATAGCGAAAGGTACATCTGCAAAAATCTCGAGTTGTACATTTTAGTAAAAGAAAGTAATACCAGAGACTTCATACAATAGATATTCATCCTTTGTAAACATAAAATTTTATACTGAGGGTCTATTTTTTTATTCAACCTGAGCAAGCAGGCTTGCCCTGGGTATTGTACACCGAATACAGGTTGTGCAGTGCAAAATGATCCAGTGTGCGTAGAGTAAGAATTTGATTTTTTACTTTGCATACTCTTCGTGCACTGGCATTCTACTCAGGGTAAAATTTGCAAAACCGAGTATGCCCGGTGTAAGTACAGTTCTCAAATAAAAACACAGTGTGCAGAGTAAAATTACTCAGGTTTAATAAAAAACACAGAGTATTTTTTGACAGCGCACTGCTTGCTCAGGTTGAATTAGGAAAAAATAGGCCCTGAGGTACATTTTCTGTAAATAGTTGTGCGCAATCAAAAATATTTTGTTTTTTTGCTTACAATTTAACGAGAAATCGCAGAACACCGATGACATTCGAATTATCTGAAATAAATTTTGTTTTAATTTTTTAGTTCAAATGAAAAATCTCCTTTATTGTCTCTAAAAAGCAATTTTTAACAAATAAAAAATAAAAATCGCAATGGAAAAATCAATAATTTTATTATTATGATATCAGCTGATCTGACAAATAATAATTAATAATAATCAATTGCATGTGATTATTTATGTATTTATTTAATTATTTTATTTCAACAATTTTTAGTCTACACACCATTGTGAGCTTAAAGCTCATTTGGTGGTGCATAGTCCATGGAATCAAAAAATATTATTTTCCACTGTGTTTTCAGTGTTGAATTGTTTTCTCTTCGTTTCGTCTAGATACTCAAATGTTTGTATTTCCAACAGCGACTACCAGAACCACACTTCAACTCAAAAGAATGCATAACTGAAAAGATCGCCATTATCGCGTTCTACCAATCTATTTGGATGGCTTTATGTATTACAATCTGAAATAAACTCCGATAAGCTGCGCTTGGTTCTTTTATTTGTTTTCCAACTTCCAACAATTTATATCAGCTAGTTGCTATTTTATTAATATTGAAAATAAAATAAAATTTCTAAAACATAAAAAACAAAAACGTGTCACGACATGAAAGTCAAAGGCAACACTGTACACATAGCGATACATCCAAATTCTTGCTAAAAATGCATGTTACAAAATATTGAAATAAATGAGCCGTTCCACACGGGATGTCAAATGAAGCACTGCTTCACGCTTCAAAATAAGTCGTAATAGATTTTTTTATTGCTAATTTAAAACATTAAAAAAATTGTTTATATTGTTTTATTCTGCTCTCTCGAAAATAAAATTTAAACTAAAATCTACATCTCAAAAATGGCCTTAAATTTTTTTAGAATTTAAGTTGAATTATAGATGGAAGATTTGCACGAATCGCAACAATCAGTTTCGAACTTAATGAGATTATTGATTTGAAAAAATCAGTCATCTCATCAGGCCGCGGCGACTGACGTTGATATTTTATATAGCAATATTGTCTATATATAGAACAATACCATGTATATGTAACACTAGCGAATTACTATCTGGTCTACGGAATTCGATTCTTTCATATTCTCCATCTATACTTCATTTTTACCAATTAACTTTTCGTTGTGTACAAATTACTTTCATATTTTACGTTGTTGTTGTTTTATTGTAATGGTTTTGTTGTGATTGTTCCGTACAAATGGGAGAATTTCCTACGATTGTGTATTTAATTCGAGATATACTGAAATAGACCAATGTACGGAGCAATCGCAACAAAACCATTACAATAAAACAACAACAACGTAAAAACCTTAAATTTTTTTATTTCATTTCTATTTGTGTTAGAGATGCTTCACCGAAAAAATTTTTGTTGAAAAATGAGTC
Source organism: Nephrotoma flavescens (assembly GCA_932526605.1). Lineage (NCBI taxonomy): Eukaryota > Metazoa > Arthropoda > Insecta > Diptera > Tipulidae > Nephrotoma > Nephrotoma flavescens. The sequence goes on from OW052220.1 coordinate 145,623,561, forward strand.
GCAATTAAAACCGAAAGAGAGTTCGGATTTCAAACGGAGTAGACGTGTTTTGTGTCGCTCCTTGTTTTAAAATTAAATTTAATTTTTCTGTGCGGGAATAGTGGATAAATTAATAATAAATATGTGTTGTAGTGTATTCTTGATAAAATGCACTACATAGTATGTAAATAAGTTAAGTGAAATTATGTGAACATTATCAATGTGTGCACGTGGAACTTGTGGATTTGAAAGAGAAGTTTTTGATTTTGTTTTTATATTAATTAATGTATTTTGCTGTGTGTTTTCTTGTAAATGCGTTTGTAATATATTATAATCTGTGTACATACACGTATTTGCCTGAGAATATACATATACTATAAAAATAAATTTTGTACATATTTGCAAGTTATATTGCAATTGCGACTTGCGACAAAACAAAAAAGCAACAACAATGTTGTTGGTTTTGAATTTGAACATGAATGTACATTGTATGCACTCAGTTATAATTATAAGGTATCGTTGCGTGTGTTTGGTGTACCATACCGTATTTTAGTCTCTTGCTTACGATTTTATGATTTTATTTTCTCAAATTTTGTTTTGCGATCATAAATTTTATTTGTTTTGTTTTAAAACTAATATCCTCTCGTCTCGGAACATTGTTATTATTGTACTCTAGTACTAGTACGTACATTTGGCTCATAAATTGTTGTACATATACATTTAACTCTGTTTTATTTTGATTACACCAATCCCGGTGAACGAAAAGTCTCTGCTTACGGGAAAAGGATTCGATTTACGAATTTTATTTTTGTTCTTATTAAAACGTGTGTTCTAGGCTCGAGATTTTTCTAGAATATGTTGTGTTCTTAAATTAAATTTGTTCCTTACTTTAAATAAATTCTATAAATTGAAATTTTGTCGAAAGTTAAAGAAACAATAAAGTTGTCGGCAAATATAATTCAATTTATTTTATTATTATTATTTTTTAAACATACCGGAAGGTCAGGGAAGATTGTGATTGCAACATTCTTGATCAGGGGGTCTATTTAATTATTTACGCTTTGAGGATAAACTCAATATAATCAAATATGTTAACGATCCAAAGACCTTTTGCCATGGAATGTTGTTTTTCGACGATCTTTCTTGTTGAATTCAGGTTATGTTTTAGTGAAGTGTGTGGATGTTAGATATAAATCAACCCTGCTTTTAGTTGGATGAATTTAAATATAGGTAGCTTAATGACAATACCGAATTTCAATTTAATTGTTTTACAATATTAACGGAATATTTAGGTCATCATATGTATGATAATGCTGTCGAGTAATTACGAACGTGAAATCCCTCGGTTAGATGGTGTTGGGTGGGAAGATAGGGTATAATAAGGTTACAAACAGCATATGATGAGATGACCCGTAGATGTGAATTAAATAACCTAACCAGTCTATTATGACTGATGCCGAATACATATGATGAGTATTAGTATCCTTTACCACAACCACAGCTAACCCAAATTAATAAACTAACAAAATCTACTCTAGAGTGTGAATTTAATTGTAACTAACATTTTAATATATTTAAGTAGTTAGAAAATGACTTTGCTGCGGTTCGCCCTAGTCGTTTCTGTGACTAACATCCTTTCCTAAATAACCTTATCTGTTAAGGATGCAGGCAGGGCCTGGGCCCGCATGATGTTGAAATATAATTCGCATTCAGATATAATTTTTTTTTATTTGATTGTTGATATTTCAGGATTATGGTAACGTACCTAGGATCGCCGTTATGGCTGGCCTGTACGCCTCAATCATATCATATCATATCATATCAAAAATGAGTCGCAATTAAAACCGGTTTCATAGGTAAACGGGAAAAGAGACGAAAAAGAAGCTGCTTCTTTGACATCCCGTTAAAGCTCTTATCATAGAGAAAAGTAATATAAATAAAATTCATACTCGAAATATTTAGTTTGCGTATATAAATATTCAAACGGCCACTTTTGATTGAATAATTTTTTAACTAATCGTTAAATAAGGAATAAAATATATTTAATCAAGTTTGCGTTGCGTTTTTTTCTGATTGCGAAACTAGTGCTGACACGTTCTACCATCACAATTTTCAATACTTTATCGAAGTTTACTTCTCGTGTTCCTTAACTAAAATGGACAACTGTTTCATTTATGATTTATTTCTTTTCTATTGCTATCATAACCTACTAATACAAATGCAAACAAATTTCTTCTTATTTTTTCTCTGAACGAAACAAGTATCGAAAACAAATTATTTCGTGATAGAAATGGAGTAGAATATTACAGTTTATCAATCTAGCAACCTGGTAAATGATATAAAATGTGAAATAGTGTCACATTTTATTCTAAAGAAGCGAGACATAATCTTCGATAAAGTATCAAAAATGTGACGGTAGAACAGTTCAGCACAGATTTCATATAAAATATTGAACTGGACAGTTACGCACAACTAACCGGCCGTTAGATATCAGAATTTCCAACTCTTCGAATATGCGTTTGGTGTTTCTTTGACTTTATAGACTGTTTTTGTTTTTTTTTTTCGTTTCGATTATAACTGTAATTTTACATTTGGTCAATATAAAATCGAATCGTCGACCCATATTTTAGTATGAAAAACTTTTGTATGCAGCTTTACTTCTGTAATTATTTTTTCTGTGCGCTCTTATTCTCATTTTTGTATTGAAATTGTGGTCCCGGTTTTCAAAAAATCAATCAACAGCTCTGTATTTAAAATAGCTGCATTTTATTTATTAAAATCGTATACCAAACAAATACAAAAAGAAATCATTTTTCGAATTCCTGTAACTTTTAGCAGTTTCTCTATTCAGTTTCGTTGTACTGCGTACTAAGACAAGATCATATCTTGCGTTGATACAATTCTTAGGCAATAAAAAGACCAAAACACAAAAATTAAAATTTTGGAAGTAAATTCTCTATATGGATCAAACATTGTCCTTTACTTTCTTTTCTACCACCGACGTATTCAGTTACAAGAAATTTTTTATTTGTTACTGTGCATTGCATTCAAAAAATTAATTTAAATGTTCAAAAATTAAGTTAAATGTTTGTATACTTTTTACGCTATTTGCCGTAAGCACTTGGCGAAACACACTTATACTTAATAAACACATTTTTATTAATCACTTGTTTTTGTTTCGCAGAATATTTTTCAAAAAGTTTAAAAAATCACTCGATCGATTTCGACTTGTTAGGTCATCATCAGTCAGTAGATACTCCTGATGATGACCTAACAAGTCGAAGTCGATCGAGTGATTTTTTAAACTTTTTGAAAAATATTCTGCGAAACAAAAACAAGTGATTAATAAAAATGTGTTTATTAAGTTTAAATGTTTGTATGTATGTTTGTATAAACAAACAAATCCTGAAACCTGTATGGACATATGGTAGCCAACTCTGGGGTTGTGCCAAGAAAACAAATATCAAAATCATACAAACAGTTCAAAATAAAATCCTGCGATGTATTGTTAATGCACCGTGGTACATTCGAAACGACAACCTCCATCGAAATCTAAAGATCGAGCTTGTCGCGGATTAAATTGCAACAAAACACTTACAACGTCTACACCAGCACGAAAATCTGGACATACGCTCTATGCTGACTACCACACAAACAAGAAGACTACAAAAAACCAAACCTCTGGACTTATCGCGACCAGGAGGTCAGTAGACTTACTGTGGCGAAGAATCTGAGGAGGAGTTACACGAAACTGGGGATAATCATTTGATTACGCCGACTAATCAAAATACTTTATTATGCAATGTAAATTACTAAATGGGTGCAAGACTCAGTCGTAATATAAATAAGTAAAAAAATAAAAAAACAATTAAATGTTAACACAGTTTGTCATGCCTAAAAATGTATATAAACAACAAAAAAAATTGCTATATTCATAAAATTTCTGAAACACTTTAAAACCGCAGTTACACTCCAGAATTGAATACAAACTTTATTCATTTTACCTAAAACAAGAGCAAATCTAAAGAATATCTTCCTCTAGAAACTGTATACAAACACTTTTTATTGATCGAAACGATAAACGGTACAAATTAATTATTTTCAAAAAATTTTAATGGCTGCCCCTCGACCCTGAGTCCGATGACTTACATATTTTAATCGAAAAATTGATTACCAAATTTGGTTGGCCACCCGACGCAAAGTTAATAAAAGCTGTATTTTGTTGAGAAATACATGGCCTGTTTTAGAATTGACGTTCTTTGTTTCTGCATTTGCCAGAATTTTGATTTGCTATTCTTGCTCATACATAGGTAACATACTTATCAATAGTAAATAAATTCGAGTTTTTTTTATATAAATAAAAAAATTTAATATTTATTTACATCAAATTTCAATCATAATTACTACTGAAAAAGAAATCAACTATGATGCAAATTTTTCTTGTGTTAAGATAAATTCAGAAACTAACACTGAATATATTATTTCTCAACAAAATACAGCTACAGAGAATTTGAGAAAAGTGAATTAAACTCAGTTGCTGAAAATTGTTATAATACAATTATTTTTTCAAATCATTTCTTCAATACGATAAACTTAAACTGCACTAATTTTTCCTTATATTTAAATGGAAGAAGTTAGAGAATGTAACACAGCTTCAATTATAAACATTTAGAATTAGCTTCGGTTGCATAATTGATTTAACGATTTTCTGGTATCGCTGAAAGGTATCGTTATCGTGATTTGTTGTTACACTTAATTTGTTACATGAGATTCAAAAAATAATCATATACATTCCTGTATAAAAAAGTACAGAGTTTTAAAGAAAATTGCAACGTGTTAAGTAAATCTCCTATAATTTATAATTCAATGAATTTTTTATTAAAAAGATTAAGGTATATAAACAAAAATATATAGCGTTCATTATCATATTGTGCTATTAGTACGAATGTAGGAAAATTCAGTTGAATTGATTTGTCAAATTGCATATGATTTCTAACAGAGCTTACTTGTAATTACATTATTTTGTATATTATTTTATTAAACCGAGTGCTGTTGAATAACCAAATGATAGCAGTATGTCTACTCGTAAGACGATGCACGTTATCTCGATTCAAATGTTCATTCATTCTCAATTCATTCGTTTGTTTCAATTTTCACAATTGTTTTGTAATAATTATATACCTTTATAAGAGAAAATAAAAATTTGATCACAGGTTACTTTTATTTGCACCTATAATACGATTTCGTTTAACATAATCTTAAATATGAATGCAAAATATTAAAAATCATCCACCTGATTTATAGGTGGATGATTTTTAGGTATAGAAAATATAATATATATGTATATAATTGATATAAGTGAAACGCTAGTGATACTAATAATGTTGGAAAATGATACAAAAAAGCACAACAAAGAGAAAAAATGCGTGGGAGTGATTTAAATTGGGTAAATTTCATTCATATGACGTCTATCTGTTTTATTTTTTAATCGGACGTCTGTAAAGTTATAGATAAGATTCTATAATTGACCGGAGTTGTATAGAGCAGTAAAATACGAGAATGCGTAAAATCTTTTTCATAGAAGTGGATAGATATGACTTCACAATTTTTCTTTTTCTTATTGTACGGTCAGTAAAATTCTTCCCATTTTCTGTCTTGCAAATTCTGGGTGTTATATAACTAAATGGCTATTTAAAAATAATTAAATCAATCTTTTTTAAATTTATATGTGGAATGTTAGGGGATTTGAGGATTTCAAATTTGACGTAACATCCAAAACCAACAAAACAAATTTTTAATATTTTTTCCATTTATCTTTAAAATTTAAAAAATAGAAATTTTAGCTAGCTGGGTAAAATTGTTTAGTCTTGCAAAATAAAATAAAGTATCTAAATAGTGTTGTATCGGTGTAATAAAATCATGAAATTCAGTGTAGTGAGAAGTTAGTTCGTGTCTTCATTGAAAATTTAGTAATTTTTTACTTTGCAAAGAAATATCAAGGAGTATTTGCGGATTGCAATTATAGGGTAATGTTATTTAGTTAATGGTAAATTGAGAATGCTATGGGTTTGTGAGGTTCAACAAGTTCAACGTGAGCGGTGGAGAACAACGACATGTAATCCCAATTTTAGGATACAATTTTGATTATTTTTAATACATTTTTTTAATTTAATTTGTACAATTATCTTTACTTTGCGGGCGCCATGTACCCGAAGTGGATGTTTTAATTAATTCTAATTATGTTAATACGAATTCTACTCTTCTCAAGTATATCACTTGGTGGTCGTGTCGACTGAAATGCCCCTGCCTAATAAATAAAATATTGAAGCTTTACTATTGAATTCGACGACTAATATTCGCCTATAATTTAATCAAACAAATAAAAGAGAAAAGAAGAGTAAACATTTCACATATTTTCTGTTTTTTTCCTTTGTGTGAGATCAGAGATTAGGGAATAAATTCGTTATAATCGACATCGTTATAATCGTCTACGTCATATGCGCCTTTTTGAATTTCTTGCTTTAATGGTTTAAACAATTCGTAAAATTCGCTATTGTTGGTTTTTGCTTTTCCAAGATAGTCGATGAATTATACTGTGTTATAAGGCCCGGTCAAGTAATGGGTATTTGGTGGCTTTGGTCGGTCTTATTCGGGTTTTCCCCAATTAGCTGACTACCTATCTAGCAATAGGGCTAGCACTTGTTTTTTATTTCGCAAAATTAGATTTTTGAATATTTTAATTAAAAAATTTTTTCAAAAAGTTTAAAATTCACTCAATCGATTTCGACTAGGAGGTTTAATACGTCGGTTAATTAAATGTACTAATACGTCGGGTAATTAAATATACTTCAATATACATTGATTTTGTTACTCAGCCGATGACTAATCCCTTACCTGCTATCCTTCTCCTCCTTTTTATTATATTTTCGTATGACTAACAGTTAGTAGATTAATTTTTATTGCCTATTTTTTGTCCCTCCTTCTTTTATTTATTTTTTAATAATAAATAAAAGAAGGAGAGACAAAATTTTTAATATTACAAATATATAACAAATTTTTACTTTTACAAATCAATAGATACTCCTGATGATGACCTAACAAGTCGAAATCGATTGAGCGATTTTTTAAACTTTTTGAACAAATATTTTAATTAAAATATTCAAAAACCTAATTATGCGAAATAAAAAACAAACGTTTAATAAAATGTGTTTATTAAGTGTAAGTGTGTACGGCAAATAGCGTAAAAAGTATATTTCAATGATCACATAAAATAGGGCTAGCACGTTTTATGACATCGTTTCGAATTCAGCTTGTCTCCTGTAACTTCAGTTTGCGGTCACTCAAATTTAATTTTACAATACCAGTCTTTTATGGTTGATCAATCTTCGTTATGAGAAAAGTAAATATAAAAAGTCGCGTCACTAAACCAACTGTAGCTCAATGAATAATTATTAAATTTAATCACGAATCATTTGATGGTTGGGACTTTATAAAAATAATGTATTTCATTATCCCTAGAACTTTAATCAGAAAAATAATCGTTACCATTTACGTGTTGAGAATTATTAACACCATTATCTCTGGATTTCTGTAATAAGACATTTGTGACAACAACTTTATGGAGTGTATGCCGAAATGCACAAAAATCTCACTTTACGATAACAAAATCTGCTTTGCAAAAACAGAAATTAAATTGAATGCGGTTAAATTTTTATGAATACATAAAAAGCTCCAAACCGAAATAGGGATCTTTAAAATTGCAAACATAATATTTCGTGTTAAGAACGTCTAAATCCTGAACTTTCTGCACAACAAAATTCTTATTGTATTTTTGTTTTAAATTTAAAGAAAATAACTTCCAACTAAAGAAAATTCACTTGCAAGGATAAGAAAAGTATAGAAACGATAAATGCTAAAAGCTAAATATAAGCGACTAGAAACACCAAATGCCGAATGCGTTAACAATAATGTCATACTAATTAAATGAGCAGAACACTTAGAATTGTCATTTGGAATGCGAATGATTACAACAGCATGTTCCCCAGCTAGAAATTTTCCTACACTAAGATAAAATAAATATATGTGTTGTATTGGAAACTATAGTTTAACCATGCTATTCATCCACGAGAATACGCTAGAGACGGATCTGCCGTAATTGTAAAGATTATCATCAAACACTATGAAGAGCCCGGTATCGAAACAGAAATAATGCAAGTTAAATCATTCAAGTCGTATCAACGACTTTCTGGCATTTCAGCATCTTCTCTAATTAGTGTCCCTCGCGCCATTGGATGAAAAAAGACTACAGTCGATTTTTTAAATCATTCGGATCAAATTTTATCATAGGTGGTGTTTTTAATGCAAAAAATATCTTTTGGGGATCTAGTCATACAACATCGAAAATAAAAAAAGTTATTTAACGCAGCTCGCGGGAACAACTGTGAATGTCCCTATAGGTGTAAACCAACATATTGGCCTACTGACGTTCATTAAATACCAGTAGCCCTATTTCTGAATACGATACGTATCTATCTTCTACGATACATAACAGATTTCATATATGTAAAACATTTAACTGGCGCACAACTAACCGGCCGTTAGTCATTTTTCTGTGCATCCGGGCATTAAAATATTTTAAAATTTAACAAAATATATTTTACATCTTTTTTTTGTTGTTTTATTTTCATTGTCGTCAATTAAAATGACATCGAAAACAAATTCGTGTATGCACGTACAAAAACTGTTCGAATTCGAATTGCGGAATAAGGGGATTTCTTGAACGTATGTATCATTCATTTCGTATTCGTATTAGAGTTATACGTATTCGTATTCAGGAATACCAATAACACAAATTCGTAAATTTTTTGTTCGTATTCGTATTCAGGAATAAGACCCCAGATCTTCTTGATCATTTTGTAACAATAGGGGTTTTTGAGGACTACACGTGCATCGAAAATAGTGAGGAACTGTCATATGACCAGCCACTTGTGCTCATGACCCTGAGTACAATAATAAAAAAAATATAACCTGCCTAAATTATCAAACAATAAAACCAATTGGGATTTATTCAGAAAGTTAGTGGAAGAGCGAACAGATATCCGAGTGCAAATTATAACAGAGCTGCAATTGGAAGATGAAATAGTTGGATTCAATAATACAATCCAATAAACAGCATGAGAGAATTCACAAATTTCTCATACCAACTTCAAGCAAATAAAGAAAGGAAGCAAGGGACTCCAAGGTCTTTCTGAACTAAAGGATAACGATTCTCACTTTGGAAAGCAACGATGGTGTTAAAAAGAACCAAAATGCAGGTGTCACATATCAAAAACGATGACCTATGCTAAAAGTGACAAGCAGCAAGTCTTTCTATTTGCTGCCATTTGACAGAGACTTTTCAATCGTTGCCGAATCAAACAGGAAATAAAAATACAACTGCTGTAAACAAGATGATCTTCACATAAGACCCGCGACTTTATTTGAATTTAAAATTGAAATCAATTATCATTTAAGTATCAGAAAAGGTCTAGGTTATGTCTTATTTACTGTTAATTAGTATAAATAATTTATGCAGGCTTCAGTCTGAAATATGTTCCATGTCAAACCAGCAAATCATATCAAAAACAGTTGAAAAACTACTGCTCAGAGGCTCAAACCTATAATATAGAAGAAACATATTAATTCCATCACATCAATTTAGGTTTAGAGCAAGAGCTTGAATTTAAACTCATCGAGACCTCACTGAGAAAAATGTTGATTTGTTAAAGTGAAAAACAAAGTTTTTAATTTCTAAAAATTTGAAATTCTTAATAAAAAGTTTTTGAATTTAATCAAATATTTTGTAAAATTATTAAAAAAGTAATTTTTAAATTCAAAGAAAATATTTATTTGACGGGAACAATAAATTTTAAAAAGAGATTCTTTGCATTTAAAAAACCATTTGTTTGATAATATTGGTAGCTTATTTTATATGCTGTTTGTTTAATTTTGTTTTGTAAAAAAAAAATATTAAATCCTGAGTGTTCTTGTGCGCGTGTTATGTTAGATCTTATAAAATTTAATTTTTGTGCTATATCATTTTTATTAGTCAATTTAATTATTTAAATAGTGTAGTATTTCAATTAAATAAAAAAATTGTGTAGTGAAAAATGCAAATGTATTTAATTTTTAAAGTAAAAATGTATTTTTGTTTATAGAGCATAGAAAATCGCATGACATAAGCCATGTATCGTTAACATCGTGGGAGTTCTTAGGAATCAATATCCTCTCGAGCACTAACATGAGCTTTCGGATTATTTTATTTATCAAAAGTTTGATTTTGTAATTGTGACATTAATTAACTTTTGTGAAATTAAAATAAATTTTTGAAAACAAGAAAATCTTTTTTTTAGTAAAAAAAACATCTTGTAAAATTATAAATAATTATTTTATATATCTGGAAAATATATTTTTGAAAATTAAAAACTATTTTTTTAAATGTATAAAGAAACTTTGGTAAAAAACGACACTGTTTGCATAAAAAATAGATGCATATTGTTTAAAATTTTATCTGTACAATATTTTTTTCATTTTTACAAGTTTTTTATTCTCAGTGTGCCTTAGCAGGTTTATCAGATTCATAAATCCTACATTGTAGACCGACACTTTAGAGTCAAACATAAAGGTTAGTACTCTGGAATAAAATGAAAACTCCAAAACGCATACTTTTTACGCTATTTGCCGTAGGCACTTGGCGAAACACACTTATACTTAATAAACACATTTTTATTAATCACTTGTTTTTGTTCCGCAGAATATTTTGAATATTTTTCAAAAAGTTTAAAAAATCACTCGATCGATTTCGACTTGTTAGGTCATCATCAGGAGTATCTACTGAATTGTATTAGTAAAATTTTTTTGTTATATAGTAGAAAAAAGCAAAATATAAATAAAAATAAAAGGAGAGGAAAAAAATAAGCAATAAAAATTAATCTATGGATCGCGCCGGTAGGCGATGAGTCATAGGTTGAGTAACAAAATTCAAGGTATATTATTGCGTACGTGAGAATAGAAAAGGGCGGGGTCTGTAATTGATGAGAACCGGATTTCTCTCTGTTCGTTAAGGATATTTTGGTTAAGAAATATTGATTTTCGAATTTCGTAAGATTCTAAGGTATCTAAACGTCTGCCTTTGGGTTGTATATGTAATATGTCTAAATTGTTCAAGCTAGCTGTATGATTTTCTGAAGTTAAATGGTTATGGAAAGTTGATTGATTGCAACCAGATAAATGTTCTTTAGCTCTAACTCCAAAATTGCGCCCAGTCTGACCAATATAGGAGAAACTACAATCATTGCAATTGATCCTATAGACCCCAGATTTGGAAGGCGATCAACTCTAGGTTTATTGTTAAAAATCATTTTCTTTATTGTGTTATTATTATAAAAAGCAAAACTAATATTGGTATAATTGGACACGATGTTGCTAATCCGTTGGCTCGTTTTTCCTATATACTCTAAGCGACGCCAATTTTCCCGCGTTGGACTGTCCGGTGGATAAATACCCGTTAGAGTTTTACGCTTTAGCTTTTTATTTAATAACTTTAATATAGTCCTAGTTGCATATCCGTTATTTGTTGCTATTTGAAGAATTATGTTAAGCTCAGTGTTATAATTTGAATTTGACAGAGGGATGTTTATTAGTCTATCTATGAGTGAGTGGAAAGCTGACATTTTAATATTATGGGGATGGTTTGAAGAACTAGGGATAACAGCGTCTGTATACGTGGGTTTCCGATAAATTTTGAAGTCTAAAGTAGAATTAATCCTGGTTATTGTTATATCTAGAAAATTAATACATTTATTTTCTTCTTTTTCTAACGTAAAATCAATGGTGGGATATTGAGAATTTAACCAAGTAAGGAAAGAGTCTTACAGTCTATCAGTTCCATTCCATAGACATAATATGTCATCAACATATCTATACCAAAAGATTATATGACGAAAATAAGGATTGTTATTTGATATGATCATTTGTTCGAATAAATTCATGAAAATTTCAGCCAACAAAGGGGACAGAGGGGAGCCCATGGGTAGACCATCAGCGAATTTGAAATATTTATTATCAAAACAGAAATAATTTTGTTTAATACAAGTCTCAAAAACTAACTTCAGTTCACGACGTAAGCTCTCATCTACAACATCCCTATCTAAGTAATTACAAACTATTTGGGACAAAGTATTAATTGGAATAGAAGTGAAAAGACTGGCAACGTCAAATGAAACTAGTTTTGAATGTAACGGAATGTCGACGTCTTGAATTTTGTTAATCAATTCTACCGAGTTCTTACCGAATAAGCCGAAAAGAAATTAGTATGACAATTGAAAAAATTTATGAAACCCTTACATAGCTTGTAGGCAGGAGCATTGCAATACGCTACTATTGGTCTAATCGGAATGCCTTCCTTATGGATTTTTGGTAAACCATAAAGGATCGGGGCAGATGGATTCATGACAGAGTACTTCCAACCAGTTCCATCAAATAACTTCTGGCATTGGTTGATACACTTACTAACCGAAGTCTTAAAAGACTTAGTTGGATCTCAGAATAAAATCAGAAACTTTATTGCAGTAATCGACTTTTGTGAGCACGGTGATTGTATTGCCTTTATCCGCTTTACACGCTATAAGGTCATGGTCACGTAGTTTTTTCTTTATCGCACCAATCACTTTGAAGTTAGTATTATTAGAAGCAGCAGAAGAAGAGAATGGTGGAGTAGAAGAGTTATCAATACCTTTCTTTATTTGTAACGCACACACTGATTTTATTTGGGTTATCTGGCCAGATAAGGCTGTTTCGGCATCTACAGCCAGATTTTCGAATGATTGAAGGTCGATTTTGTTTGGCGTAGGGGCAAAATTCACTCCGTTGCTAAGCATTTGCACCTCTGTATCACGGAAAACGACTGAGGACAAGTTCTTAAAACGTGGATGAAATTGGAAATCAGACGAACCACTATTACCTCTACGGTTAAATGGATAAGCCTTATCTCGCAACACATCCAGTTTAGCTTTTTGTTTCACATATTGAATATGTGAAATTTCATAAAAAGCTAAAGCGTAAAACTCTAACGGGTATTTATCCACCGGACAGTCCAACGCGGGAAAATTGGCGTCGCTTAGAGTATATAGGAAAAACGAGCCAACGGATTAGCAACATCGTGTCCAATTATACCAATATTAGTTTTGCTTTTTATAATAATAACACAATAAAGAAAATGATTTTTAACAATAAACCTAGAGTTAATCGCCTTTCCAAATCTGGTGTCTATAGGATCAATTGCAATGATTGTAGTTTCTCCTATATTGGTCAGACTGGGCGCAATTTTGGGAGTTAGAGCTAAAGAACATTTATCTGGTTGCAATCAATCAACTTTCCATAACCATTTAACTTCAGAAAATCATACAGCTAGCTTGAACAATTTAGACATATTACATATACAACCCAAAGGCAGACGTTTAGATACCTTAGAATCTTACGAAATTCGAAAATCAATATTTCTTAACCAAAATATCCTTAACGAACAGAGAGAAATCCGGTTCTCATCAATTACAGACCCCGCCCTTTTCTATTCTCACGTACGCAATAATATACCTTGAATTTTGTTACTCAACCTATGACTCATCGCCTACCTGCGCGATCCGTAGATTAATTTTTATTGCTTATTTTTTTTTTCCCTCCTTTTATTTTTATTTATATTTTGCTTTTTTCTACTATATAACAAAATTTTTTTACTAATACAATTCAGTAGATACTCCTGATGATGACCTAACAAGTCGAAATCGATCGAGTGATTTTTTAAACTTTTTGAAAAATATTCAAAATATTCTGCGGAACAAAAACAAGTGATTAATAAAAATGTGTTTATTAAGTTTATTAAGTCCAAAATGCAGTTAGCACAGTGCGTAACTGGACTAAAATTGGCGCATCTTATTAAATGAAGCCAAATCAGTACATTTCAACTTAACAAACCAAAATGTAAACTGGATTCCCGTTGTTCTTAACTCAAACCAAATTTCATATGCAAATAAGATGCTAAGCTAAGATAAAAAGAGCACATTAAGAAGGAAAAGGAAGAGTTAAACATTATTTATATAGGTACTGGCTCTCATGGGTTCTGTGAGAGTTCTGAGCTCACAATACATAACAAAATTCTTCTGTACCAAATTTGGGTTTAGGCTAAAAAAACCAATTTACAAATGGTACAATGCTTCCAAAATAAAGTGCTGCGATAGATTAAGAGTCCCCGATAAGAACTATAATCTTCATATGGATTTTAAGATTTAATACGTCGCCGAGGCAATAGAGAAATAAGCAAAGCAACACGTGCACAGATGGAGAGAGAAGACCCCAAAGGCAGAAACCGCTGAAGCTGGACAGTTCTTATTAGAATAAGAAATTGATATACAATGAGTGACTATTAGCATCATCAATCGAGAAACTAATTTAAGATAGATAAATTACTAGATGATCTCTGAATCAGTTTAAGTTTTGAATAAATAATAAAAAAATATATATTAGTAGTTTTATAAATGCTAGGTTTTTATTAAAGAAAAACTCTAAAGGCGAAGTTTTCATTACCGCGTGTATGAATACCATTTCGCTTTAGTATTATGTCTTCCCTAATCTTGTAATAGTTGCCTCGCAGTAGTAAACAGACTACGAGGGAGCAATAGTATAGGCCGAGTACTTAAACGCTAATCCTATTTTATTTTTATATTAAAATTTTATTTTGTTTAATTAGAGTGTAAATTTGGATTTCAAACGGAGTAGACATGTTTTGTGTCGCTCCTTAATTTAAAATTTAATATTATTTTTGTTGTTTATAAATAAATAAATTAATTAATTAATAATAAATATGTGTTGTAGTGTATTGTTGATAAAATACACTACATAATATGTGAACAAGTGATGTGACGTGTGCATAATCTTTTAAATATTGATTTGTGTATAGGATGCACGTGCAATTGTTTAGAGTGCATGCGTAATATAATATATGTATGCACCTATGTATAATTATTTTCGTATACATTCTGGCAACGTTGCATGAATGCGCATTGCACATTAATGTTTGAATCATTATGTAACATGTATGTACAAAACAATTAATATTAACACAGTGTGCACCTGCAAGCTGCAACTTTTGGAAAAACAGAGAAGTCTTTTTGATTTTATATTAATTAATTTATTTTATTGGCTATGTTTCCTTTTAGTATTTACATTTTTCCAAAAGTATTTGCCTGAGAGTGAGAATATATGCACAGATTATATGGATAAATTTTGTATGCACAAGTTTATACAGTAGACTCGCCATAACGCGAACAAAATAAAACCAAAGAAATTCATGTTTACGAGATTGGTCATGTTTGCGGGAGTTGATTTTTTACATATGGAAAAAGGAAAAATTGGGAAACCCCGAAACGCATGTTCAACTTTACGTGATTTAAATTATGAAAAAAAACATTTGGGAATCCCCAAATAATGCGAGAATGTACAAATTTAGTTCACGTCATTGAGCTTTCTAATTGTCCTCGTAATCGAGTAGTACATATAATTAAAAGATTGTTCACGGTACCCGGAGTTCACGGTATACGGCGTTCATGTTATCGCGAGCCTACTGTATTAGAATTTCGAATTGAGCCTGATTACAATGCACTACATAATAGGCCTTTTTTCTATATAAAAAAATTCCATGAGCTTGTATAGGTAAATCCAAACAAAAACGCGGGTGCCATACGAGTAGGTAAAAAATTACATGGGACAAAAAAAAATCTTCATTTGTCCCAATAAATCTGCTTTATTATCTACAAACATAATTTATCTGAAGGATCACGATAAATATTGATATTTTGAGAAACATTTAAAATAACAATATTTCCCTATTGAGTAACTTTTCATTTAGCAACTTACTGATAAAAGCAACAACACAATTTTTCAATGACACGTGCGCGTATAAGATTTTTAATTTCTCTTGGCTCTCGCCAACAAATAATACAAGTTATTTGTTTTGGTTTTGTTTCACGAACATACAGTACCGAAGAAAAATAATGAACTTAATTTCACACATTTTATTTGTGTAATGAATTTTAGATTAAAGGGTATAATATTTTGTATGTTACAATACAAATTATATTTGTATTCGTTTGTGTTTCGTATATTATTTGGCTAACCTGCTATGTAGTGTGTGCCATTAAACTAAACAAACCCTTTTTTTCTGTAGTGTATTTTGTGCAATAAATTAAACAATATATCTCGACGGATTATTTCCTCAAATATTTCGACCATAAAATGAAACATAAAAAGGGTACCATAAAAGTGTTTAGTTAAACTGTAATTATCAAAATTAAAAAAAATTGCTTTAAAAAATTACGTTTATTGCAGATTTAATTAAACAATTAATCGAAAAATCTAATTAATCGACAAATTCAATGTAAATTTCGTCGTCAGTCACATAGGAATATTTTACTATACACATAATATACAAAATTATTATGTGTGATATTTTGCCTTCCTAAGTTTCAATATCGTCGATAAACTGTATCGTAATTTTTATTCTTTACTGTAACTTTTACATAAGCCCACAAAAAAAAAATCCAATTGTCGATAAAATTGGATTTTTTTTTTTTTTAGTTATTATGTACAACCAACTAAATTTCGCTTTTGGACTCATCATTAGTATTGATTGATTAAAATGTGTTTTTGTTTATTACACCGTATTAATGAAAAATCAAGTTTTATTTGAACAAAAATAAAAAACAAAATTTATTGTTGTCATACGCAAAGACGTACACCCATCCCCTTCAACATATTTTGGTTTACTAAAAAAGTAAAAAAGCATGCAAGAGCGGCAGTACACAATCTCGTGTATTTTTGTTTTTATTTTATTTGTTGTTACGGTGTAAAATTGAGTTGCTGGTTTAATTGGAATATTACTGAATGAAAAGTTTTCTCAATACAATTTTTTTTTAATGATTCAATAACAAAATATCCTTATTTATTTCTTGCAATGTATTATTCAATTTAACTTGAGCGATACAAATTATTTATTGCAAATAATGAAATTGTCTTTTTGTAGCCATGTAATTTTTTTTCGTTTTGTATGGAATTCTCATTTCTTTATGGATTTACATATACAAACAAGATTTTAATAAGAAATGGCCTGTTTTGTATTGGTATTGCTGATTATATACACGCTCGGTGTTATGTAAAGTTTGGTTGTGTGTGTTTGGTGTTACATTTCTATATTGCTTTTGTTTTATTTTCACAAATTTATTGTTGTGCTTTTCAAATACAGTCACAATCCTATAAGTCGAATGCCTATAGTGTTGCCAAAGTAATAATATGTTTGAGTTAGAGAAAATTCGAGTAAAGGAAATGAAAACCCAATTTTCCTCGAGGTGTTAGATTATGTATGTACATATGGTATATACATATTATATATACCTACATACATAGAAAATTTGCCAAAAATGTTCCAACCATAAATTAAAATTCGATTTAAGGAATAGTTTGACTTATAGAAGTTTGACTAATGGAAGTTTGACTGTAATATCCTCTCATCTCATAATAATTATTCTTGTTGTACTCTTACGTAAATTTTGCTCATAAATTGTTGTACACATTTTTCTCTGTTTCTTTTCTATTATTTCGGTTCGTTTTCGCCGTCTACCTGTTTTCCAACAATTGGAAGGAACCGTTTAAGAGACATCTTGACAAATACGTACGGAAGGCAAAGAAATTTGGTCGATCTACTACCTTTGTACCCACCCAATAGGGGATGGGCATGTTTCGGAATTGTAGTAAATGGACATTTTTATTTATTTTTATTTTGCGTGATGTGAGTTCGGGTGCATGGGTGATCATTTTTATTTTACCAACCAAATGGCACAATGGCAACAAGCATTGGTGTTTCAATCAGGAGGTTAAGGGGTTTGATTCCCGATGGGTGCAGGATGCAAAAAGAAAATTTCATCGAAAGATTACGATCTGTGATGAAAAGGAATACAACTGCGTCACCCTATCGGCATGCAAAACTGATGGGCCGACCCATCTTCCATGCCCAGTACTATAGGCTGGCATGGAGCTGTGCAATGCATATGTATGTATGTGAGTATGTGTATATATATACATATATATGTGTGTGTGTGTATATGTGCATTTTTTTTTTTTTTTTTTAACCTGGTAAAGTGAGGAAAATCTTTAAGACAAAGCTTCGATCGGCAAACATCTCAGCAACAGTGATGGATTTCAACCATCTTAAAACAATACACCCTTTCGAACATCCCCCATGCGGAACTATCAGTTAGACATTACTTCGCATGGTGGTGACTAGTTACTAGACTCTATCCTCCTCTCAGCGTCTCAACCTAACATTGAGATTGTCACCGCTATCTATCCATACCGCGTTGTTCCTCTCTAGCACGCTCTAAGCATCTAAGCTCCTTAAGCACCACTGCTGCCATGTGGCTTACTGCATTCCAATTACCTTCACACACAAGCATTAGCTCTAATATGTTATCAGGTGTCACGGGCTGCCCGAGGACACTGGACTTTTCTATTCGAGTTGTCTCGAACCGCGGACATTGAAAGAATATATGTTCCACATCCTCTTCTGATCCTTTGCAGGCAGGACATTCCGGAATGTCGCCATGTTTAAATCTGTAAAGATATGCACCAAAACAACCATGCCCACTTAACAACTGCGTCAGATAGTAATTAATTTCACCATGCCGCCTATTTATCCACTTATTGATGGATGGTATAACACGATAGGTCCATCGACCTTTCACCGAGCTATCCCAGCGCCTTTGCCATTCTATCATGGTTGCAATGCGTTCTGATGCCCTACTTCCTAGGTTTTCTCGACACATATACCACTTCTTCCTTTCCTTTGCAAGTAGATCGATAGGTATCATCCCTGCAATAACGAGCGTTGCGTCATCGGATACTGTGCGAAAGCCACATATAACCCTTAAGGCACCCACTCGATACACCGATGCCAGCTTGCATCTATACGATTTACTGTCCATCTCATCACTCCAGACAGGTGATCCATATAGTTTGATGGATGTTACCACATTTGCCAGCAGAGTCCTACGACTCTCTCTTGGTCCACCAGTGTTGGGCATAATCCGGGAGAGGGCTGCAGATACATTGACAGCTTTCCTGCTCACTATCCTTATGTGCTCCCTAAAATTTATACGTGCATCAATTTCGACACCAAGGTATCGTAACGAAGATTGTGAGGGGATTAAAACTCTGCCAACGTCAATATTTACAGTTTCTATCACCTTCCTACTGGTAATTAGAACTGCTTCGGTTTTATGGTCAGCCAACTGGAGTCCATATGAGATCAACCACTGTTTCAAATTATAATGGTCAATCTACATATCTCCATTATTTCCTCTATGGTTTTCGCGACTACAACAACAGCAACGTCGTCCGCGAATCCAACAATCTCTACGCCATCGGGTACTTTGAGCCTCAAGACGCCGTCGTACATGATGTTCCATAGTAGAGGCCCCAATACTGATCCTTGAGGAACTCCACCCGTAACTTTGTATTCTATGATCCCATCGTCCGTATTATACATTAGCATTCTATTGCAAAAATAATTCGAGATAATCTTCCTTATGCACATCGGTACTTGCAATTCAAGTAGGGCATTGAGAATTCAGTCCCATCTGGCCGAATTGAACGCATTTTTAATATCAAGCGTAACAACGGCACAATACTTTTTAGAACCGTCCTTCTATCCTCTACCTTGTGTTGCTTCCTTTGCGATTTTAACAACGTGTTGAATGGCGTAATTGTCGATCGGGCCTTTCTAAGTCCATACTGGCTTTCGGCGAGGTCTCCGGCCCCTTTCACAGCGTTCTCCAATCGATTATAGATTATGCGCTCTCACACTTTGCCAGCCGTATCCAACATGCACAACGGTCGGTATGCGGATGGCTCTCCAGAAGGCTTATTTGCCTTCGGCAACAGAACCAGCCGCTGCCTCTTCAATCTATCCGGTAATACCCCCTCCCTCAGACGTGAGTTGTAGACTTCTCTGAAGACATCAAGTCTAGCTCGAATGGCGGCCTTTAATGCAATATTTGGAATATTGTCAGGCCCAGGAGCTTTTGAATTCGCAAATCGTTGATATGCATCTATCAGCTCTTCTGTGGATACCAAGGGAACTTCTTCCACGCCAGGTATTACATCAATGGCGTTAATCAGATCATTTTGCTGCGGGAATAAGGCGGTAACAATTCTGTTCAGTATCATTGGGCAAGTGGGAGGTGAAGCATTTGCGTTTTTGTTTCTGAGCCTATTCATGACGATTTTGTAGGGTCTCCCCCACGGGTCATGGTCCACTTCTTCGTACAGCTCTTTCCAGCATTCACGCTTACTCGCCTTAATTGCCTGTTTAAGCTGTTTTCGAGCATCCAAGTACTTCTCGCGCAAGCTAGGATAGGGCTCCCTACCCCAGGCACGTTGATGTTTTCTCCTTGCACGGTGACACAACCGGCGCAGTTGTGCAATTCGTTCAGTCCACCAGTATGCTGGTTTACGGTGACTATTTAATTGTCTTTCTACCATAGTTTTAGAACAGGCATCCGTGATCATATATTCATTATCTGCGCTGCTTTTGCATTGGCAGTCCCCAGGAGGTTCGGCTTTGCAAGAGCTAGATTAAATAGATCTTCATCGAAGGCACTTGCCCTCCAACCCGCTGGTTTCCTTTGAAGTTTTGTACGTCTATCTTCCATTGCCAGTTTTATTTCAAAAATAATGGCTTGGTGGTCGCTATGTGTGTAGAGTTAACTAACTTTCCATGTGGTCACCAAACGCATCAAGTAACTGCTGAAGAACGTCAGATCAATTACTGAGGAGGCACCACCTTTACGAAAAGTCGGTGCATTACCATTATTGAGAAGCACAACGTCTATGGAGGAGAATGCCTCGAGCAGTGCCACACCTCTTCCATTCGTATTTTTACTTCCCCATTCAGTTGCCCAGGCATTGAAATCACCAGCAATGATGACAGGATTTCGCAACCGAGCATCAGCAATCAATCGGTCCAAGTATTGCTTAAACTCTTCTATTGTGGCACTAGGTGGTGCATAGCAGTTGTAGATGTGCACACCATCAACTTTCGCTCTCACAAATCCTGCGTTTGAATTATTAGCCCTCTCCTGTATTGCCCGTCTGCCACAAACCCATATTGCGGCTTTACCTGTTGCATCAGTTGTCCAGTTACACCCTTCCATATTTAAGTATTGTTCGCACAGAATTGCGACATCAACTTTCGCTTCATGCACTCATTGTACTAATACATCCTGTGCAGCCTCACAATGGTTTAGATTTAGCTGAAGGAATTTCATAGACGCTGAACTTTTTTCAAGGCCTCCACATAAGCTATGCATCTTCCGCTGCCTGCTATATGGTTACGGTTCGTCTTGGTTTGGCAAAGCACACAATTTGCTTCTTCCTTAAACTCTTTTACTCGATGACCATCTCTTCCGCATTTGTAACAAAGGCGAGAGCGATCTACGTCACACCTATATGATTTGGCTATATGTCCATACTGCCAGCACTTGTAACACTTTAAGGGCAATTTTTTCCCACAAATTCGGCAGATTACCCAACCAATACGTACCTTACTTTCATCATTCATCATTGTATATATGTATGTATGTGTGTATATATATATATGTATATAGATATGTATATATATATATATATATATATATATATATATATATATATATATATATATATATATATATATATATATATATATATATATATATATATATATATATATATATATATATATATATATATATATATATATATATATATATATATATATATATATATATATATATATATATATATATATATATATATATATATATATATATATATATATATATTATATATATATATATATATATATATATATATATATATATATATATATATATATATATATATCGATACGTCCAACGAATATGTTGAAATATCGAGTTACAAACTTATTGCATGATTCGTTTTTTGTATTCAGCATAACAAACTGCATGTACCATCAATTTTTTATTTCTGTATTGCTCCTCCTAACCAAATGGCAACCTTTTAAAGAGTTACAACTTTTCGTCATTTTTGATTTAGGAACATGAAAAAACTAGGAAACTCATTTTGCAAAGTTATTGTATGGAGTAAATTTTAAAAAAAACATTTCTAATTTGATTTATAAACTATTTGCACGGAGTTTTTTTATTACGTTTGATTTGTAAAACTGTTTGCAATGTTTTAAACAATTTTCGTAAATAATATTGTGGTTGTAAGAACAGTTATCAACATATAACAGAAACAAATTTATTTTTGCTGTATTAATTAATTAATTACTATCCATAAATGTTTTTAATTTTCATGTAGTATGTTTGCATATAAATTTTCGAAACTTATTAACTAAAACTAATCCGTGCAAAAAATGTGTAACTGAACATAAAACTTTTAAAATAAAGAAAAAACGAACAAAAACTTTGTAACTCAATTTGCAACCTTGAAATCCAGAATTTTCTCCAGATTAAAAGTGTAATTTCATGAAAATCAAGTAATTAGGATTATTATCGAGAAAATCAGAAAAGGTGTACAAAAGATAATTTATAATGCTACAATATGCCATTTATTTTTAATCAAATACTTATCTAGGTATTTTTCTACAACTATTTGAACATTCAAAATGCTCTCCTGAAAACTTGTGATTTTCGAGTTATCAACATATACGTTGGACGTATCGATATATATATATATATATATATATATATATATATATATATATATATATATATATATATATATATATATATATATATATATATATATATATATATGTGTGTATGAATGTGTGTATATGAGTATATATGTATGTATAGGTATAAGTATACATGTATGTGTGTATACATGTTATACAGGAAACCATGCGAGTAGTTTGTTCGCGTTCTAATACGCGCTCAGTGGGACTACACCTATAGAGTTGCCGAAATAGAGAAGCGATGACTGGATTAACATAAAAAGCTGATACTCCTTATATTTAAGGTGATTGGAAGGATGCGTTAAACCAACAAAATTATGTCTTCTTCATTTTCATGGGGATAAAAAGAGAAATAAGAAAGTTGCTTATCCATACTAACAAACTAATTACTTTTTCACAAACCATGAATGGTAAAAAAAATATTAATGGGGATTATAAAACTGGTAATTGGTAATTATAGAAGAAGAAAAAACCGAACTGGGGTACGTTGTATAACGGCAGTTTGCTCTTGTAGTTCTTCTATTATTAGAACCTATAACAAATTCTTAACCTGTAGAATTAGAGAACCTCGTAGGATCAGGATACCTAGTCAGTTCGGTCACCGAATCTGGTCTCAGGTTAATACAATTTTCGGCGATTAAGTGATAATCGAATGCAGTAGTAGTAGTGCATGTGCTCGAGTCATTCAATTGCTGCGTCGTCAAAGGAATGTATTAACTATGGACTTGGACATACTAAATTGCATGCAGTATGTTATAGGATACCAGCTTAACAGCTGCCCTACGTTGTAAAATATCATATCATATCATATCATATCATAAAATTTTATTTTGTTTAATTAACTGGTTCGAATACAAACATATTTTAAATAGTCTTAATAAATACATTTTATTAAACACTTGTTTTTTATTTCGCAAAATTTTGCGAAATAAAAGACAAGTGTTTAATAAAATGTGTCTATTAAGTGTAAGTGTGTTTCGGCCAAGTGCTTACGGCAAATAGTATAAAAGGTATTTTAAATAGTTGTCAGACGCAGATCAAGAAACCCAAATTCTAGGAAACTTGAGAAGAACTCTCAAGAAGTTGTTATGTTCTGTTAGGATAAAATAGAAAGATAGGTTTGCATGTCAGAGGATATTCACTAGCTTTCCATTTATATAAATAGACGTAGTCCACAGCTAGCAATGTAGAATTCGAAACAAATAGGCATTTTATATTCTGCTGAATTGAACTTTTTATGGCCATCTTTTTGTATTAGTTTCATCCGGGTGTCCAAACGGATTTTTCAAATTATTATTGTCTTAAATTTGTATCCCATGACCGAAAGTATTGCGTTTTTAACGCAACTTTTCACAATACGATGGCTGAATGTCTAATAACAATTCCGAAGGACAAATTTCGTTAGTAACAAGTAAATATGACACATATTAAAGATGTTGATACATAACTGGTGTCTTTCTTAGAAGCGCAATTTAATTCATCACATTCAACATCTTGTTAAACATATTAGTTGTTGTTCTATTTTTCCGAGGAAACCTTTCTTAATAAACTCTTTCAATTTTAAAATAATATATAACCAGCTATGGAAAATTAAAGTTTGTGTATGACTTGGTAGGACCGAACAATTTTTTTTGAATAAAAATTAAATTTAAAAAGTTCGTATTTGGGTTATACTTAAATCGAATATTTTTTGCTAACATACTATCATAGGAAAATTGATAAATAATTTAGGTATTATGTACTGATATGATTTTTTCTAATTATAAATAAATTCATGCCAAAAGGGATTTTAGAATTTCCATATCCATAGATCGGGAAAGTTTATTTATAATTTTTGAAATACCAAAATTTTTGTTTTGAAGATGCTAAACTTTAAAGATCGATTTTTCTGTGGTCTTATTGTGTTTTATTTTATTATTTTTGCCAGAAATCGGTATCAGTAGTTTAATAAGAAAATATATAAAACAGAAAGAGCACAAATGGTGGTTAATTTTGTTGTAATTTTTGGGATGGAAACATATCTGAAAAATATAAAATACTCGTGCAATAAATAAGAATTTCTTTCTATTCGTCTTTATCCGACTGAAGAAGAACTCGGTGTTTTATAGAAAAAAGTAACGTAATTATATATTATTATTATATACCTATATTCTTTAGTAGAGAATATAAAGCAGTCACCTGACCACAATTTATTTTTTTTGCGATTTGGTACACAGGAAATTGTCATAGTATAATGCAGTTTTTTTTCATCGTCATAAGCCTATATAATCTTTATTTGGGATGATTTGCTATTGATTCTTAGACTATATTACGAATTATCTGCATTCAAAAATTGAAATATAGAGAATTTGCACTTGAGGTTTCGTAAAAATTAGATTTTCACTAGTTGGGCTATTAGCTCAAAGCTAACTCTTAGATGAGCTAGCCCACACAGGTTTAGTCTACGTTTACTAGAAGCAAGTACTGTGGGTATCCCAATATTTACTAGATAATGGGGTAGATATTCAACCGGCTAGCAAGCAAGCAATATGCTAGTTGAAATTCTGGGGTCTAACTATTAAATTCCACGTTCCTTTTCGAGGGCTATCGTTTTCCTATAATAGAGGGGAACAAATGGATGAACTTTTTACTATTTTTTCTCTTTAGTTTCTCCGTTTGCTATAGGAAAAGGATAGCTCTCGAAAATGAATGTCGGATTCAATAGTTAGGCCCCTGGCTACTCAATTCATTTTACCAAAGAAATCTGAGTTTTAAAAAACATTATTAATAAAATTTTTGTTTATTTTTGCAATAGGTGTTTTGCTTTGGTAAAATTACGCGGCTTTTACTTTAATATCTCAAAGCAACAGCTTTTAGATTTAGTTTTTCGATGCATTTTATTTTTCCTTTGTTGGTAATAAAACATTTATACGTCAAATTTTGATCGTATGATAATTGATTATTATGTAGTTTTAAATATAAATACATTAAAATAATTTAAAAAAAATAAAAAACGACAGTCTTGCGGTGAGCACCATAACTATAAAATGGTTTTATTTTCTTAAAACAATACTTTTTTTGGTTTACATTAAAGCGTCTTCGGCTTTTGTACAGTGCAATTATTGTTGTAAGCTAAGCAGGCTTTGCCAAAGAAAAACAGCTAATAGCATAGTAAAGCTGTTGCTTTAAATTTGCCGTTTATTTTTTAAAACCCCAAATTTTATTGTGCAATCGCAAAATAAACAAAAACTTCATGAAAAATATAACTTGAAATTCAAATTTCCTTATTAAAATGGGTTGAGAAGCCAAAATTTCAACCAGCATATTTGTTGCTTGGTAGCCGACGAGTATCTACCCTAATATGAACTGAACACCAACGGTCGAGGCGGCCAAGTCGCTTCATAGCATCAGTAAGTAAGTAAAATATAATTTTATAATACTAATTTGAGAAAAAGCCAACATTTTAATTTATTATTTGAACAAAATTTTCAACTTCAAGATATGTACGACGGATATTGAAAGCCAATAGCTCTTAAAAAATACTGTGCTTGTAAATAATAAATTTGGAAAAATCATTAATCTTTTAAGAAACAGTGCGGCTTCCATTCTGCACTGGCTATTGAAGATGATTATACATCATCAGATAATGTTAGACTAGTATGTTACAAGAAATTTGTCCTCACCCATATACAAGTTAAACAATTTTTTTGGTCTTAATATTCGATTTCATTCCTTCTTTACTTTATCGTATTTCGCCATAGAATTTATTAAATACATTTTTGAAATTCTATACAACTTGTACGACCTACCTGTCCTTTAAACTTATTGACATGAACTGATAATCGGATTAAAATAAAATAAAATCGTATTTTTCTCGAACAATGCTAACTTGACAAATTCATTTCCTTCCGTTAAGGCAATTAATTTAAAGGAGATTATTTTTCGAGAATTGTTGATATTTATATTCTGGTAAAACCAAATATGTAAAATAATAATTTGTTGGTAATTAGTACATTGGCGGTGTTTATTACGTATTTTTTTTTAAAATAATTTAACAATTTTTTTTTTGAAAAAATACTAATCAAAAGCTCAGCAAAAAATTATTTTCATATCAATTACATTTTTCTGTTTGTGTAAAGTTTCTGGAAATGGTATATATGCCGCCTCCATTCCCCTAAATAGTATTCTAATTTTGATACGAAAAATTAATTTCGATTTACCTTTAAGGTCCGATTGTATTTTTTCCCTAAAATCAAACAACAAAAAAAATAACTTAATTCAAAGAAATATATACTCATTTTGAGCGCGATTACACCCATCAATTTTTCATTCAGAATGTTAAACAGACGAGATAAAAAATATAATTTTGGTGTGGGATATCGATACATTTATTTCGGGCAAATAAAAATGTGCAAAATAATCAATAAATCGTATTTGAATAAATAATAAAATAAAATCTGGGTAGCATTAATTTAATGCAAATTTTGATAAAAATATACCTGGTACTTAAAAGCTGATATTTATGGTGCTGATTGGTTTTTGGATATTCGATCGAATTGTGCAATGTAATTTAAAATATCTACATAAAAATCACTCCTTCAGGTTATTATAATTTGTCAAATTTGTGTTGTTAATTATCATAGAAGCATCCCGTCAGGGCTCGTGGGTATGCAAAGATGCAAATCGACTACTTGACATACAGATAATGGAAGTTAGTTTTTTATTGACGATACATTTTAAACCTTGATAATACGAATAATACGATATCTCCTACACAGGGCCGAATTTTTAAATTTTTGCTTTCTTGTACAATTCCATCTGGAAATACAGCACTAATGTACTAGGTTACTTTCTCACTTTAAAAGGACCTTGGAAATTGGATTGCGCTACGTTATTTTACTCCTTCAAAATAAAAAGCCTGTTGCGTTTATCAGTACTAGAAATATTTATACATAGGTTTTCAGGCTCAATGAAACCTTTTGCAAATTAAGAAAGTGTAGTGAAATTTCACTTTTACTAAAGTGAAATTTTACTTCACTTTGTTTCACTTAATTTAACTTAAATTAAAGTTGAATGATAAGAAAACACCTTCTGTATTCACATTCTGCGAATGTACCATGCATATTATTTATTTCACCATTTATTCATTGAAACACGTATTCAATATGCGTATTAAAATTCCAATCAATTTCATTTTGAGTTTGTTTCATGTTCATCAACCAATATTACGAGAATCGTACAATAATTAAAAGTAATTAAAATGAGTTTATCTGATTCATCAGGTAATATAACATAATAATACATACGTCGATTATAGAACTCGCCTGATTTACTGCGGCGGGAGTCCAAACTCCATATATATAAAAAAAAAAAAATTAAAATCATTAATTTCAATCAAGGTTGCGTTGAAAATGGGTTTATTTTCATATAATACAGTTTTTTTTGCAAACCATTCGTAATATTTTAGCTGCGGATTTCGAACGAATGTTTATGTTTGATTTGTGTAAAAATAAAACCATGCAGTTTTACATGCAACCTTGAATTTCGATTCATGATTTTATTTTTTTTTTATATGGAGTATGGACTCCCGCCGCAGTAAATCCGCCGAGTTCTATAATCGACGTGACTATCTATATTCATAAAATAAAATATCAACTAATATATTGTAATATGTGAAAATAATTGTATTACAAAAATAAAGCGTTTTTAAGAACCGCAAATAAGAAACAACTGACGAACCACAAATTATCAAGAGATATCAGTTGAAAAAAAAATTATTATAAAAATTATTTGACGAAGAGGGGTCAATAGAAAATGCAGCACATATCGACGAAGTAAATATGATTTCAGCTAAAACAGTGCTTAGTCGTTACAGACAAAATGAGTGCAAATTAGTAGTACAATACAAACGAGAACATTGACCGATTAAACTAACAACATAAGTGTTAACCAAAATTGAACAGATAAGTGACACTAACTCGGTTTTACGTTGGTTATTATATCCAACAAATTAAGCATCCAGAACAAAACTTACCACTAAGCATTTCAAGTGCTCAAAAAGGCCTAAGTAAACTTCGAATTACATTGAAATTTGCATTTCTAAGACAATGAATTCGCCAAGAACAATCGCCTTGTGGAATGAATATGCCACACAGTTTTCAAATTATTAACCGCAATTTTCAAAATATTGTTTAATAAGTATTGCAAAATTTAGCATGAGCTCAACAAAACGGCGAAAAGTTGATACGCAAAAGGCAAAGCTGGCATACGAACTTTAAAAAAATACACTAGGTTGTATTATTATCTTTTCAGTAATAGGAAGAAATGTCACGCTAATAGCGGTTGTATGGTAACTAATTAATATCCATTATAACATACATATCAAACTGAAGTAAATTTATTTTGCGGTTTCGCTCACATTTAATTACAAAATCGGATGGTAGAAATTATTAATTTATACTTGATGATGCATAACATCCAGTTTCGTCCGCCTTGTCCTCCGGCTCTGAATGTTACCTGAAGAACAACACTGCTTGATAATGAAATCCAACTATTTAACTTTTATCCAAACTCCATATGGTACACAAACGAATTGTGGGTTTCGATGACTTTTTAATTATTATATACGGCCCAAATATCAGTTTTCTGCTGGCGTCGGGACGGAAAAATCTTCTGATAACTGAAGAAATAATAAATCTTCACTTTTGCTCGGACTATATATAATAATAGATTTATTTTTTTGGCTTACTACATAAACTCTATTATTTTATTATTTTTAGGAAAAATTACCGAAAGTAAATTGAGTTTATCCATACACCTACGTAGAGGGTAAAATAGAAAATCTAATTCTAAAAATAATAAATTTTCCATTTTATCACGTAAAAAAATATTTGAGAAAGAAGATCAAGTATCTCGAATAAGACACAATTCGTACGATAAACTTAGATTAGTTAACAATTAGAAATATACGTAGAAGGTCTAAGGCGTACTTATTTATCTAAATATTGTTAGCTCAATACATGTACACAATTTAGATATCCTTACTCGCATATCTTGGAATGGAAAGATATTAATAATTTGTTGTTAAACAACAAAAACTGTAAAATATTTTGATTTGTACGCAGACGAAAAATCTTATCCAAATTAAAAACACGTAAAAATTATTACGAGTTTATTCATAACTAGCAACACTCCTAAAATTTAAACACAATTAAAACTTTAAAATAAATTAAAAAATTTATTAAGAAAATTTTGTTTCTCTAGAAAAAAAATAATTTGTGTATCCAAGAAGAAAAATCTTTTCGCTGAAAAGCTATAAAGTAGAAAATTTATAAATAAAAATTCTACCTACTGATTTTACCTGAATCATAACATGGAATATATATTGATTATTTCCTTGGGTTGCGCATTTATTGTGAAACATTCAAGTAATATTTCCAGTTGTTTGGATTTACGTTTTTTTGTCGAATGTGCTAGGGGAATTCCATTTGCGTGTATAACTTAAAGAAGTGTATGAAAGTTTGGAAACATTGATTTTGTTCTATCAAACTAGAGTGAAGTTAATACATTTATTTTCTCCTGGACATAATTATTTTAGCACTATTTGCCGCAGACAGTTGGTGAAACACACTTACACTTAATAATAGTATATACATATATTATACACCAAGGTTGAGAAAGTATGCTATTATAGCCAGAGCAAGTTTCTAGTTAGCGAGGGCTATAATAGTATTTCTCAAGCGTGGTGTATATATTATTTTTTCCACTACTAGTCGTAGAAGGCCAACCATTAACGTTTTCTGTTGATACGAAAATTAATTTGATAAGGGAAACACTTGCTCTTTCTGCTCTATCGAAGTAGCCCGAATTTTTTACTGAATTGTAGTAAGCGTAAATTTAAAATGATACTGCATTTTGTTTTGTTATTTGAAGTTTTTATTTTGTTGAGTCAAATTGGCATTCAACTAAAAAAAATGGAGAATGATGGTTTCATCGGCACGCAACCTGGAATATGTGAGATATTCGAAAATATAACAGACCAGCTGCTGCCCCAAAAATCGAGGGATATTTATATAAAAACATATTAAATATTTATAATTTATAGACCTATTTATGTATTGCGTTTATGTATTTTTATACGTTGTATATTGTAAATTTTATTTGAATTTTTTTATTTTTATCAAAATCTATTTTATCAATATGGGGAATAATCATAATCTCCCTATCCATTTAATCGCATCACATCTAGTGTTCATTTTTCATTATTAACTAGCGGTCAATAATAAAATATTATTAACCACTAGCCGAAAGATTTTGTTTCTCAGGCTACTAAAACACATAATAATGATGCCTTCTACGACTAGTAGTGGAAAAAAACATTTTTACATGCACCTGTTTTTTATTTCGCAAAAATTTAATTTTGAATATTTTAATTAAAGAAAATTTCAAAAAGTTTAAAAGATCACTCGCTTGATTTCGATATTCGTTAGGTCATCATCATGTAGATGCTTCTGATGATGGCCTAACAAGCCGAAATCGACCGAGTAATTTTTTAATCTTTTTGAAAAAGTTTTTTATTAAAATATTCAATATTTTTTTTTTTGCGAAATGTTTTATATGAAATCTGTATAGGAACCAAGCACACATTTTAGTGGAAAAAAATATTCGATATAATTGCTTGTAAATGCTAGAAAAACGTACGTTCAACTTTTCATATTTTTTTTAATCATAGTTTCGATTTGTGTTAATTTGTCGCCGTTTATGTTTTAAATTTGAATGAAATTAAATTGAGTTCAACAAACAAAATTTTTTATTTAAAGATGATCAAAAATCTATATATGATCATAATTTAGCGGGTTCCAAATAATGACTTATTTAATTCCAAATAAAAATACTTAAATAATTGGTTCATGTATACATATATTATAAAATAATTATAGTCAAATTATATAGGTCAAAGCATCCATTCTTTTTTCAACAAAAATATAAATTTGTATAAAAGAATTTGATTGTATCTTTCTAAATAAAAACAATTTGATTTGAAAATAACAAATTTTTTTTATCTGTACCTCCATATGTACTGATAAAATTTTGTCTAAATTTAGTTAGTTTTTATGTGGGCTGCATGCACAAAATTTGTATAGCAGTTTGGCTGCATACATGCATTTAGATTTAAACGGAAAAAATTATATCGAATATTTTTTTCCTCTAAAATGTGCGCTTGGTTCCTATCATCAAAACATGGGTGTTTTGTTTTTTTATATGTATCACATATGATGCACAGGGGTATTAATAAAAGATAGTATTTTACGCATATTTATAACGTTATCAATTTTCTAAATCGTACCATCAAACACGCGAAAAAAGGTTAGGGTTAAATATATTTTATGGACAAATTTATATAGAAATATTTATCTTGCGTATAATTAAATAGCCAATTTTGATTGAATAACTTTTTAATTAATCGTTAAATATTTCCATAGAATAAAATATATTTAAAAAAGTTTGCGTTGATTTTTTTTTCTTTTTTTGACTGCAAAAACAGATTTCATATAAAACATTTAAATGACGCACAACTAACCGGTTGTTAGTTATTTTTCTGTGCAACCGGCCATAAATCATAAAAATTATTCTGATGTATCCTGAAATTTTTCATATTTACAAATTGAATGAATTTATCGATGAGTTGGCTTATATTCACAGCGTTTACTTAGTAATTATTATGCATGAGAAATTGCCGTAAAACGGTTGATAATACAGTTGTTGGTAAAGGTAAACAAAGGGAGAAAGAGGAACTTCCGGAAAAGTTTGTTGTAAAAAACTGGTATTTTAACGAATAGTGTGCTCACAATCAAGGCGCAACAAAAAGTTCAGACGATTAAATTAAACAAGCAAGCGATGCTTTGTGAACTAATTGAGTTTGATTAAAATAAAGCATGATCGATTTTATTTCGAGGACCAATTATTTTAAAGTTTATTATTCTATTATTTCAATAGGACTGATACTATTCCATTAAATGTACCTATCATTGTTTTTCGTTTTGATCCAAATCAAGCTGATACGTGCTCACGTGGATCAGACACGTTTCCATTTCAACCAAGCATCTACATTAGTACGTCGATCTCTAATTGCCAAACGATCAAGATTTTTTTCAAATTTTCAATTTCGCTAAGAGCCCATTCAGCTTCGACTACATCGAATGCAAAGCAGAATGACACCCGTATTGCCAAATTTCATTTTGTAACGCAGATGTGATAAACTCACGGCTACAACTGTTAAGAAGGGAATCGAGAATGGGACTCACTTTAAATTTAAATTCATTTTTTGAATAAATAATTGTTTGGCTTAGGTTGACAATTGTTTTAACAGATAACGAGAGCCCCAAATTGTAATTAGTTTAAAAAATTTCCGCTGTTCATATAGAAAGAAATATATAATTTAAATTTTTTCCAACTAAGTTCTATTCAAATGTAGCTAGATGTCGGTAGACATTTATTTTATCATATTTTGGATCATATCATTTTATCATCATATAAAATATGATATGAGGATGTTCAAGACAGAAACAGATGATATTGTAAAAGGAAAGGTGGTTATTGTTTTGTAAAAGTAGATAATTAAAAGTTGAAAATAGTTATGATTAAGAATTTAATTAAACTAATTAAATATAAAAATTATAAACATTCAATAGTTTTAATAATTTTTGAGAGTTTTCACGTTTTTTAAGTAGATTTTACACTGTTTACACATCGATCTTACCCTGTGTGGTCGGAAGGAAATAGTAACATACCCTTTCATCATTTTCAATGTGTGTGAGGAGATTTTGGGTTTCGGGCCAAATAAAATACTGTTTGATTTTTATCCTAACGGTTTCAAATTATATCAATCAAACCTATAACAAAACAATCCGGAACTTTTGGGTAGGAGCAAAGATCATATAACAGGATATAAATCTTTGCTTTGTATAATTTACAAGTGTGGTATACCATATGCAAATCATTTGTTTGCTGAATACCGATAATCATCGAGAGGTAAAGCATCGATTTTTTTCAACGATTCAAATCCTTTGTATAAATCTACATATGATTTTAATTAGAATATGTTGAATAACTTATGCATGTATTGTCGCTTGATTGAGTCCCCGCTTTTTCTTTTTATTCTTTTGGAACAAATTAAGTGCAATATGGCCGCCGTATTTGCTTTCAAAATCAATTTACTTGACGTTGAAAATGCAAAGTTGGTCGTGTCTGATATGCAGTTTGCGACATAATCACTTGATTTGGCCCTGTAACCTGTGACACTGTGTGAGATAACCTGAATTAAATGGTAT
This sequence comes from Nephrotoma flavescens, assembly GCA_932526605.1. NCBI lineage: Eukaryota > Metazoa > Arthropoda > Insecta > Diptera > Tipulidae > Nephrotoma > Nephrotoma flavescens. Next base: position 145,657,695 of record OW052220.1, read on the forward strand.
TAAAAGGCACATATTCCTATATTTTATTCAATTATTTTGTCATCTAATCGAACGGCAAAACATACTTCAATGAATGTCAATGAAATACAAGAACATCAGCAACAACCCAACAGATATAACACTCTTATATCTGTTGGGTTGTTGTTGATGTTCTTGTACACACAGTTTGTATGGCGAAAAAAAGTATAAATTAATAATGTAGAACATATTGGTTTTTAATTATTAATTAAAACTAAATTTAATTAGTAATGGCAATGTTGATTTAACGAAACTTTTTAAATTTAATTCTGAAATATCAGAATTATCACAGTGAATTTGTCTAAAAATTGAGATAAATTCTAAAACGAGTTTATGGTACATAGCTAATTCTACTTTCTTTTACGTAGTTAAATAAAATCATGAACAATTTTTACCTCGATTCGCGATATCGCCGCAGTTTTTAAAAAAGTTTTTAAAAAAATCTGTGTCCGCGTGCGAGCGTGTGTGGTTTCGTGCAGACTAAATGTCTGTAGCTTCTCTATAGCCCAAACGAGAAATGACTGATCGAGATGAAACTCCATATCAAGCTTTTCTTATAAATTTTCTAAATTTAGGTGGAAATGACGATTTTTCACAAAAAACTGATTTTAGTAAAAAAATCGACCCTGTTCAGCCTAGAAGGATTGATTGATCGGAATGAAATTTCCTACTTAAGCTTTTATCAAAAAATGTGAGGTTCCAGTGATGTTTAACCGAAATCGATCCACCGGAAGTGGCAGCTTAAGTATATAGCATTTACGAAAAAACTATTGTAAATTAAATTCCAAACAAAATTATTTGATATCATTTTTTAAATTTGACCGAAAATGACGAGTTTTCCTAAAACAAAGCTTTAGTACAACACAAAATTCGGCTCCAAAAATCTCTACTGTCCGTGCGGTATGACTATTTCGAATCAAATTTCAAACTTAAACTTTTTCCATTTATTGGGTGATATTTGAGAAATTTGGTAAAAATCTGTGTGCCGGAATTAAAAATTAAACTTTCAATCAACAAGCGTTGATCTTCTTGCAAAATGACAACTCTTGATCAAACCTATGATATTCACTCGGTATGGCAAAAAAAAAACAGTTAAAACCAGAAAAATACTGATTTAAATGGATAGTTATATGCAAGCTCTTCCTAACCCCCCTATTTCAAGAACGTTACTTGAAGAAGCGTCTTCGTTTTTGCAACTATTTTGAAAAGTATAACATTTGCGAGATCAACGACAAAGAACTAAAATATTTAAATTAATTCTGTAACAATATCGGTTAACATCATGTTAACCTTGTTTTGACAAAAAAAAAATCTTTTTTAATAAAAATTCGGCCCCTGCACAGCTCAGACTTCATACTAAAGCTTTTACCATAAATTGTCAGAGCCCAGTGATTTTTGGCCAACATCGGTCTACCTTAAGGGACAGCTCTCATAGAAGCTGTAATATTTAATTTCTTCATGCTTTTTTGCAAATACTTTACAAAATATTTAGCATTTGCGAAAAAACGTTTAAAAACGAAAAGATTGCAAACGTTGACTATTCGGAATTAAACTTAAACTTTTTTCATTATTTGGGAGATATTTGCGAAATTTTGTGAAAATCTGTGTACCGAAATTGGAAACTTCCGTTTAAAGATTAGATTTTTAACTAGGATTTATCGTTTTGGTGTTTTGAAACTTAATCAGGAAGAATGCTTTTTGATTATCTAAGATAGTTTTACCAAAAGTATGGTCGAGATTTATGTAATCCCAATGAAATCACAAAAACGTTTAATTCAGTTTAATACTTAATCAATAATATCATTTAATAACCATGATTATTTCACGATTAATATTTTCAGAAATTATTAACCACTCGAATATCACGTCAAATAATTATATTATCGACAATCCTACAAACGGCATATGTTGTCATGCTGTGGACAGTGTTTCACTGGTTGTAAATGCTGGAGAATACTTACACAAACCATTGTAACTCCGGTCAATGTACTATACGTGCGTACTGTACCTTACGTAAAAACATCTTTTTTTGTGTAAAATACTAAACCAACTACGGCTGTTTTACTGTTATAAACTACCACCAAATATTTTTCCCTATTCCTCCTTATACTTTGATTATTGCTACGGTGGTTAAGTGAAAACCACAGCGACAGTCATTGATGATTCCTTATCTAGCAAGTTTAACAAAAGCCAGCACTTTGTTGGTAGTGCTTACGTAACCTATGCCAGCGTTATTTAATTATTAAAACTGTTCAATATTTGGCCTTTGTTTGCTTGGGGGATTTTGTTCAAAGTTACGAAACCAAAATATTTCTCACTTAGCCTAAAGTTAAGTCGATTTGGAGTTTGGAATTTTTTTCTGAAAACCGTTAAAAGACCGAGAACTTGATCATCATTTCAACTTCTATGAAATCTAGAATTAACTATTTGCTAAGTTTTATTAGAAAGGCACCAGTAGGTTTCAGTGGTTGCTATCTCAGACTTACGCCAATTTTGCCTCATTGTAATACCACTCATTCGCGCCACATCATTAACCCATTCACATATTTGCCTACTCACACAACTACAGTATGCCACCAGCACATTGCAAGCTCCATGCCAACCTGTACATTGACATGGACGGTGGGTCGGCGCTGAATTCTGCACTCCATCTGAGAGGTTCTTAGTTGTATTTATTAACATCACCGATTGTAATCGATAAGGTAACAGTATTTCGTCATACATTTGGATTGGCTTGCTTTTTATAGCACAAATAGATAATGCAACAACATCATCACCATATAAAAACCAAGCAACCGTATTGCGTCAGTTAATACAAATATGGTTGACCTTATTGGAACAGCATAAAATTAATTGTAAAATCGCTGGCTTACCAGTATTCCTCATCCTGCAGTAGTGTGCACCTTCAAACATCTCTGGGACCTGCCTAAGATTCCACCTGACCATTAATCCAAAGATAATTGGATTATGTAATCTCGATAATGAGCCGGTCAAATCCCTACATGAGATATAGCGCCAACAAAATAAGTAAATAAAATATCACAGTTTTGCGAAACTTTAAAATCTAAAAATATTGTAGAGCCTATAAAACAGTGTAGAAACTCACTGTGCTGAAGATAAATAAGTGTAAAATATTATTTTACTTAATCACCTTAAGTGTTCTTTCTTACTCGAATAATCGTAAAGTTAGTATGTGTTGTCACACATCTAAATTTTATGTTGTTATGTGGTATTTTAATCATGACATATGTATGTTGGGGCCAATCCCCGGCTCTGTCATTAATTTACATATTTATTTTTTATTGCATAATTTAATTAAATTAAATATCAACTAAAATAACGTTGATATGTGCTTACTCGAAGAATATGTTAATCTTGAAATACTTATCGGCTTCGAATTGCTTGATGAACTTATAATAATAAAATTACTTTTTAGTAAATTATCAAATATAGCCCATTTTGTGAATTTTGAGTAAGATACTTCATTTTAGGGGTTACAGAGTTTAATTATAATGATTCGCAGTAATGAGATTTCAAAATGATCACCAAAATTCGTGTTTTTGCATCAATCTCATTCCAAAAGGTATACACGCCGATTTGCGCGAACTGATAATAAAACTAATACTATTTTCATATTTTGACTTAATTATCCGTTTGCCTTGTTAGGTCAGGCAAGTCACTACTCAGTAGTAGGACGTGTTATATTTACCATATGTCCCATACATACATCGTCATTTCACCTTAAATTTTAAACTAATTTTGTTGCAAATTTAATTTAAAATCATGTGGTTTTTTATCACGATAAGTTTACATGTTGGAGCTGTACAGTGGCCCGATTTTGATGACAAAACGAATTTTACCAAAAAAAGGAAGACCCGCTTAAATATCGGTAAAATTAAATGTAGCGGTTTTGTTGCAAATTTAATTTATCTAATTTAAAACCAATCCCTCTTTTACTATTTTATTTTTCGTAAATGCTTGACTTTTTAAAATATTTGCCAACAATGGAAAGCTACTATTTAAAATACTACTTGCAATACACCGATTTCACGAGCTAGAACACGGACTGTTAGTCAAATACTACCTCGTAAAATACTTTATGGACAAAAATGTAATATAGTGAATGGTAAAGGCCTTATTTCATGGGAAAAATTTGCTGTCATCAAAAATAAAAGCGAGAAAAAAATATAGATTTTACTGGTTGCGTACGAAACAAAAAATGTTGCCAGCAAAATTTTACTGAGAAAGTAATTAAGATGGTGTTAGTGTGCTGCCATAATGGTGCTATAAAAAATGTAAACTGGATTATTTATTATGGCAGCATTGTTTACCCATCTACAAAAAATGTATGTTAACGTTAGTGGTTTTTTTTGAGGTACATATATAAAAATTAAAATAAATAAAAAAAAAAATCGAAATGTATGAAAATGTACAAATTAAAACTTTTATATAATTTTTAGGTTATGCCAAAATGTAAAACCATGAAATTTTACTATAAAAATGAAATAAAAAATATTTCTTTTCTTTGTCACTCTTATGGAATATTAAAATTTTTACTTTTAACATACAGCAATCAATTGTTTTTATTTTAATTTCCTGTGAACAAGACAATCGATCGGTACAACAATTCAATCCCCTAGTATGGAATTACATTAAGGGTAAAAACTATGAATCACAATAATAATTCATACGTGAATAGTGGTGAAATATTGAACTAAATTTTTTACAAAAAATTTCTATAAATAGAAAGCGAAATATGTATAAAAAAATTATTTCAATTTCACAATTTTATTTTGCGTTTTTAAAATATCGTTATTATTTTCTTCTAAAAATCAATAAAATCGTTCTATTATATTTCATTCTTCTAGTTTATTTAATATTTTGCTTCTTTATAATTTATTTGTACTCTCGTATAGAAATCATAATAATAGAAAAAATATAAGTCTCTGGGAAGCGAAACAAAGCTTTTTTATTTGATTATAAAATGTGTACAGTTTAAAATGTAATACAGAAGATCGACGTATTGTGAGTAACTCACACAAATGAAATTTCAAAATATTTTGTTTTTGTTGGAAAATTTAATTTCATAAATCGGCTAATAAAATCAAATAGGAAAAATAATGTTGCTTGTTGCACATAAAGCAACATACTCGTAATATACCAAAAATTCAAATGTCATTTTAATTTAGAATAAAGTTTCCTGTTCGGAATATTTGTGGAGCAATTTTATAATACATTTTGTCTTTGACACATAGAAGCTTATGTCGTTTATTCATTCGGAAATGGTTCAGAGGAGTGGTATACAGAGGAGTGGTATGGAACAGTAATTGTACAGGTTACAGTTAAAAATATTTAATACTTAGATGAGATAAATCACAATAACTCGATTTGTTAAAGTTATAGCATTTTTGAAGAGGAAGAGCAATACTAACAGACACGAAGTTGCGATTGGTAATATGCGCGAGTCTCAAAAAATGTTTTTATCGAGTCAAACACTAAAATCAGGCTACTAGATGTTTTAAAAGATGTTTTAAAAACGAGGCAAATTTAGTTTCTTCATTCAGGGCTAAGGACCAGTTCTAAGGTAAATGGTATTTTTAACAGTGTATGCGGAAAATGAAAATACTGTACTAAAAAGTAGGGTAAAGCGAGGACACGAAAGGTTGAATGGTAATGGATGGGTATGCTCCCCAATTTTGTCGTGAAATAAAAACGCGTTAAAAACAAATTATAAATTTTATTTTAGCAGTGTTCATCAATCAAAATACAGACACACACACACACATATGGAAGGTCTTTATCGCATGAAAATGTTATCGAAATCACGGACCTCGATGGAGTAACAAAGGCGGAAGAAGTGCGGGACCCGCCTGATATTATATCATTACCATTAATATAAATTGTACGACATTTTTATAATATGGTAGTAAACGTAACATAAACCTGACATTTGGAAATCATTCATTTATTGATATTCAATAACGCCACTTGAGTCTAATGTCACCAAAACATAAAATAATAAAACAACGAAATTGCTATCATACGACGCGAATTACTAAAATGCTATTGATGCCATTTTAAGTTTTACGAAATGTCAAAATATTGTATAGTACCATCAAGCTTCGCCGATATTGTATACTATGATCGTAACTATTATAACAGTAATATTCTTCGTTTGGTACACACAAACTGACCGCACGTTTAAACCCAGTACTTATTTTCTACGATCTTGAAAGCTGAACGGTTTAAAGTGTCCTTCGTTTAAATTCTACGCCTGTCATTCGTAGATAAATATTAAAATTTTCTATCCATTTTGAAAAGGAACCTCAAAATAATGTTTTTAATTTATTTTTGGTGATTTAGCACTTTTTTATTATTTCAGTTTAAACATTTATTCTGATAATTAGCTTACAGATAGGCAATAAAGGCAAACAATAAAGGTTTCTAGAATAAAAAACAACACGAAACGTAATTAAAAAGTACTTTATTTCTGTTTTGTATAAAATTTAATTTTCAAAGATAACTAGGCGAGACTATACTCATGAAAAATATAGAGTTTATTTTCCTTTAATTGTAATTATTTTCTACACTGGTGAATGTTTGGTGGAGTTTGTGTTTTAATATTTTTTGGTATGTGGAAACCACAAAACACACCGAAAGAAATTTTTTATGTTTTCACAGATATTTTTTATGTTTTCACAGATACTCCTTAATCGTTGTTGTTGCAAAATTTACTACAGCATTTCATGCCTCTGGGGATGCCAGCATCACTTCAACTATGTTCTCTGGGGTAATATCAAATTGATCGAGGACTCCAGCAAGCACTTCTCTATTTCCCTGGAACCGTGTGCATACAAAAAACACATGTTCTACATCTTCTACGGAATCTCTACAGGATGGACAATACGGTGAATCATCATGCCCAAAACGATTCAGGTATGATCGAAAGCATCCGTGACCTGTTAACAGTTGTGTTAGGTAAAAGCCAACCTCGCCATGCTTACGGTTTATCCACGGGCCTATTTCAGGAATTAGTTGTCGAGTCCAATGTCCCTTCTCCGAACGGTTCCAACGCTGTTGCCAATCAAGAAGAGTATCCCCACTGTATGTTCTTGTGTTGTTCGCTCGCACCATTGTTCTACCCGGTGTTCCTCCATGGCTGTTTAAATATGATTTTTGCCGTTCCGCTGCCAGGAGATCAAATGGGCACATTCCCGCAATGACGCAGGCTGCTTCGTCCGAAAGTGTTCTGAACGCACTAATCACTCTAAGTGCGCAGCTGCGATATACGGAGTTAGAAGTACGACGATAGGATGGCACCTGCAGCGCTGGGGCCCATATAGGGGACGCATAGAGCATTATAGATGTTACTACCCCAGCTAATAATCTTCGTCGTCCTTGGCTCGGTCCGCCGACATTCGGCATTATATGGGAGAGAGCCTTGCTAGCTCTGGCTGATTTCTCACTGAGGGTTGCTAGGAAATCGTATGTGCTCCGATTGTAATGGAGATGGTCTCCAGAACCTTTCTGCTAGTTATAAGCACCGCTTCCGTTTTTTGTTCCGCCAGCTGCAACCCAACTGAATTCAGCCATTGTTGGATTATATCCACCGTATCCCTACATATATTTTCCAGCTCTTCCTTGTATTTTGAAACTGCTACGATGGCAATATCATCGGCAAACCCAACTACCGTCGCCTCCTCAGGGACCTGGAGTGTGAACACATCGTCATACATAACATTCCAAAGCATTGGGCCGAGTACAGATCCCTGGGGGACCCCGCATGTAACTGTGTACTCCTTGCACCCTTCGTTCGTGCGGTACTGCAAAGTGCGGTTTTTAAAATAGCTTGAGATTAACCGCTTGATGTAACAAAGCACATTCCTGATATTAAGGGCGTTCATAATATGTTCCCATCTTGCTGTGTTAAACGCATTTTTAATATCTAGCGTAACAATAGCGCAGTATTTTTAACGAGCTGAATAGCATCAATAGTTGAGCGTGCTTTGCGGAACCCGTATTGGTTATGGGCAAGGTCTCCAGATGATACGATAGCTTCTTCTAACCGATTACCAAGCAGCCTTTCAAGTAATTTCCCCGCACCATCTAACAGACAGATTGGGCGAAATGATGAAGGATCTTCCGAATGTACTTTACCCTTTGGGATCAGTATCAGCATCTGCTTCTTCCAAATATCTGGGAATGTTCCTTCTCTTAGGCAAGAGTTATACACTTCTAGGAACTCCTCGGGTTTTTCTAGAATCGCAGCCTTTAAGGCAACATTTGGTATATAGTCCGGTCCTGGCGCTTTCTTGCTGGGAATTCTCCTAGATGCGGATATTAGTTCATCAATCGTGAATAGCGGAACGTCGTCCACTACAATGACACTCGAGTGAATAGTCACTGGTTTGCAGGGAAACAAGGAAGATACTATATTATCCATCAGAATAGGGCATGTTGGTGCTGCACCTCTTGCAGGTTTAAGCTTGGATATTACCATCTTGTAGGGCCTACCCCATGGGTCATCCTCAACCTCATCTCAGAGGGACTTCCAGCATCGTCGCTTGCTTTGTTTAATGGCCACCTTAAACGCACCCCGCGCTTCCCTGTATATTTGTTGTAACCTGAAGAAGGAGCTGGTGTTTCTACCTCGCTGGGAAACGCGCCTTGCACGATTGCACTTTCGCCGGAGCAATGCAATTTCCTCATTCCACCAGTAGGCCGGAGGGCGTCTTGGGTTTAACCTTCTTTTAGGCATTGTAGCGTTACATGCACTGGTAATGCTGCCTATTAACTGGGACGCCTTGGTGTTAGCGGTGTCCGTCAGGTTAGAACCCCGGAGCATAAACCTGAAGATGTCCTCATTGAAAGCGTTTGTCTTCCATCCCGCAATTTGTATACTATTACTTGGGTGTATTCCATGCAGTTCACACAGGATGGCCTAGTGGTCACTGTGCGTGTAAGAGTCGCAAACCTCCCAAGTTATTTCTCTCCTCCAGAGAGATTCGCTAGCAAACGTTAGGTCTATAATAGAACCAGCATTACTCCTGCTGAATGTATATGCAAAGCCGGTGTTGCACAGGACAACATTCAGAACTGAAAAAGCCTCCAGAAGTGCTTGACCTCTTCTATTTGTTTGAGCGCTACCCCACTCCGTAGCCCATGCGTTGAAGTCTCCTGAGATTACTACAGGACTATGATCTCTTACGTCCAGAACCAGGCAATCTAAGAAGTGGACGAATCGCTCGATTGGCTCATTTGGAGGGGCATAACAACTGAAGATATGTATGCGATTAATTTTTGCTCGAACATATCCAGAGAAACCTTGCTGGCTTTCTTGAATGGCCAAGCCAGAGCATGCCCAGATTGCTGCCTTGTTACTATGGTCCCTCACCCATGCAGCATCATCCAAATTTTTGTACTGTTCACAGAGTATTGCGACGTCTGACTTCAGTTCATGTATAGTCTGCCATAGGAGGTCCTGGGCAGCCTCACAGTGGTTTAAGTTTAGCTGAAGTAGCTTCACCTTCTACGTTTGTCGCCCATAACCAACCGCCGTGCTGGGCAATTACCCCTACCGGTGATGTGAGTACCGTTAGCTTCTCCATTCCCTGAGCGGCAGAATGCACACTGCGGTTCCCGTTCACAGCTTTTTGCCTTGTGGCCAGCTCTGCAGCACCTAAAGCAAAGGTTTGATAGGTCAACTTCGCTCTTGCATGTGGTCGCTCTGTGACCTGGTTTCCAACATTTAAAGCATCTCACTGGGCTAACTACATCACGTATACGGCACCTAACCCAGCCTATACGGATTCTGCCAACCTCAACCATTTTACGAGCTATAGCCGTTGGTATTTTGACAACCGCTATCTGCGTACCTCTGTGCGCAGGTCTAAGACTAGTCACGATATTGTCATCGATCATTTTTCCGTCATCGAAGTCCATAGTTATAGCGTTAAAGACCTCTCCCTTTGTTGTTACCTCGTCAATGTCCCATATCTCCAGTGTGCGCTCATCGGAATCAGCAAGAGTCGCAACCTCTATTTTACCGTCAAGGTACGTCTCAATTTTACCGCGCATCGTATCGAGGTTGGCACTATCGCACGCCGACTTTTGTATTTTTAACAGTAGATACCCCTTCTCGGTTTTATGGACCCGGGCCACACTATTACCGACACTCTCCAAGGCAGGATCTATTTTTATTCCTTTTAAAACCTCCGCGAACGAGGCTGGTGGTTTTGATCATTAGTGCGGCGGGTCTCGGAGGCCTTCCGCAGCGCCTCCTCGGTTTTCTCCGGTTTTCTTTTTCGTATGTGTATGTGTATGTGTATGTGTATGTGTATGTGCATGTGTATGTGTATGTGTATGTGTATGTGTATGTGTATGTGTATGTGTATGTGTATGTGTATGTGTATGTGTATGTGTATGTGTATGTGTATGTGTATGTGTATGTGTATGTGTATGTGTATGTGTATGTGTATGTGTATGTGTATGTGTATGTGTATGTGTATGTGTATGTGTATGTGTATGTGTATGTGTATGTGTATGTGTATGTGTATGTGTATGTGTATGTGTATGTGTATGTGTATGTGTATGTGTATGTGTATGTGTATGTGTATGTGTATGTGTATGTGTATGTGTATGTGTATGTGTATGTGTATGTGTATGTGTATGTGTATGTGTATGTGTATGTGTATGTGTATGTGTCTGTGTATGTGTATGTGTATGTGTATGTGTATATGTATGTGTATGTGTATGTGTATGTGTATGTGTATGTGTATGTGTATGTGTATGTGTATGTGTATGTGTATGTGTATGTGTATGTGTATGTGTATGTGTATGTGTATGTGTATGTGTATGTGTATGTGTATGTGTATGTGTATGTGTATGTGTATGTATATGTATATGTGTATGTGTATGTGTATGTGTATGTGTATGTGTATGTGTATGTGTATGTGTATGTGTATGTGTATGTGTATGTGTATGTGTATGTGTATGTGTATGTGTATGTGTATGTGTATGTGTATGTGTATGTGTATGTGTATGTGTATGTGTATGTGTATGTGTATGTGTATGTGTATGTGTATGTGTATGTGTATGTGTATGTGTATGTGTATGTGTATGTGTATGTGTATGTGTATGTGTATGTGTATGTGTATGTGTATGTGTATATGTATGTGTATGTGTATGTGTATGTGTATGTGTATGTGTATGTATATGTGTATGTATATGTGTATGTGTATGTGTATGTGTATGTGTATGTGTATGTGTATGTGTATGTGTATGTGTATGTGTATGTGTATGTGTATGTGTATGTGTATGTGTATGTGTATGTGTATGTGTATGTGTATGTGTATGTGTATGTGCATGTGCATGTGTATGTGTATGTGTATGTGTATGTGTATGTGTATGTGTATGTGTATGTGTATGTGTATGTGTATGTGTATGTATATGTGTATGTGTATGTGTATGTGTATGTGTATGTGTATGTGTATGTGTATGTGTATGTGTATGTGTATGTGTATGTGTATGTGTATATGTATGTGTATGTGTATGTGTATGTGTATGTGTATGTGTATGTGTATGTGTATGTGTATGTGTATGTGTATGTGTATGTGTATGTGTATGTGTATGTGTATGTGTATGTGTATGTGTATGTGTATGTGTATGTGTATGTGTATGTGTATGTATGTGTGTGTGTGTGTGTGTGTGTGTGTGTGTGTGTGTGTGTGTGTGTGTGTGTGTGTGTGTGTGTGTGTGTGTGTGTGTGTGTGTGTTCGTTTGAGTTCGTCCAGAAACCGGGGTGGTTTAGATTCACAAAGAATGCCGGTAGGTGGCCCTGTGATTGCGATGTAGCTTTTTTTTACGATAATTTTTGTTTTAATATTTTTAAGATTTTTCACATATTAGAGCATATAACCTCAAAATTTCACCCCACAACCCCAATCTTTTATAAAATAAAAAAAAAACATAATGATAACTTGACTTTCTGAGAACAATACATATAGTTATGTTTGTGTACCATAGGCTGATGTCGAATTCTGTGGTATTTCACGTACGCATCAATACATACGAAAGGAAGTCACTTGCGGCATAACTTGGCGTTGTTTTGATGTTTCAATTTCTGTTAGCTGTGTTTCGATATTCAATGTATCATATTTGCATGTATTATTCATCGACAAAACATACTGAAATAACGTTTAAGATGCTAAATGAAGTACACTTAAACAGTTACATTGAAAAAAATGTGTAAGGTACTATGTTGAAGTGAATATCTTATATGATCTTCCATGAATTTCAATTATATACATGTGCTATATACATGTGCATTCAATGACAATCAATCTAACCTACTCCTCTGCATCGCATTTGGACCGCTGATCAAGATCCCAATATCGATTTTTCGCCACAAATATATAACGGGGGATTAATAAAGATTGAAAATATTTGCATTCTCACTTCGAATAAGCCACTCATTCATTTCGGTATGCCGCCGCCTAACCGCCCAGCAATAGACATTATTTACAGCGATCTTCAGCGCGAACACAAGTTTGATACGGCCTCTTTCACTACTTTTGTTGTGAATAATGAACAAGTGCTCACTGCTGAACAAAAGGCGGATTTTTTTTTCACGCACCATGCGACAGTGACAAAACATTCCTCATCTCACTGACCCTTGCGCGCATTCGATCACAAAATCATATTGCGTTGGCAATTGCTCCATTTGGCATTTGCTTGATGGTGGATGGACTGCACATTCAGCACTCAAGTTGCCATTGAACGTTCACACAAATCCAGACGCAGCGTACAACATAAAGAAGCATTTCGGCATAACTAAAGTTTTGCAGAAATGCAAAATTATTATCTGGAATGAACGCACTATGACTCACAAGCATTCACTTGTAGCTCTCGATAGAAAGATCTCAACGATAACACCAGATTTTTCGGTAGCGCCCGGTGGTTCCAGACACACATTACCAGTCATTCATCTACGCTTTGTTCAATTCGCATTAAGTTAAATACAAAACAAACATTTATTTCTTTTAGTTTTAAAATTCAACATTTCTTTCAATACTTTACTTTTTTACATTAATAAGAATATGACTGTCATGGAAATGATTTGAGTTTTTTCTTTGTTTGTTATTATTTAATCAAAATGAAAATCGTCCAAATTTGCATCATATATTATTGGTAAGGCGTCACATTCATCTGCTACTCGCTGTCCATCTTCGGTGAACATATGGGTCAGTGGATCCACAGCGTAGAAGCGTCCATTTTAATGAGTAGCCACATCTTCAGTCATTTGATGATCCATTATGAGTTCACTGACCAACTGAGTTCCACACAGTCTTCCCCACACAGCTAATACATATGATAAACACAACCGTCAGACATTTACACACATGCAACAATAGCAATATCTTTTTTGCAATCACATTATTATACTTACCACCAATCTCACGAAAAGTACCCCTCTTTCGACAAATGTGCCAATGACAAGCACCAAATATCGTCCAGCCGTGACCCGAGAATTGAAAGGCGCAGAATAACGAGAAATTGCACTCATTTTAATTTGGGCAACAGCAAATCACACAATGACGAAACGAAAAGATTGAAATGTCTAACTCAATGTTAAATGTCACTTAGTATATAGTTTATTGAAAATTCGAATATCGAAGAAACGATTGCTGATGCTGAATTCACGGAACGGGATTATTTTTTATCCAACTCTAGCCAATCAAATCTTTATATTCAACTATTAGTTTATCGCCTTAAATAATTTAATTTAAAGTTAATATGAGAACCAAAAATTTTGTTTTGCTGCAACTGTTGTGCTATAAATTATTTGATAATTTATAAATTGTGATGTGTGTATAAAACCGAATATTGTGTATTAGTAATTCTCAGACGTACGTTCATTCGATTAAATTAAAATAAAGCCCCAACTAATCGTAAACAAAGCCGAAATTGTAAACAAAAAATACAAAACAACAGAAAACATATCGCACACATCTTAAAACTGTCAACACAAAAACAGTTTTGAGATAAATGCATTTTAATTTTTTTTTAATTGCTAACGCTACTGTGATGCTGAGATTATTCATTATTAGCTTTATAAAATAAATAATCTGAGCATCACAGTAGCGTTAGCAATTTAAAATACATTTATCTCAAAACTGATATTTTGTGTTATGACACTTTTTTAGAGGATGTGCGATATGACTTGCATGAGAACCGTAGACAAATTTTTGAAGTAAAAGTTGGTAAAAAAGCCAGCTTTTTTCTATCTCGGTCCGTGAAGGCACCGTGAACCCGCTAATAGCAAGCAAGCCCAACGTTCGAGCAGGTCTGTTTGGTATAAAATAGGATATTTCTAATTTCTATTTTTCAATCTCGTGATACCTAGGTTACGAAATCGTGTAAAATTTAAAATACACCTGCGTGGCATATAGAACCGAATTAATTGTTTTCAGTGTTACAATCTTGACACCCTCAGCATTTTATGACACCCATTGATCCGGATCAGTTCAAATTTTAGATAGCAAACTCGATCCAAAGTTTGTTTTGGATTACAAGTTTTGATTTGAAATCTAGTGAGTGCCTTTGTGTTGTTTTACGAAACATGAACTGAACCAGATCAGATCATGCGTCAAGAAATACGGCTAATATACCAGAAAGTTTTCCGCATTATTAAGAAAGGTCATGAAATTTTAAACAATATGAAAACGTCAAAATGAAAATCAACCTAGCAACCTCGGAAAATGTACATATGTTTTCCGTACTGTTTCTATAACATTTCCATTTCCTCTAAATTTTAGTATACATATAAAAACAACATTTAGTTTTAAGCAAGAGTCATAATCAGTTATCATTAACAGTTACAACATGTAATTAGTAATTAGTCATCAGAAGTTATTTTAAGTGTTAAGTTTTAAAAGTCAAACATTTTAGTCGTAAATCAAAATGTACATTAAATGTGAAATAGTCATGAATCTAGTAATCATAAACATGTTAATAAACATATTATAATTAATAGTGAAAATTTTGTTTATAACTCCCAATCCTCAAACCGCTCTGTGGCACTATTCTGGTAATTCCCTACAAAATCCGTACATAAATTCCGGTTGCGTGAAATTTTTTTCGTGGAATGTGATTTTGTACTAAACGAGATGTTTATATTCAAGTTCAGTGGAATGGGAATATAAATGCCACTTTTGTGGGATGAGCTGTCAAATTATCTCGTGGCCATATTTGCTAGTGAAATTTAAATAAAACAACGTTAGATTCGATTTTGTGTGGTCATTTTTTTCAATTCAATTTGTATTTTTTCATATTGTGTGCAATCATTTATTGTGTCGTTTTTTTGGAAGTTTGTCCGTTTTAAAAATTCTTTGATGCTAAATTGTATGTTTTGTAGTGTCACGGGGTTGTCTTTATTCAAATAGTTTTGTATCTCGACCAACTGTTGTATTATAAAAGTATTTTCGTTAAAAATTAATTTTGTTATATCTGATGATAAAAGAAACAACGAACTAATAATTAAACTATGATAAAATTTTTAGTATGTGAGTGTGACTTGAGATATGCAGGTTATCGTTTGGACGACATATAACTCCAAAAGTAAAACTTAAATACGAATATTTTGTATTGAGATCATAGCTCATTATATGTTGAAATATAATTTTAATAGTTTTATTTGTGTTATCGCACTTGAATGAAACAGGTGTAGAATCTGAAAAAGATAATATTCAATTCAATGATATTAACGAAAATTAAAATAGTTTACCATTTGTTCCATATATTCTTTATAAACTAAATAGTTCTTCTACCGTCGTCATCGGCATTTTGGGAAAGAGGAACGATTTATTTTTTATTATTTTTGCTTCAGATTTCCTTAAACGTAACCAAAAATATTTTAGACAATGGTAATTTTTTGATTTGAAATTATTTCGGTTTGATTATTTAAAATTAAAATTTTGTTTTTCTGCACTGTTTTTATAGTTTCTTCCATTTTTACTATTTTTTTCATAATTCCGAATCAAAATCATTGCCGATATGAATAGAAAAAATTCCTGATAGTATATTTTCTAGCATACAATGTCACAGTATATTATACTCCAAAGGTGAGAAGTATGTTATTATAGCCCGAGCGAGTTATAGTAAGCGAGGCCTGAGATGCGCTATTATCTCAAGCGTGGTGTATATACTATTTTTTCCACTACTAGTCGTAGAAGGCACACCAACCATTACGGTTTATGTTGATAAGAAAATTAATTTGATAAGGGAAGCACTTGCTCTTTGATAAATAATACTACCTATGTCTCTCTCTCTCTGTGGCACTATATCCCATCAAGGGATTTGGCCGCCTCAAATGAGGTTTCATAATCATATTTTCATTTCGGATAATGAGTGATTAATTCATTGATCCTAAACCAGCCGTGAAAATTTTTCCTTGTCACCACCGGGAATCGAACCCGGGAACCCGGGTTGCTGGAGCAAGCATGCTGACCACTTTGCCACCGGGGCGGCAACCTATGTCGAAGTAGCCCAAATTTTTTCCTTAATTGTAGTAAGCGTAAATTTAAAATGACACTGTATTTTGTTTTGTTATTTGAAGTTTTAATTTTGTTGAGTTAAATTAACATCCAAAGTAAAAAAAAAATGGAAAATGATGATTTCATCGACACGCCACCTGAAATATGTGAGATAGTCGAAAACATAATAGACCAGCTGCTGTCCCAAAAATCGGGGGATATTTATATAGGTTTCAGTGGTTGACACTTAGGCCATTTTTAGCCCATTGTGATACCACACATTCACGCCACATCATTAACCCACTCACCTACTCACACAATTACAGTATACCACCTGCACATTGCAAGCTCCATGTCAACCTGTACGTTGACATGGACGGTGGGTCGGCGTTGAATTCTGCACTCCATCAGAGGGTCTAAGTTGTGTTTATTAACATCGCCGATTGTAATCGATGGTGAAAATTCGATTTGCATCTTGCCATTTATATAAAAACGTATGAAAAATTTAAAATTTGGTGTAATAATAAAAGTGTTATTTTTTTATCAAAATCTATTTTATCAATATGGGGAATAGTCATAATCTGCCTATCCATTTAATCGCATTACATCTAGTATTCGTTTTTCATTATTAACTAGTTGTCAATAATAAAATATTATTAACCACTAGCCGAAAAATTTTGTTTCTCAGGCTACTAAAGTGGAAATTTTTTTTTAATAAATTTTATTTTCTTATTTATCAGCTATGCCAATTTGAAAATTTGCGTGATTTCTGTTATTACGAAATGTCATTGAAGCATACCTAATTTAATTTTTATTTTTTCAGCTAGCTGGGTTTTCCAACTTTTATAATCGTCAATTACCGAAACGAAAAAAATAAAATTTTATTTGTGATGTTTTACACAAATAAAATTTTGATTTTTTATTGTAATTTTCAACCGATAATTTACAGACTTTAGTTCAACGGAGAAATTGCAGCTTCTTGCCTTACAATTGCAAAATTAAATAATTATTAATTTGTATTGGAGTTCGGTGGACCAAGTCATTGCAATGTTAGCGATTATACAAATATATACGCCTCGATTAACTGGTATTGAAAATAAAGAGGCTCCGATTTGAATCCACGACAATACCATGTATACTTTAGTACCTAAAAATTGTAATAAATACATAACATTAATAAATCAAAATATCTCTAAAGTAATAAGGATCCAAAAATATAATAAAAGTTATAAAAAATACGAATATATTATGTATAAATAACAATAATATACAAAATAACCCATAATATTCATTTAATAATCAGATTAAATTTGAATAATAATTCCCAGGAAATTGATTATGTTTCATTTTTTTATGACGTACACATTTCCCGCTTTTATAGAAATGAATTTTTAAGCGGAAAATTCAAAGTACTAAAACAAATGATGTTATTCTTTTAACAAAATAACACAATATCGCGAATGCGTGCATGTGTACTCGTATGTATAGAGAAAAAAAAAATTAATATCGATCTGAGACTCGCTGTAGAATAAAAACTAGGAGAATGGTAAATATTCTAAATGCAAATTAATTGAGCTAAATCTGAATTTAACATAATCCTAATTCCAAAATGTATATTAAAATATTTGCTATATCATAATAATAGCATTATTAATAAGACATACAAATTTTTGTATCTTAAATATGCCAACAATAAGGTAATCAGTTTATAGAAAATATCCTAATTACACCATTATTGTTTATTAATTTTATATTCTTCATCAACACTACATCTGTCTTCCTTGGTTAAATACATACTTCATACTCATATGCCTTAGTTAAAATTCAGTTTGGAAAGTAAGAAATGTTATTTCAGGCAATAACCTTATAGACTTATGTTTTTTATAATTCTACATTCGTTTTCAGAGTTATGAAATAAAATCAATCATAAATTGAAATCGGATGTAAATTGAACGATGGAATAAATTTTACGTTTGATATAAGCATGAACATTTTAACGGTGGATACGTCAGAATACTACATCTAAAAATTTAGATGTTGATATATATCTAAGATATTTCTAATATTAGTATGCGATCCAAACAGCTTTATAAATATTTTAAAATGCGTTCTTTTCGAAATTTATGTAGAATCATGACAATGTCGTTTGGACAAATTTTCTCCTTCTCTAATATTACATGTTCGTTCTGTTTACAATTCAGAGTTTCGGTTCTTCCCATTCAAGTTTTTTTAAAGGGGTGCTTAGGGCAGACGAAACTTTTACTTGTAAAAGGCGACATCCTCGATTCGGCCCGGTCTCCACTTAATTATTTGCTACTCGAATTATAAATACTAGATAATTTTGGAATACCAATTTACATTGAAATACAATTTTAGAATTTATATTTGCTACTATAAATAGAAATACATTAAAAGACTGCTACGCATTTGCCGGGCACAAATATAATGAAATACCAAATATAACCCGAAATACTAATATAACGAAACTAAAACTTTAGGTTAAAATTGTGTCGGGAACCATTAAGTTTTTCATAAGGAATTAAATTACACGTTGTTAATGAACGATGTACCCTTAAATGTTTAATTTTGACGTTTATCTCGCTTATAATTATGAAGGCTTGTACTAATATCTTTTCAAAATATCTGTGATTTTTTTTTATTTGTACAAACTAGGCTTTGTTTTTATATATCTAGAAAAGAAGAGGAATAATTTGGTTAGGAATCATAGTCCAAGTCTATATTTTCAAGGTAGATATTAAAAAAATTTCAATAAAATCACAGGGGTTATTGTCTTATTTAATAGTAAGTCTCAGGCAAGTCCGAAATTACAGTTCTTCACAAAATTATTTGTTCATAGCGAAATGCAATGAAGTTTTAAGAAAAAATTTATTTAATTATAGCTTAAAAGCTAAAACGTGAATAATTTTACGCTCGATCACTAATTATGAACATTTCAATGTAAACTAATTGTTTTAAATTAAATTAACATAAAACAGAAGCCAAATATACATTAACAATTGGGTATTGACTTGCAAGAAGCGTAGTGCAAGAGTACTGTACTCTTGCACTACGCTTCTTGCAAGTCAATAGCCAATTTAAATCATGTTTTTATTGTACTATTGTATATAAATTTTAATTATGTGTTTTATATTATTGTTATGATTTGACTAATTATTTTGTTCGAATTATCCATTGATAATGACCAACGGGTCGAAATATTTGGAAAAGTAATATAATAAAATAAAGTAATTATGAAATCAAAAAATATTGGTCTATAAAATTTCTCTTCTAAAATTTCTCCACTTTTAATCATTTCTCAAAATCTAAAATCCACAAACTATGAAGGAATGTCACAGAGAGTTCAGATGATATTTGCATCACGGAATGTTTCATATTGTCACCTCTAATCGAACTTTAAAAAACTAGAATAAAGTTTTTGATTAATTATAGACAGTACAAGGCATATTCAATTGGATTTATAGCGACTATTAGAGCACGCGTATAAAATATGAGAACTGGAAACTCGAAGCTATCAACAAACTTAGCTGAAGAATCTAAGTACACCAAATTGTCACTAACAAAAGATACATTTTTGTTTTAAAGGTTTTTGACGAAGCAACAGTTTTATTATCAGCAATTTATTTCACAAATCATCGTTTCAGAGCTGGGAGCTAATTATTCAATTATTATAGACTATTTACGTGTCGCATACCATTGAAAAGGTATTGAAGATGTCGCAAATTTAATCATGTAGAATATCGTTTAAAAAGTCTTGGAAAACACAACATGCGTTTGAGCGCTGTTTGCCAATTATTGTACTCAGAAAAAAAAATATGATAAATACGTGATTGCACTTACCATAATATCATCATTGTATGATAAATACAATTATTTAAATGATTGATTTTATCGTACTATGATATTCTTGATCATTATTCGTGATCTTCTTCATAATAATTTTTTTTTTGTGTGATCATCATTGTTATGAATTTATGATGAAAAAGATCAAGAAGAATGATCAAGAATATCATAGTATGATAAAATCAATCATTTACATAATTGTATTTAACATACAATGATGATATTATGGTAAATGCAATCATGTATTTATCATATTTTTTTCTAAGTGTGATTTTTTATAGAATATATATAGGTGACATATTATTGAACAGGTCTTCAAAAATGTCACAAATTTAGCTAAAGCGCCTTAGTACTCAAAATTACCACTATAGTGCTGGGTTTTTTCTCAGTTCGATATAATCTTTTGGTATTATGAACTATCTTGAACCAAGCAACATTTTTGTTACCAGCACTATAGTTCACAAATTCACCGATTTCACGCTGTTTGTTGTCAGTTAATCCTTTAATTTAGTATATAAAATAATAATACAATAAAAGTGCTAGGGGCTGAAACTTCATGAGGTAATCAGAACTTTGGCCCATTAATTTACAACCAGGAAAAATCATGGGAAATGACGAAATATTGCAGATTTATACTCAGAAAGTTTAGCGGAAAACTTCTTATATTTGTCATGAGTCGTTTTGTGCTGAATTTTCTGATCATCAGTTGATATTATAATTTTGTAAACATTTGTAAAGTAAGTTGGTTATTTTGTAAAAATTGGCTCTACGTTATCGTGAAAACTAGAACAGTTTTATTTTTAACATTTTTAGAAATACATTTTTTAGAAAATCAATGAAGAATCAGAATATTTTTCTGAGTGGCGAATTTTTTAATGGAAACTCACTATTTGCATTTTTATTGATTTTTCCGGGTTGGTCATTATATTCCTAGAAAAGTTTTCTTCATAGACACACATATATTTCCTACCAAATTTCAAGTCAAATCAGAACATTTCATTTTTTGTTTTATTTTGTATTATGAAAAATTGTGAAACTGTTTTTTTTGGTTTAATCTTTGCAGTCTGTTCTGGGGCCGAAACAATCCCAACTCTTTCACGGATTATTTGTCACGTCTTATTTTACGGGGTTGCCACAACGAGAACGTACGGCTATAGGCCTGAATTATCTGCACATTGCATAGCTCCATGCCATGCCGGTCTATAATATTGGCATGGAAGATGAGTCGACCCGTGAGTTTTGCACTCCGACTTAAAACTGTAATTTTTACGATGGTGGTAAAATTTCTTCAAAATTTATGATAATCGCACATTGTTTGTTTTTACATTGAAGCGAGGTTGATCTATCACCCAGATAACTCAAAATTTCGTATGTTGTAAGTATATTTTCCTGAATAGTTTTGCTACCAACTTTCTTACAAATTTTGGGCGTTTGTGAATTTTTACACAAAAGTTCTGATTTCCTAGTGAGGTTTCAGGCGTAGCCCTTCTAGTTCTACTTTATTCTGCGGAACAACTTATTCTCTTTTAGTTCCAAGGATTGCAATTTTTACAATAAGTTCCTGCTATATTGAAAGAAGGTATAATTGTTAGTTTCATTGTATTGTTTTCAATTTAATTGTTGAGCAGTAGCAGATTATTTTGATTAGTACAGATTAATACATCAGATTTGGCCCGTGCCTATATACTTCAACATTTCTGTAAGTCATTTTCACCCAGCCACGATTAATCGCATAGAAGTCTATTACATATTACATTATTACAACATTTTAAAGATGTTTCAATATTAAGTATAATAAATGCCTATTTATAAACGTATCTAGTTACGTGATCCGTACCTATTTGTACTGTTTTATGAAATGACAAAAATGAATTAAAGCAACAAATGTCAAGCAAGAAAGTACGAAAAAATATACATAACATAACAAAAATATAAATATATATCAGAAAAGTTCTGAAAATAATACCATCAATCACAAAAATATATAAATGTCAGTATTCCACGCCAAAAAAGTATTTTTTGAAATACTTTTGCAATGAAAAACACTTGTGGCTTCATCGAATTGTTAAAGGTGCTAGAATTATGATTGCAATTTATTCTCTCACGTACGACCGTACCGGGAACGACGGGTTCACGGCCAATTAAATCATGGTTTTGGTTGACTAAAGGGACTTGGGCCCGAAACCTCAAGGGAAACTATTCCGATTACTAATTTTTTAAACTTTAATAAAAGACGTTTAGTTTTATCATTGAAACACTCCCGCCTTCTGTCACTAAGCTTAGATTTATCATATTTATATGCTTTAAATAAATAAAAGCCGTGCTGTTTATTGAAAATTAAATTTTTAACCAAGTTGAATAATTTTATGTGTATTGTTTTCTCAAATAATTTTGCAAAATCATTTAAGATAGAAATCGGACTATAATTAGCAATATAACATCGATCATCCTTTTTTAAACATAGGAATTACATGTGAAAGCTTCCATCTATCAGGGAAACAAGATGTTTTACGATATGATTGAAAATTTTTGTAAGAGGTTTATAAAGAATATCCTTCAAACTTTTTACAAAGAAATTCGGAATTAAATCAGGTCCAGGTCCCTTATTTATTTTTAAATCATTAAGTACCTCAATAACATCTGACTCCGTACCATATAATTCAGAATAGTGATCAGATTTACTTATTAAAATACTAGAATTATTGACACTATAAATACTTTTGGAGTTTTCTGGAAATAAATTCGCGATGGAGGGTTTATCCGAGGAACTACATTGGTTGAGAAACATTGTACACGGAAAATTTATTTCAGTTTTTAATGAATTTGTGTATTTCCAGAATTTTTCGGGTCAGAAAATAATTGGTCCTCAAGAGAACTTCATTGTCAACTTTTTTTCTTAATTGCAAAAAGTATACGGCCACAAGTATTATTATAAGTATGCAACAGTTTTCTAACTTTGTTCTTTGATGTGATCAGTTTAATTAAAGAATCAAAGTACCAAGATGGGAAATGAGATGTTTTAGCTCGAGATCTATTGTGAATGTGTTTATTTATTGAATCAAATAACATTCCGTAAAATACATCAATCATTTCATTGACAGTCATAGTACTAACGAATAGTACGTCCCAATCGATTAAATGTAAGTCTAGCTCAATCAAGTTATTGTAAAGTATGAAAATTAATTGGTTTGCGGAAATGTGCTGACTGAACTTTAATTTTATTTAGTCGAATAGTGATATGAAGTGGAGGATGGAATTGATCAATTTTAGAAAATTGATCAATACTAGAAATGACGTCAATATGCGCTGAGTTAATACTGCTCAAAACTAAATCTAATATCTTATTTTGGTAGTTCTTTACTAAATTAAATTGGGATAATCCGGTAGGTTCAAGAGTGTCAATTAAGTATTCTGCTGTTCGACCTTCATAACACCCAGCATTAATTATATCAAAATAATTCGAATACCACTCAATACACGATAAATTAAAGTCTCCAATTATAAAAAAATTGCAGTTAGAAGGAGCTGAAACTATAAAATCAAATAATGCATCAAAACAATTTTTGTATTCATCAAATTTAACACGAATATTGAAATAGACAACACCCAGAATTAGAAAATCACACTTGTTCAGACCAATTCTTAACAAATGTGCTATCAATGACATTTATTACTATGATGATAACGTAGCTTCAAATAAAACTAATAGGTGGAGCGAATTTGGGTTTACAAGCAATCAATATTCTGCTCCCAGTGATGAATCTTTATTTATTAGATGACTAGCTCATGCGGTTTACTTCTCTCCTTGTTTCTCGCTCCACTTATTAGTTTCAAATAAGTGCGTTATCATCATTAGTAATAAATTATCATGTGCTAAGATTGTACTATTTAAATAATAAAATCAAATATTAATATAGTTCCTCCACCGATATGTATTAATTAGTTTAATAGTTACTGTTATTGATTTTTATTAATCGGTTTTGTTTTATTTTTATTTATTTTATTTCATATTTTATACACAAAGTGTGAAAAACTTAAACTAAGTTACCTGAAATTAAATAATAATTTTTTTTTTGTAACAAAAAGTTATATTTTTAAGATACTAAGCAAACTCAACAAGTAATTTCTTTTATTGGGAGTTCAAACTCATCAGAGCTAAGCTCCAGTTCATCTTGAAAACCCAATTATACCTCTTCCATGAATTCATCACCTGTGTTAAAGTCATTTTCAAAGATAAAATTTTGTAACACGCAAGAAGCTGTTACGGTCTCGTTAATGCGTTGATGACTTGACAGATCAATAAACAAGCATCCGAAATTTACCTTTTAACAAAGTGAAAGTTCGTTCAATACATGATCTTGGGGTAGTTTTTGGGGTGTCTAATTCGTTTTCGACAATCCCCAATCAGAGTTCTATGCTGAAATTTCCGCATTCGCTGAACTGTAGAAAGGTGAGCAGCGAATTGTTGCTTGCATTCATTTCATAACCTAAAATTGAAATATAGTAAACATATTATAGATTTATTTTATTTTTTCCAAATGAATGGGTCTAGTACAAAGTGAAACCATCCATTCCAGCCGTGATAACCTCTTAGAAATATGTTAGGAGTTTAGGACAAACAACTTTTAATGGCATAATGTGATATATAACTTTTGAATATTACACCCAGTGGTCCCCTAGATTTTCCGGAAAATGCATGTTTTTCAATTGGATTTGGTCTAGTACAACCTTTAGGCCTTAAATTAACAAAGTTGCGGACCTTGGAAACCCTAAGGCTATGGACATTTTTTTTCTTTTCAACGGAACCAATACATTTTCCGTGTCACTTATATTCGAATAGCGGGAACTTTCACGATCAGCGGGTTGTCATACTCACTCTATAGATTGCTATAGGAGTCCAGGACTTGTATAAATCATCAAATTTGCGGACCTATTAAAAGCTAAATCTTGAGAATCTTTCTACTTTTCAACGGAACCAATACATTCCCGTGTCACGTATATTCGAATAGCGGGAATTCCCACGAACTATATATCTTGTCATAAATTGGCCAACAGGGCACAGAAACTATTAGCATTGACAAATCGGTGAACCTTTTAATAGAAGTACACTGGGATGGGTAATGGGTAAACTAATTTTCATTGCTCAACTTTGTTAATAATCATAATACGCGCACTTAATCTTCACTTTTAAATTGAATTATAAATATTGTTGTTGGTTTTAGGACAAGTTAGGACAAACTTCACATCCGTATTATAAAACTTGTAATCATCCTCATAATCATTATAAAACACTTTAATTTGACGGTTGTCTAGCACCATTTGCAGTTTTTAGACCTTCTGAACAGCTGTCCAAAGTTTCACGGTAGTAAATGATAGTGTAGAGCCATGTAAAAAAAGTAAAATTGCATAATTACGCTTGACCTGCGTGTCATATTTTTCGCTAAATTCGACAAGAAGCTATTGGACAAAAATTAAACTGAAAAACCGTCTCATTTTCAAATTCTTTACAAAATTCAGAATTTGAATTTGGGAAAAAATAATTGGGGAAGTTCACTGATAGTGAACTAATATTGAGTAATATTAGTACATTTTTGTTTTCAGAATCAGGAAGCAAACGAAATTTCAATTAGTAACTTAGTTTTATTTTAAGGTTGCATTTAAAAAATATACAGATGAACTTAAAACTAAGGCTTTCAAGTTATTAGTATTAGTATTTGTAAACTATTTTAGTATAATTTGTTTTATTTGTAGTAATAATTGTTAAATGTTCTCATAATTTTTTTATCGTATTAAGTATATAAATAATAAAACTATCTATGTATTCGTGTTTAAATTATTAATTATCCCTTATCATTTAATTGGTATCAAACCGTTAGTAAATTCAATTTCCACCACATCTTTTTACCCAGCAACGTTTGAAATCATTCGGAGAGCTGACAATTATTAAAGAAAATTAGCTTTTCCACATCTTGAAAAAATGTACAATGTCATTGCCTAGAAAGAAAACATCCCAAATTGAGTATTCCATTTAAAAAATATACAAAACTCATCTTTCTATTTTCAACAATAAAATAAACAAATGCGAAAGAAATTAATTCCTTGGAAGTCGAGAGTATCATGATTTTTGTTTTTTGCTGTGCGTGTGTGTGTCAAACAATGCCAATTGTAAATTTTATAAGTAAAACAAAAGTATATAATACATTTTCTTTTATTTATTTACAGATTCAAATGATTAAAATAAATTTCGAAATACGATTTTAAGGAAAGGAAGAGGAAAATTTGAATGATGTACGTTTAAAAAAAAACAGAAACTAAAAAAAACAATTCGGTTGGAAAATACATATTTCTATTTATTTTATTTACAAAAACAAAACTATACTACATATATTCATAAACAAAATAATTACATCAAGTAGTTTAAATATATGTACCTACTTAACTTAAATTAAATCTTAATTTAAAACTGTACACATTTCATACCAAATTTTTTATTGTTTCAATTTTCCAATTTGTACTAATACTAATTTTTATTTTTATTAATTATTTATAAATTATTATTTTTTCCCTCTGTGCAGAATTTTCAATGTAGAGAAATGTAAAATATCTGCTGTGTTGAGTTGTTCTCTTTCTACGTTTTTTAAAAGCACTAACAGCAAAAGACAGCATAAAACAAATTGTAAAAAAAATCTACAAAATAATAAAACCTGAAACGCAATTAAATTAACGAAGAATCAAGGTAAGTCTTTTTTCTTTATATTTTGTATTATAAAGGTATTCGCTCTTGTCTGTATGTATGTACGTACGTACGTACGTACTATGTAGTATAAATATTTTCTTAATACACACACATAGCTAGTATACATATACAGCTTAGCTCCATGTTCTTTAAAAACTAAAATTAAATTTTAAATAAAAATAATGGAAGGAAATCAAATTGAATCACAATATAAACGTAAATAAAAATGATGAAATAAAAATAATAGGAAAATCGATATAGAATCTTTTTTGGGAAATTGTAAAACGAATACCAGAGAAAAGTAAATGGAGTTTTGCTGTCAAAATGTTTTTCCGACTTTACTGTTTTTCATATTATTTTAAATTTAAATTCAATCAAGATTTTATGGTACTTGAAGTTTTATAGTAGCTACACTGTAATGCTATTTTATATTCTAAAAATATTTTTCCTAAGTAAAGATTTACTTAAGGTTTTCTATGCAGGTGTGGAAGGTAAGGTTTAAGGATTTTTAGAATGTTTTCATTTAAATATCATTAAAATAAAACATTTGCTTTTAGTAATACTCTCCAAATCGTCAAAAAATAGGCAGTTTTATTGAAAAATTTACACCACAAAATATACATTAAATCTCATATTAAAATTCTAAAATCGTAAAATACATACAAAATAATAAAATTTAACCGAAACCATTTATTCTCCGATAAGAGAATTGTGTATTGCTCAACGAGCGGTTATTGCTCATGATCCTAATTCGAATATTATGTAAATCGAATATCTAAAAAACTATTACGCACAAGTTAAACATGATACTATATTTCTACTACAACGAATTATGATGGACAACTAATAACTCTAATTTCCATGTCCACTCACAGAAGTAAAAGTGATCGGAAGATATACGTTTAGCAAATATTAATGGAGTATTGTAATGTATGATGCTTTCAAAAGCTTCCACCGTGCTAATCTTCATAAAAAAGTATTGTACCCTTCTTTGTAGTTAGGAGTTCTTCCATCGATGTTCCATTTGCTGTTGGCTCTGTTGATTAACAATTAGGTTATGGTTTTGTTATTCAAATCTTATCAATGATCATTAAATACACTAGCACAAAAGGTTTTAGCATAGACGAAAATAATATTAAAGATACGTCTCAATACGAATGAAAAATAAGATTCGAATTTAACGGGTGGTGTTAATACCATTTCCGTGTAGTGTGGCTCGTCGCTCAATATTACTCGGCTGTTTTGTTATTCTGATTAAATCACTAATTCTGATAGTGGCGCACCAGTTAAATGTTTTATATGAAATCTATAGGAATCAATCGCACATTTTAGTGGGAAAAAATATTCGATATAATTTTTTCCGTTCAAATCAAAATGGACGTATGCGGCCAAAACTGCTACACAAATTTTGAGCATGCAACCCACTTAAAACTAAATAAATTTAGACAAAATTTTATCAGTACATATGGAGGTACAGATAAAATTGTTTTGATTTTATTTAGAAAGATTCAATCAAATTCTTTTATACATATTTATATGTTTTACTGAAAAACGAATGGATGCCTTGACTTATGTACATATATAATTTGAATATATTTATTTTATAATATATATACATGATCCAACTTTTTTATATTTGGAATCAAATAAGTCAGTATTCGGAACCAGCTATAATAATGACCATGTTATTTATAGATTTTTGAACATCTTTAAAATAAAAATATTTGTTTATTGAACTCAAAATTAAATATTTCATTCAAATTTAAAACACAAATGGCAACAAATTAACACAAATTGACAATAAAATAAATCAAAGTTGACATACGTCTGCTAAGATTAAAAAAATATTAAATGTTGACCGTACGTTTTTCTAGCATTTACAAGAAATTGTATCGAATATTTTTTTTCCACTAAAATGTGCGCTTGGTTCCTTTACTGTTCTCACAATCAAAGAAAAATCAATGCAAACTTGATTAAATATATTAATTTATTCCGTGAACATATTTAACTTGCGTATAAATATTTAAATGGCCAATTTTAATTGAATTACTTTTTAGCTAATCGTGAAATATTTCCATGGAATAAAATATATTTAATCAAATTTGCGTTGAGTTTTTTCTGATTACGAAAACAGATTTTGCATAAAACAATTAATTGGCGCACAACTAACAGGCCATTAGTAACTTTTCTATGCACCGGTCATACTCATAAGTTGTTTAGTTATGTTCGTATTTTCTATGAGACGAATAGCCTTGGCGTCCGTACGCTTGTTTTTTCATTGTTCAAGACAGATTGCGAATTTTTTAATTTGTCTTTTGAGATTCTAAATATTTTCAAATCCCTGTTGATGTCGCTGTTTCTAATGTACCAATGAGCGCTGACAGGGAACATCAGTACTTTATTTTAAAATCGTTGGATATTTTCTAGAAGTTATTCGTGTATAGATAAGGGAGCACTTTCCCGGCAACCACTTAATTTTTTTGAAGTTTAATTCCGATTCGTCATGCCACGATACTCCGCAATATTAATTTTTTAACAAATGCTAACAATATAAACAATATATTAGAATTCACAAATACCGAAGTAATAAATTGTATAATAAAGCAGGCTTAAAGTTTTTCAATTTATCCAAGTTTACACAACAAAAAAGTTACCATAATTAAAATTTGAGTTAAAAACATTTTATAGCAACATTGGCTAAAAACCCCTGTAAAGTGTTTCTTGTTCATAATTCGGTTCTTCTTTTTCATGTGCAACTTATAACTTGTTAATTCCTTCATTTTTGCCGTAAAAAAATGTTGATGTGTATAAATCGGCTTTTAGCAATATTTAATGAAAGAAAGGGAAAGTGGAAATTCAATTATTTTATGACTAATATTTATGCAGCATGTTCTTTGAATTTGAAAAAAATGTCAATTTTCTTGTGTCAAAAGATCTTACGTGGATTAACCACGATTGTCCACCATAATTGCATTTTTTTCTAGATTATTTGAAGTTTATCAAGCATTGAAGATAACATGCGTACAACACTTTCTTCTCCTATGGTACAATCAATTTTCTGAAAAACGCAAAACAATTTAAAAAAAAATTGCAGTCACTCATTGAAATTTACCATTGTAGTTGTCACGATGACGTGAAAACCCCCATTACATAGAACATGAAAAAATTGATATATGTATTTACCTTGTGGTAGTAATTTGGTTTTGTTCAATCAGGGCGAAGATCATGAAATCCGTCCGGAAAATCAATTGTTTCAAAATATTTCAATGGAAAAACACAAAACTGGTCATAGTTGGCTTAGATATTTGTATGAAAACACCAATAATTGGTGCTGTTTACACGATGTTAACATTGCAACGCAACACTACAACTTGTCACTTTTAAGATAAGATTTCTGTTCATTTTTATTTCGTATATATCAATAAAAGAAATTGATGTTTTGTAGGCAGTATTGAATGGTAAAAATACAAATTTGAAATAAAATCAGTTTACAGAAAACAAAAAACGAACCCCAATACATTTTGTTATTGTTTTGTCTTTGTATTTGTAAATTGCAACTCGTCGCTCACTTAAATTTATGTTGAAAAAGTGCAACAAGAATATTTCCGTTTCAACAAATTTATAAGCAAAGCGAGGAAATTTTGTGTTGCAGTTGCAACTCGTATAAACAACACCATTGAAAAAGTTTAACGGCAACATTGTAATCAATAACTATTTTATAATCGAATCTCTACCGGTAGAAATTGAATTTGGAAAATATTCTAGTAGATTAGTCATTGCTCTTAAAATATTATAAAAATTTCATTTATATAATAGCGTACATCCACTATAGTAATTTAAATACTTTAATCGAATATGTTTGAAAATATTTTTCAATCCGTTAAAATTATCCGGTCGTACTTCATTATCCCGCCAACAATTCGTGACCTTAGAACTATACTGTTGTCACTAACATTTTTTACAAATTTGAGTTATATATTTGGGAATACTAATTAGCTCGCGCTCTTTCCGATTTTGTACTCAAAATTACGTTATCTCTTTTCGTTTTCAAAATAGAATATGAAAAAGTGTTGTAAGTACACTATTTGTGAGGTAATAATTATTTTTATTGAGCAAACAAAGTTGTATCTACCAGTTAGAGTTTTGTGATTCCAATAAAAAAATGTATATGTTGTAGATACAATTTTGTAATTATAAAACTAGTAGAAACTACTTTATTTTTCTCTTTCTTTCATCTTCAAAAGCAGATAGAATTTTGTACCGCTAAAAATTCTCTTGACAGTTAGTTTAATTGTGGTGCTCTTGCCGAATGGATGTGAAATTTCACGGTAAGTTCGTTATATTTTTTATATTACTTATATTGATTTTAAATAATAGGAATTAAATTCTAGATAAACGAAAGCAATGTCTGATTCAGAAATTTTAGTATACGTACCAGAAAAGCAGAATAATAATAACGATGCTAATTGTTTATGGGAAAATGAGTTCTGTATATTAGAGAACGTTGTAATAGAGGAAGTCAATATTCAAGATAATTCGAGTTTTTCTGGACTAACGCAACCATTATCACCTAGAAATAGTACACAATTTAACAGTGAAATTGAATTGGAACAAAGTGTTGTAGATTCAGAACAGCTCCCGCCAAAAAAGCTCGTAAAAGAAAACGAAATCCGAAGCTGTGGAAAAGTTCAATAAGAAAGAAAAATTGTCAATTTGGGAAGAATATATCAGCGCTCGTGGAAAGTTTAACCCGTCGAGGAAAATAATAAATAAAAATGATTGTCTACGGGGTTGAAAATATTCATGTTCGCAAAAAATATCGAATTTTGAGAGGCAGGACCAATTTAATGCGTTTTACAGACTAGACATGCAACGCAAACGATATTTTATCTTAAAAACCACAGCTCGCAATTTGACGGAGAGGAAAACTACAAAAAAAGATCAGTCCCGCCGAACCTATAGCTTTTGCTATTATATGGATTCGTCATGTCGTATGCAAACAATTTTACACCGGGACATTTAACATTTCTCAAACACCAGTGTATACGGCTCATCAAAATAAGTGCTCCCAAACAGGGACAGCACAGATTGACATGAAAAAAAATTAAGTGTGCTTTAGACCACACTACTGAAGTAAAACTTAGCCGTTTATGTGTGATGCCAACCTAGCCGTTTATGTAAGTATAAGAGGTAACCTTGTAACTTGGTAACTTTTTCAAGGCCAACTAGTCGTAATAGATAATGTTTATTTGTGTAACAAAATGGGCAAAAAAATCATTTATGAAATCTCTTCGCATAGTAAAAATGGCCTTGAAATATTTTTTATTTCATTTATGTTTGTGTAGTGTGGTTTCATCGAAAATTTGTTTAAGTCGCATTAAAACCTGTATCATAGGCAAACGGGGAAAGAAACGAAGAAAGAATCGGTTTCTATGATACCTCGTGTGGAATGGAGCTATAATATAGAAAAAAATACATATATAAAATATATCACACGGACGAATTTTTTTTGGTCACCCTGTGCGTTCTGGAGTGAGTAAGTGAGTGAGTGACATATAGATGTTAAAATATAGAAAAAAAAAATTTTTTGGTCACCCTGTGCGTTCTTGAGTGAGTCAGTCAGTGACATTTTCCAATTTTTCAATTTTCCAATTTACCAGTTTTCCATTTTAACAATTTTCGTATTTTCATATTTTCATATTTTCCTATTTTCCAAGTTTCCAATTTTCCATTTACCTATTTGCCAATTTTCCAATTTTCCGATGGTTCAAATTTCGAAATTTTCCAATTTTCCATTTATCAATTTTCCAATTTTCCTATATTCTTATTTTCCAATTTTTTTAACCAATTATTAAAATAAAATGGTATCAACTAATGTTCCACCTAGGGATTTATGAATTGTCATGGCACATCCTGATACTAAAGGAAAATGATTTCGTTTTGCGTTTATTGTTTCGTTCGCCTCGTTCGATTACACTTTTCGTAACGCATTTGCCAGCTTAGTCCCCAAGTCAAGCGTGCCTAAAGAAGTTTTACTTCAAAAAAAATCAAAAAAATACCACAGGACAAAATCGACGAAATTATTGCTCATATCAACTCTTTCCCAAGAATCGAGTCACATTATTGTCGGGCAAAGACGAGTCGCCAATATTTAGAGCCAAATCTTAATATAACAAAGATGTATGAATTACACAGCGACTGTACTAGCGATCCTGTGAAAGAAAGCTTCTACAGAAATATGTTTTGTACAAGATTTGACATCGGTTTTCAACATCCAAAATCAGATAGATGTGGTGCTTGTGAAAAATATAAGATCGCAGGCAGAGACAATTTGATGACTGATTTGATGATTGCAGAAAAAGAAAATCACTATACGTTAAAATTAGAAATGAGGGAATCGAAGGAATGTGATAAACAGAGTGGTATTCCGATTCTCAGCTTCGATCTTCAAAACGTGCTAAACTGTCCTAGAGCTGAAATTGGACCAATGTTTTACTTATCAAAGCTGAATATTTACAATTTGACGGCCCACTTGTCGAGTACAAGAAAAACTTATTGTTGTATGTATTTGGACAGAATATACATCAGGGCGAAGCGGTAATGATCTGGCATCGGCGCTGGTGAAAATTTTAAATAGAGTTTTTGAAGACAATAGCGATATCATTGATTTAATTACATGGAGTGACTCGTGTGTGCCGCAAAATAGAAACTCCATCATGTCAACAGCCATTTTAAGTGTAATGAACCATTATCCGCAAATTAATTCAATCTGCATGAAATATTCTGTTGCTGGACATGGTGCAATACAGGAAGTGGACAATATTCACAGCAGTATTGAAAAAGTTTTAGCCGTTAATGAGTATTTCTCGCCAATGGGGCTCATACGACTATTGAAAATGGTAAACCGTAGAAACCATCTCATAATCATGCAAATGAATGCAACCGATTTTATGGACTTCGGTTCTTTCGGTAAAATGGTTCTTGATTTTTCAAAAGTTCCATTTACGCAATTAAAATTGCTGAAATTTACCACACAACAGTATAAAATCCAATATTCTCTGGACTACAAACAGTCCGAGTTAATTGCTCAAAGTATAAGGCGTACAGAAAGAAATACTAAAAAATCGGATATAGCTTTGCTTACAACTGAACTACTTCCACTGAAGAAAAAGGCTGAATTGTCAGATACGAAGAAGCAGCACATTCAGGCCATGTTCCAATATACGTCGCCAAATGATATCAGTTATTACAAAGTAATTTTAAATTTGGATGGGCCTGATGAACTAAATATTTCCACCACCCCCACTACAAGTCAACTAAAACCAGCAGCCTCAAATAAACGGCCAAAAAATCGGAAGCAAAATGCTAAAATGTAGTGTACCTAAAAAAATTATTAATTGTGATATGAAGACTGAATTATTTTAAATATTTTATTAGTTATTTTTAAGTAGAACTTGAATTGTTATTGTTTATTATACTAAATTTGAATTATTCAACAAATAAATTTTATAATTTTTGAAAAAATCGTATTTTTTATTTAATAGTTTGTAAGTAAAAAGTGGTATCTGATGATTATTTTGAATAAGGTATAGTACTGTGTAACAAAATTGTATGTGTCAGTTAGAATTGTGTTATTCGTTTGATAATGTAGTTATGATTCAGTAACAAAAGTGTATCTCCAAATTATTAATCAAATGTTTCCTAATTGATACTTTATTAAATAGTATTTGTTAGAAAACTAGATCTATAATTGTATTATAAATCGGCCCCCAGATTTGTTTTTGTAATGGTTGTAACGACGATAGTTATGAGATTTTGAATTTTTGAACTTGGATTTCTCCAAACTATACTACCATCAGATACCATAGTATGGTTCTAAGGTCGCGAATTATTGTGATACCGTAAAGGATATATGTACGCCTATTTCTGCAAAAACAAGCATAAACGCTAGCCAAATCGTCTTTTTTTATTCGTCACTAAAGTCAGGAGGAGTAAAAATTACGAACAAATTGTGATTTCCAAAAATTGGTGTGCGTGAAAAAAAAAATTTGATGGAATTGATTGAAATTTTGTGACCAATAAAACAATGAAACATCAAAATATGCATCAACAGTACATAGATTTTTCGAGTCAATGAACATCACATTAATGTAAACTAGGACTCTAGTTAATTAGCAGAGAAAAAATTAAAATCTGAGAAAATTTGATTTATAAGGAGGTTAAAATGAAGCAACATAAATCGTAATTTCCAATAAACAAAGAAGCATCAAACCATTATTACTATGAAAGAAAATTGAAATCATTTATTTAATTTAAATACATAAATTTATTTTAAACAACACACAATAAGCCTAAAAGCTTATAAATATTATGTTACAGAAACATGTACGTATGTAGAATTTATGGAATGTGGAAATCGGTAAACTCAATATGAAAAGTAATAATAATAAAAGTAATAAAAATAATGATAGAAACAAGAAAAAATAATAAAAATGAAAGAATGTTAAAACTTGGTAACACAAATATCCAAAGATATTGAAAAATGCAAATATCCTTGGAACTCGGAAATGATAGATATATCAGATTTTGCTTGACAACCCACACACCTTATACATACAATGAGTTGTAGTAACCTATGTACAATAATTTCGGTAAATAATCGGTTGTAGCCCATAAGCTTGGAATATTCTTGTAGGTTTTACTACAATTTAAATCAATTAACTTCTAATACAATAGGACCAACACAGTTGTTCCTATTTCTTTATAGGTACGATGTCCTGTCCGGTAGGCAGAATGAAAATGATCTAATAAATGAAAACTGTTATAGATTAAACCGCGGTCGGTAAACTGCAATTTTAAAATTTTTCAAAAATTTTAAAAATAATTTCACGGGAGTATACTAATAGGCTGCTAATCGAATACGGCTGAGGGTTTATAATTTTAGGAAGCGGAATCAGATTCATTATTCTCATTCATCAGGAAAATATGATGTTGTGATAATATTGTTACGAATTTTAGGCGTTCGAAAGATATTGTACAAACATTATTTAATCCGCCAAACCAGAATCGGGTGGAACAGTTTAACAATGAAGAACGCACCATTGCCATCATGTCCACGACGAAAAGTAAAGCGCGCAAGGTCTAGAAAAGATCGAGGTCGAGGCAGTACAAAGACCTTGCTCAACCATTGGACCAAGTACATATTACTATAGGTTACTGAATCCTTGTATGTATAGATAAATGGATTTTTCAAAAATGCTGGAAAAGCCGCAAAGTAATAATCATCAAAAAGGGACGGTGGTAGAGACCACACCGATCCCAAAGCATACTGGCCAATCATACTACCTCCAGCCTTGAGTAGATTACTTCATAAATTGATTACCAGCAAACTGTTGAACATATTCAAGGGTAGCGGAAGGTATAGTGATAAGGAGTCCTGAAAAATATGTCTTATGAGTATTCCTAACACAATCTGTGGTGGTCTACTACAATAGAGAGTTGAGAAAAATAAACTGTCTATCTTTATTCGATCATAAAGAGCTAGTTTTCTAACCGATCACTGGTGTGCCAAACCATGACACGCTATTCACAAGCCTCTATCTTGAGTCTGCACCTTTGGAATATAGTTTTCAACAGTATGATGCATACAACAGGATGAAGTAGCATTCGTCGACGACAAGGTTGGGCCCTTTCCGGCAATTCAAGACTGAGCATTTAGAAGAAAGCGCAGAATGCCATAGACATCAGTAAAATTATCGTTAGAATTTGATTGATTGATTGATTGATTGATCGATTTTGATTGATTGATTAGAATGTACGGCCAAGACTAAGCAGGGATCCCGGATACGCCGGGCCTACCGTACACCCCTTTTACATATAACAAGATGGAGGGATAGGAAAGGTTGTTAGATATGATAGACTTGACCCGGTTACAGACACCTAAGTAGTCAATAGTTAGTAAATTGATAAGCACAAGACAGCACAATTATTTTTGGTTTTATGGTATAAAAGTTCGGCAATCAGCATCTTGAAAAAAATTTAATAATTAATTAAGTACTCATATATAGTAGTACCCATACATTTCCTGCAATAAAACTTTATTATTATGAGTTTCATTTTCAATAAACTAAATAGTTCAATTTTCCATAAACTAAATTAAACTGGTTCCCCAAAAACATACTAAATCATGTAAACTTAAACCAATCCAGAAATCCCCTAATATTATTAAAGAATAAAAAAGCAAATTATCTTTCAGTCTTCCACAGGCTTTGAAATCTGCTGAATGTATTTATTTCTAATAAAATAATTTGATTAATAATGGTATTAATTAAAATACTGTAAAAGACAAACAGTCACTACCACCCCTGCCATAATTATGCATATTTTTTTAAATAAAAATATTGTAAAACAACATCCAGCTTCAAAAGCAGCTAATCTAGAATCGATGAGGTCAAACATAATTTTTGACACAGTTCTAGAATCCCATTGCCAAAACAAATTAACAGAATTATACTATTAAGGTAATCAAGAATCTGTAAGATGAGAGAAACAATAACAAGTACAGCTGTATAGAAAACCCAATAACCAAATAACCCAACCAATAGAGCCGACTTAAAACTTATATACAATTAAATTAAATTTTAATTTAAAATAAAAGAAAGTTAGCATTTAATCAAATTAGAGTTTTATCCAGAGTTCAAATTTGAAACTCAATTAATAATGGAGATACATTATATTTCTGACGACGGCAATTATCTATTTAACGCAGTTCTTCATCAGCTGCCACGTTTGACAATTTTACATCAAACCAACTTCGATCTGAAACCAACATTATATCTCAAACCCAGACAATCTGTAAGCATTTATCCCCACATTGTTAGATTCCTGTTCAACAATCTAACACACAAATGAAATCACCACATTATTAGAAACCCAGCTAATATTAAGGTATGTTACCCAAAGTAATACTTAATCAACTGACCATGGCACATTATTAAAATCTAATTTACGATCCTCAATCCTAATCGAATTAAAGTAATTAGCCATAAATAAATTTTCAAATATTTAGGCGGATCTCAAAAAGGCTGGATTTTGGGGCGCGGAATGCCTAAGAAATAAAATTTCATTAGTGTGAATGATTAAATTTTATATACCATTTCTTCCAACCTCAAAACCTTATGTCCATAAACACATATACCTAAATACACACATACATATATACCCACACTGCAGATTACACCTGTTCAGATTCAAACACGAAGACAAGCCAAATTGCGGAGAATGTAGAGCACGTATTATCCGAGTGTTCACTATTTAGTGAGGACAGAAACAGTATCTGTGCACGTGGAGTCCAACAACACCGGAAAATATACTCGAGTTTATACTGACATCCGAAGATGGGTGGAACGCCGTAAGCGGCAGTGTATGAATAGCGTGGTTTATCGGGGGTGGTGGTTTAGTCAGCAATCTGACGCTCTCCCGTGCTTGATATATGGTTCATACGTGAGGCCTATCGAAGACACACATACATACATACATATACATTCATGTACATACATATATAATACAATTATATATACATGCACGTACACATACATACATACATATACAAACACATACATACACTTATACATATACACACATACGCACACATATACATATATACACATATTCCAATATATATATATATATACATACATATACATACATACACACATATATATATATATATATATACATATATATACATATATATATATATATATATATATATATATACATACATATACATACACATATACATATATACATACATACATACACACATACACACATATATATATATATATATATATATATATATATATATACACACACATATATATATATATATACATATATACATATACACACATATATACACACATATATATATACACACATACATACACACATACATACATATATATACATACATATATATACACATATACACACCTATATACATATACATACATACATACACATACATACATACATACCTACATACAAGCATATATAGATACACACATACACACAATAAAGCTCCTGACACAGATAACATTCCAAATATTGCGTTAAAGTCGGCGGTTAAATCATACCCAAACTTATTCCCGGAAGTATATATGTATGTATTGCATGCTTAATTGAAGGGGTGTTCCCTAGTAAATGGAAGGAACAGAGACTGGTATTATTGCCAAAAGGAGACAAACCACCAGGTGAGTCGTTCTCCTGGCATCCAGTCTGAGTACGGCAATCAAAACCCTAGAGAGACTTGTATGTGACCGGTTGCAAGATGCTATAGTTAGAGCAGGAAATCAGGCAGAGCATCAGTATGGCTTTTGAAAGGCGCGCTCAACAGTGGATGGGATTAAAGATGTTGTAGATATGGCGCACCAGGCAATATCCGGTTGTCTATGGCTATGGTAGTAAAAATACTGTGCCATAGTTACATTGAACGTGAAAAACGCATTCAATACAGCAAATTGGAGCTGCATGTTTAACTCACTTACACGGATGAA
The DNA here is from genome assembly GCA_932526605.1 of Nephrotoma flavescens. NCBI lineage: Eukaryota > Metazoa > Arthropoda > Insecta > Diptera > Tipulidae > Nephrotoma > Nephrotoma flavescens. The sequence continues at coordinate 145,697,402 of OW052220.1, forward strand.
GATACCAAAGTACCTACTGAGACTAGTTTCCAACTACTTTAGCGATAGGGTCCTGATTTACGATACTGAGGAGGGAAGAAAACTTACGAAGTTACTGGTGGAGTTCCTCAGGGATCAGTGTTTGGTCCTACGCTCTGGAATGTGATGTACAATGGTGTATTTCAACTGCCCGTACTAAGTGATTCGCAGGTAATTGGGTTTGGGGACGATATCGCAGTTGTAGTTATCGCAAAACACAGAGAGGAGGTTGTGGGGATCTGTAATGAGACGGATAGACTTATTCGACAGTGGTTAACATCTGCCAGGCTGCAACTAGCAGAACATAAAACAGAAGCTGATCTTATTACTATCAGAAAAGTAATGGAGAGCGTAACCTTAGAGATTGAATTGTTAGCAAATTGTTAGCCAACCATCCATTCGGTACCTAGGGGTAATGATCAATGCCAGATTATCATATAAGACACATTTCATTACCTCCAGCGAGCGAGCAAGGAGAGTTAATGGGACGGAGATGAACAGCAGAGTTTTGCCGCCAACTTCTTTACTTCTATGATGTATAAGGCGCCAATTTGGATCGACGAGATGCTAAGGACCGTGTCAGAAGGACTGCCTGAGTTCTTGCGAGAATGCTCCCAATAGATCTAGTGGCCAAGGAGCGCCAAACCACGTACCTGCGCCGTGCTCAAGGAACATAAGCAGAGAATCACCAATTAGCACGGGCTGAGACAATCACTGTATGGCAAGTAAGATGGAGTGAGTCGACGAATGGTAGATGGACTCATGTCCTTATTCCCTCCATCGAGGCATGGCTAAACAGGCAGCACGGAGAAGTGGATTATCATCTTACGCAGTTTCTAACGGCCCATGTTTGCTTTAGATCAAACCTGTTTAGGTTGAAACACAAAGAGTCAGCAGATTAATCTTTATACATCGAAGTAACTGAGAATGTAGAGCACATAGTATTCAAGTTACCACGATTTACTGAGTAGGGAATCAGTATCTGTGTTTGATATATGTGTTCAAACGTGAAGCCTAACGAAGTTTCCTCTACACAAAAAAAAAAAAAAAAAAAAAAAAAAAAAAAAAAACATACATACATAGACACATACATACATATATACATGCACACACACCTTACATACATACACATAACTACATACATATAAACCTATAAAACATGCACATAAACCTATAAAACAGAATAAAGCATCCATTCATCTGTATACATAAGTATGTTTCCCCACTTATACATATCTACACCTATACCAATTTAATCAGAATTTTATATTACATAAATTAATACCTGCAGCATTCAATAAACCCATTTAATTCAACTCCCGGGGTCGATGATACAACACATACTCCAACAGACCAATAAGCAAATACAATATTTACTACCACATTTCTAAAAGAGTTAATCATTTTATTATCTAACTGATACACCACTGATGTAAGCAATTACATCTTTGAACAGTACCATTTACAACTGGTAACAATATTTCCCGGTAACTTTATAAATTTCCTCCACCTATATTTCAATAATCTCTCTAAGCCTAACAAATGACATAAGCCGACTTAAACTTATATACAATTAAATTAAAACTTAAATTAAAAAAATTAAACAAGATAAAAGAAGGTTAGCATTCAATAAAATTAGAGTTTTATCCAAAGTTCAAATTTGAAATTCAATTAATAATGGAGATACATTATATTTCTGGCGACGGCAATTGTCTATTTAACGCAGTTCTTCATCAGCTGAAACTACACGATCCACGTTTTGACAATTTTACATCAAATCAACTTCGATCTGAAACCGTCGATTATATCTCAAACCCAGACAATCTGGAAGCATTTATCCCCACATTGTTAGATTCCTGTTCAATAATCTATCACACAAATGAAATTACCACATTATCAGAAACCCAGCTAATATTAAGGTATGTTACCCAAAGTAATACTTAAACAAAATGGTTGTGGCATATTATTAAAATCTATATCCTCAATCCTATTCCAATTAAGGAAATTAATTAGAATTAATCTTTAGATATTTAGCGGATCTCAAAAAGGATGGATTTTGGGGCGGCGCGGAATGCCTATCAGCTATATCCAATGTCAAAAATATTAGAATTAAGATACATCAAGACGGAGAACAAAACACAACCATTTTCATGCCTATCACCAATAATCCCGATATGGAGATTAATTTGCGGTACACCGGAACACACTACGACAGCCTTGTGCCCCAACAACTCCTACTACGCCCAACCAATTTCACTGACAGTAGTTCAACGCATCACAGTGTCAACGAGAATGTTCATCGACAGCTAACTACCACGAACAATTTGTATTGCATGGTCGAACAACAGCAAACCACACCAAAATTTGTCAAGCACAACTATACTAGCTGTTGCTTTGGCACTTGGAACCTTCGCGGAATAAACAAAACTGAAAAGCGAGATTCTATCGATAAAATATTATATTCCAATTCCATTTACATGTGTGGAATACAAGAAACCAATATGGGTACTGTCACTTGTTCCACAGAACACTACACTTGGTACCTTGCTAAGGATTACCAGAGTAAGCGTAGAGGAGTTGGGGTTGTAGTAAGTAGAGATTCTCAAATTCGTGTGAAACACGTGAAAAGTTATTTTGGTGCAATAATGAGCCTGATAGGAGACATTCCAACAATAGGAGAAGTTTTATTTATCTCAGTATATATACCACCACAAAATTCTCAAGTTAATCGACGGAGTGCATCCAGGATTTTCTCACAATTAATGTACTTAATTGATCACTGTCCAGAATCACGAGACATAATTTTGTTTGGTGATTTCAACGCGCAAATTGGATCAACTGATTCTAATATAGGAGATCATATCGGAACCAATTTAATGCATAAGACAACTAATGAAAATGGAGTTGCTATACAGCTGCTTGCTCGCTTAACTGGACTTTTCATCCATACAACCAGCGGACGACGACGGACAGCTTCAACATGGACAAATGGGAAAACATTCACCCAAATCGATCACATTCTCACTAGGAAAAAAAATCGCTATATATATATAAATTCTGTTAAGGCCGATACATTTTATATGCACCTGAGTGATCATCGCTTGATATGGATCTGCTGTACTACCCGTAAAGGATCAAAATCCCAAAAGAATACATTGTCCAATTCAAAAATTCAAAACCTCATTTCACCATCAACCTACTCCTACCAGTCATTAAACCTAAGCTCATTGAAGAACGCAGCCACCGTTAGACGCTATCAAAATAGTTTATTAAGGGTTTTCGAAACTACGCTTCCAGATGACAATTCTTGTAGTGAATGGCAAAAAACAATTAATTGCATAAAAATCGCTGCTCAACAAACACTCACAACGAAGCCGCCAATGACGACCAACTCAAGAAAAGCCCTAGCAAAATTTAAGAGTGCTCAATTCTACAAGCGAAGTCATCCTAAAGATCCTATTGCCAACATGCGTATGAAAAATGCCAGAGCACACCTACAACAAGTTCTTTCAGATCAAAGAGACCACGAATGCCGAGAATTTTTCGAAAAATTAGGAAATTGTAAACCATCTGAAAGGTTGAGAAAAACCTACTCTTTCTTTAAGCAATTCAATCGTATTGGCAACAATAACAAACGAAGTTATTATATACCAATCACCTCTTGGCACAACGAGCTGGCAAAGTCCGCGGGAAATTGGACCAGCTTGGTAGAAGAAACAGATTATTTTCCAATGGAATCCCCCCCAAGCGAGGATGAAGTTCGAACTACCATAAAATACATCCGTTCAGGTACTGCACCGGGTAAAGATGGAATTCCCATTGAACTATTTAAGTACGCTACTGAAGAAACCATACAATGTTTCCATATGATTATAGAAGATGTATGGATTAATAACCACCCACCAGCTGAATGGAATGAAACCATTCAAATACCAATCCCAAAAATAAAGATACCAAAGTGTGTGAATGATTACCGGAGAATCACTTTATGTAACGTCGGGTATAAAATATATGCAAAAATCCTTCTTGACCGACTCGATACACATTTGGATTTACCATCAACATACCAAGCGGCTTTTCAGGCTAACCGCTCAACAGAAGACCATATGTTTACAGTACGTCGTATACTTGATGAAGAATGGCGCGCAGGCCAGAAAATATACATCTTCTCCATCGATTTATCAAAGGCATTCGACACTGTAAAACTAGATGTAGTAGCCGAATGTCTACAACAATATATACCACATTACTTGGTCAATAGGATTGTTAAAATCTGTTTCTGGGAGCGCTCTTCTGTCAAATGGTTTAATATGACCACAGCTACCGTAAACAAAAACAGGGGAGTCAAACAAGGATGCCCAGTTTCACCACGCATTTTCAACTTTATTCTAAATGAAGTTTTATTAACCGTAGCCGATCAATTTCCAGAGCTTAAATTAGATCAACGCGAAAATATTCATTTGCCACTAATTCTGGCTTATGCCGATGATATCATCCTCATCACGCGACACATTAATTCTGTTGAGCCACTCCTCGAGGAATTAAAAAAAGTATTAAAGTTTGCCGGTTTGGAGATAAACACTAGAAAATGTACCACACTTATCCGAGATCCACAAAATTCGAATAATACGCAACATGATATCATTTTAGCAGGCATAACATTTATGTCTGTAAAAATAATGCGATATCTCGGGACGTACTTAACTACAGGTTTACAACGCCCATTCACTATTAAAACACGATGTCACCAAGCTATAGGGGTATGTAAAACCCTGCAGCGTTTTATTAAAAATAATAAGGTTCCATTCTCTACACTGAAAAAAATCCACATATGAAAATCGGGCATAAACCATGTCAATCAAATTATACCTGCATATTATATAAAGCATACATGACTCAGACAAAAATATATCCGAATTGAACAGTAGCAATTTTCATTACGTGAATATCTTTATTCCTATTAATTTATTTTATTTCCTATTTTACATTATATGAAATTTAGAAATATAATGTTTACTACATAGAAATAGTTTTAAGAGATATTTTTATAACCAAATCATAATTATTGTTTATCGTTTTATAGCATAATATATTTCTATACTAAATTAAGTACATTACACTAACTCGAAATAATAAAATGTTCAACGCTTATTAGTAGTTTAATATAATTCGCTAAGTCAACTTGTATTTGCTTCATATAGGTACCTGAAGTTTTCATGTTTAGATTGTAGTAGTGATGGGCGAAATCGATAGTTATGAGTATCGGTATGAGTTGATATTTTGAAACCATTAACCGGATACTTTTAACCCGATACTTTTAACCGATATGTTCTTACTCGCATGAGTCGCAATGTAATGATGTATTAATTTGGTTTCATATGGAAGTAGTCTATATAGTTCGAACGAACATTTTAAATGTAAAATTAATTTTTCGTAACTTTATAGTTTTTATTAAATGATTACGAAATATTTAAAAATTTTCCCTTTGTATTGAATATGATACATCTTCTTTTTAAGCGATGTTACAATTTTATAGTTAATTAACTAATAAAAAATTGCGTATAACATAACAACCGAAAAATTATAACACCGCCACCGAGTTAGGATTTACTCTAAAATTGGAACTGGAACACCGATTCGATTTACTCAATCTTAAACACCGATATACTCAAATACGAAACATACTGAAACACCGAATACTCAAATCAATATTAATACTAAGCACCACCACCGACGTGTAATTGGCATGCTTGTTCTGTGCGTGTGGTTTTGGTTTCATTCTTTTTATTTCTACGTTAAATGATAATGATATAGACGTCTACATTCTTTTTATATGACTGTCTCATAATGTAATTCGCCTGCTCGTGCAAGCAATAATGCTGTTAATGAAAAAGAAACAAACGAAACAAATCAGCTTACTTCTCTTCCTTACACGTTGTTACACCTACCCAGCAGAAATGAGAAAACAGTATTACCCCTTTACTATTGCATTTACTAAATCATTATCTCTGTTTTTGGTTTGCACTTAAAATTTATATTTTCTTTTTCTACAGTAAAGAATTTCGTCGAAACGTCAAAAGTTGTGTTGTTTCTGTTTGTTTGCTTTGATTTGGTTTGTTGCATGAAATTTATAAAATTACTTGAAACTTTGAAATTATGCAAGGATTCTGGAATACAAATTCAAAAATTCAAGTAAGTATTCGATTAAATAGAAAGTTGTTGTACTGGTACTCGTGACAAGTTTACTTTTATCACAGTTTAGTGTGTGAACTTGGAAACATTTCGAAAGGACAAATGTCATCCTCCTGAAAATGCAAATTATAGTGTGATCTAATGCAATTTACATTTAACTTCATGTGGTAAGAAAAAAGGCATGAATATAGTTCCTTATTTAGATTATAAATTTTATAAATTAATTTCTATCAGTTTTGTTGTTAACCGGTGTCCGGCCGCATATACACGAAAGGGAAATCAATTCTTTTGCATTGTATATTGTCGTTTGCATTGTATATTGCAAACTTGTCAAAGGATTGATTTCCCTTCCCAAAGTACGTGAAGAGACAATCAAAATTCCAGATTTAATCTTACCAGAGCTATAAACTAGTTTACCCGAATTTATTTTGAAAGTTATGTATTCTTTAATTTCAGTTTAACGGTAAAACTCCCCTGAATGACCTCAATGATGGTGATACTACTCGATTACTCGAAAAATCGTATCAACGATAGTATATTTGGGTGAATCAACTCGATTCCCCGAAAATTGTGTAAAAAATAACAATTACAAAAACAACGCATACACGAGACCTGTTTAAATAAACATATTTGGCCATCCACAGAGTACAAAAACGCCAAAGAAAAAATAAGTTCTGTTTCTTTCATTTCAAATTTATTAATAAATGAAATACGTACAAAAGTTTTAAAATATTATATTTTTCGAGGAGTCGTCTTCATTAGATTTATCATCGTCGCAAATTATTCATCTTCATTCTCCGTTCGTTCGTTTAAAATCGCGATCGCCCCAAAACAGTCTGTAAATATCTAAGGCAAATGAGATATCATTTATCCCCACCTGGGATTCAAACAATTTATAGTGTAAAAATAACAAACATAAATCCACGTCAAACTAAGATCACAATACCAATTGGTACTATTCGGCCAACAATTGCTTCGATTATGGCGTAATTTTCATTAGACATTCAGACAGTGAAAAAATCTCTATCGTTGGCCGCTTCGAGTCGGTGCAATACAAGTTATTGTACATCGAAATAGTCAAACGCCATGCCTGATACTTTTCCGATGCCAGGTGTAACGATTTATTTCATTTCACTTTATTTCTCTATCGTTGGCCGCTTCGAGTCGGTGCAATGCAAGTTATTGTCCAAATAGTCAAACGCCATGCCTGATACTTTTCCGATGCCAGGTGTAACGATTTATTTCACTTCACCAGATTCTAAATTGTCCCCTTATATCATAATGCCGACATTATCGGCTATGATGACATCACTGTTCATTGAATTATAAACAATCTTTGAATTATAAACAAATTGAAAAGTGACAGCTAAATTTATTCAGCTTGCTGAGTGCTGAATAAATTTCACTTTATTGGGTGTGTTTAGATGTGAACTTTTTCAACAAATTTTTCGGCGTTAACTCCGAGGCACATAGTTTTCGTTTCGTTCCGTCCTTTTAGTTGCACTGTCAAAATGTATGGAAAACCGAAAACAAGCGGCGCATTCAAAATTACAGCCAACGTTATGTACATTTTAAATTCTATAAAATTTTCAAATCAAATTGGCGATGATTTCACTAATCATGATGGCAACAGTTGGCGAACCTGAATGCGTCCATTGCCACAATGTTAAATTAGAGGCGGAACGAAACCGAAAGAGTTGTTCAAATTAAAAAAAAAAACTTAAATTATACATTTTGACATTTATGATTATCGTTTTTTGTCATAATTCATTAATCCATATAAATGTTCAAGAAGTATGTAGTGGCATTGATACAATATATTGTAGATTTAAAAGTGTGTATATCCAAATAGTTATTGGTGCTATTTAACTTAATATTATTTTCATTGCCGTCAAATTTAGTCGTTTACTAACAAGAAGAGAATGACTCGGAGATTTCGGAACAATCGTGTATTGTACCAATCGTAAATTCTTCATATAAAAATGCTTTGGGACCGGAAAATTGGTACAAAAACGATTGGTACAAAAAAGTCACATAATTTATTTTGCTAGATCGGTTTGTACCAAAAGACATTTTATGTGACGATTTTTTTTTACTATACAGATCGTAGGATTTTAATTTTGCAATCAATATACACATATGTATTTTGTATTATTGAGTATGAAATGTTGTTTATTATATTTATTAGATAACAATAATAAAAATTATTTACATTGATAACCTTAATTATATATTATAATATTTGATTTTTTATTAATAATTTTTTATTTAATTAAAAAAAAATATATTTATAAAATAATATTAATTTTATTATATGTACAATAATTATTAATAAAATTATTTGTAATAAAAAAATCTAATTGATTTATAAAAATAAAACCTAATAAGAATCATTCGTATCATCGCGCCGCCGCCATTTCACATTTTCTCTTTGTTATATCGCATCGCAATTTTATCTGTTGATCAACGCATATTCAATTTTTATGCGGTGTAATAAGCTTCAATTTTTTTTTATTGATATTGAATAACTTGAGTTGGTCCAAAAAACTTTTTTGTACCAATTGTTTTAGTAATAAAATTCATATGGTACAGTAGTTTATGTATGGGTTATTTTTGTATGCGTTTTGTTGTAACAATTACGTATGTATGATTTATGTATAGTAACTTTTAAATGTGACACAATTTTCAGGTCACCAATCAACTCAATTTAGTTGAATTTAGGAAAATCGCTCGCGATGCTACGTTTTCCGGACATAAAAATATTAACGCTGAAGGACATGCAGTACCTAATGTTGCGTTACACCAACTTTGCGTACATCAATCATTATCCATCAGAGAACTTAATTCTCAAAGTTAAGCCTGTGCACACATATGGGGGAGCTTACAAATCAACCATTGTCTGGTTATTGGGAAGGCTACACTGCGAAAAGTACAACATATTAGCATTATTGGATCAGGTTAGGGTAGAACATGAAAAATGTAACCGCCTGCGCCCAGCCCAGCCCACAGTTAATCGAATATTGATGGCACGCAAATGGCTGAAACTAAACAAATCCCTGCCGGAGACAGCTCTATTATTGCTTCGAAACCATTTATAATGCAAGAGACTATCACGAATTCGCTGTTTATATTTCTATGGGGCTGGAGCGCTTACTTATTTGCCGCGATCTACCAACAAGGAGATAGGAAATTATGGTAAATCTGTAACAATATCTGGAGAATATTCTTATTATACAAGCGGTCGATACTCAAATACTTCCGAGTGAACGTGGCACAAATGCGTTTTTATTGCACCGGAAACCCGAATTGCATAATGATAAAACTACGTCTCACGATCCATCAACAAACAGATTAATCGATTTTAGTATGGCAAATTGGTGGTAAATGATGACCATCTAAAGTAACTTATTTAATGTGCATTAGTAACTACCTACTTAACCAAGCAAATTAAAATTTATGTTAATTAACAATTATAGAAAATTAGTTCAATAAAACAAGAAAATATGTATAATTTTATTTTATTTTATGGAACTACATCCGATAGGAGGGATTTGGCCCTATAATATTTGCGGTTACATTATTTATTATTATTATCAGTTAATTTCGGCTATATGTGCGATTGGTACAATCAATCCTAACGTGGCTCCCGAGCTGGTTGAATTGCATTGCTGCTAGGGGATAATCTCATTTTCCTTCCATGTGTACGATCACGTTTTATCGTGCTCTCACGCGGCAACCCACCAAGTACATATCTACTACCCTAAGCGGTTGCTTGGAATTGATTTATTATCGGGATACGAAATTATTATTATTATTATTATATGTATTAATGAAATGAAAATATGGATTTAGTTATGTATTTACATAATTTAGGTATGCTACTATTTGATTCGTTCTACGTTACGCGTGGTTACGCTAAAACAAAACTTTTATGAAATATAATATCGATGCAGGCACTTTGATAATTGATAAGTTGATATTTGAACCACCAGAAATTCAATCTAAGGGTCTCTGATACTGAAAATAATACTTAAGATCATACTTCCATGTTGTCCATGATAAAATGGGCCGAGTAAATAAATCCGATTCCGGTCATCGATGATAACTAACTTGATGTTAAGTTTATTTCACCTGCATCATAATTCCAATTGTCAATTCTTATAAGATGCAGAATATGTTAGTAATAAATATACTAAACAAAATAATGATGATTGTTAATGATTTTTACGTCTTCTGATGGAACCGATATGATGAGAGGAGGGAGTTCGGAATATGGAACAGAGAATAAAACTCTGCGGCCCTCTTCCTGAGTGCGCTGCGAGAGTGGGGTACACGATTCAAATTTGAATTGAATCAGATCAGCCCCCCTATTCCGGAATACGACACAAAAACGAAAATGTAAAATTCATATTTGAATTGAATCAGATTTGTACGATTCTTATTTAAAATTGAATAGGAATCTTGAACTTTCGATTTTATATCGCGTTCGGAATAGAGCAGCAGGAGTCGATACACAAGGGAACGTAAATTTATTAGTTAAAAGTAAAACAAGAAAATATTTTTTTGTTTACGGAACCCGGCTAATATAACCCGGTGTATATTATTTAAATAATGTACCAATTAAAGTTAAAATAAAACATCTGTTTATCTGAAATAAAATTTTCTTTGTTTTATTGAATTCAATTAAATTTTTCGAAAAATTATAAAACTAATATTATAATGCTACAAAAAGGGCATCATGCGATATTTAACTAAATACAAAGTTAGTTATTTGCAAAATTTAAAATTCGCATTTAAAAAAACAATTTTTTGCAAATTTTTAGGTTTTAAACGGTTTCTGCGTTCGGACATTATGACACCGGTTTTAGAGAAAACTCTTTCCGAAGCAACAGACGATGCTGGAATGGCCAGCAATCGTTTCGCTATTACGGATAAATGAGGATATACGTGCCTTCGGGTTTGCCACCATTTTAAAGGATCTTCTTTCCGTGCTAAAGCTGCCTCTTCACTATACTGGCGGAGTTCTATGATCGCCTTAGCGGTAGGAGAAATTCTAGTCTCTGTCGGATTTTGAGAGTCGAATAAACTCCAAAATGTAACCGGTTGTTCTTGCACATCATCTTGTGCGACTAGGTTTAGGTTATCCTCAGGTACGGAACCAGCTTCTTTATTAATGAGGTCTGTTAGCAGTCGGATTATTCGGTCTTTCACCTGATTACGTATGCTTTCCGAAAATTGTTTTCCTTTGAATCGGGGGTCAAGGTATGTTGACAATTGCATTATGTAACTGCTTTCCGATGATTGGAATCGTTCCAAAATTTTATGCTGGATCACTCGTAACAAGTTCGATGCTGAAGGTGACGTTATTGTTGGGTTGAGGTTCGACAAATAATGTTTAACTCCTTCCAGCAAAACTAAAATTTTTGAAATAGTTACGCTTTCTTCGGCACTTAGTTCAACGGTAAGGCCGTCAAAAGGCTTTAAAATTTTGCAAATTTGTTTAAGTTCTGTCACTTCAGCTGATGATAGTACTTCAAGTTGAGCGTGGAGCATTGTTAAAGCCACTTCAACTGGCTCGTGTAACTGACAGAATCTACAATTCAAACGAAAATTATTTCAGTTAATGTATGAGTTGTTCTTGTTTTAAGATTGACTTACCTTTCGAGCATGTGAAATGTCGAATTCCACCGAGTGACAACATCGTTTATTAACTTTAAGGGAACTGCTGTCCCATTTAATTGTGTTTGAAGTTGTTTTAGTTTATTATTCGCAACAGTGCTGCGATGGAAATACTCAACAATGAGCTTCACCTTTCTTTGGAGTTGGTTGATCTCCTTTATTCCTTCTTGCACAATTAAATTTAACGAATGAGCGAAGCATCTCACATGCTCATTTTTGGAGAGACGAACTGCCGCTGAAATGTTGTTCGCATTATCTGTTACAACAGCACTAATCTTTTTTTCGATACCATATTCGACAAAACATTTTAAAAGGGTATCTTTCAGATATTCTGCCGTGTGCCTGGACGAAGAGACGTCTAAGCAATCGAGCAAAACACTGCTTAGTTGCCACTCTTCCGTTATAAGGTGAGCAGTGATTGCCATGAAATGTTCACAGTTAATGGAAGTCCATGTATCAGTGGTAATTGCAATACTACTAGAGCTGCTTAAGAATTGTTTAACATTATTTAAACAAGTGTCGTAATGTTGTGGCAATAGTGATTTCGTTATTAATGATCTTGACGGCAGTTGGTAAGTCGGATCAAGTGCTCTGGTGTAACTTTGAAACCCCTGATCTTCCACAATGGAGAAGGGTTGAAAGTCCTTTACAATAAATTTCAGGAGTTCGTCGTTTAATCTCTTTTGGCGCGAAATTGACGCAGGTCTTGTGATAAATCGGGTCAAGGTTTCTTGATTTGTGTTTCTTTTCTCAACCAAAGAAGAGGGTATTATGGACGACGGGGCTATTGATGAAACGGCTACATTTGAATTAGTAGCGCTGTTGTTACTTTCCGTTTCCAATGAGAAACCTGCGGTAGATGTGGGATGATCGTTATTTTTCCGAGTTTTTGTTAATACAGTAGGGTGTCGCGACTCAAGGTGGCGTTTTAAATTCGTGGTGCCACCTCCTTTAAAAGAAAATAAACTTTTACATAAATCACACTTGGCGCTTTTATCGTCAAGGGCAGTAAAATGAAGCCAAACTTCGCTCCGTTTTGGTGGCATAATTTACAGTATTAGTATTAGGAGAATCGTTTGTAATTTAAATATACACAGTACACAACAACAATACACAAGTAATTTAAAGTAAGCTATTGAGCGGGAGTATTAGGTTAAAAAAAAGAGTAAGAGCATGTTTATTGTTTGTTTTATTTTTATATCTGTATTATCTATCTACCAAAAATGGGCATTTGACTCTTTCTAAATCATTACGACATTCGGTAGAGAAAGAAATTTGATGAAATTTAAAAAACAATAATATAAATATAGGATAGATATACACATTTCTATTCCTAGCTCTTTCTCACAATGTATGATTGTGTGAATGAATCTAAATAACAATCACTCAATGAGTAATTAGTATGTTGGTGTTGGATGAAAAGAAAAAGCTGCAAAACAAAATAGATAGTTGAGTTATATAGTACTCAATAGTTGAGTTATTGAATAACCGGATAGTTTGAAAAGTACTCATTCGATAGTCCGGACAATTGAAGTATCAGGTTAAAAATATCCGGTTAGAGTAAGTCCGAACATCACTAGATTGTAGCTTGTGGTGACCACTGCAATGAGCAGTGTGACGAGATAATTGAATTTTTTAATTTATGAGATTTCTCAGTCTTGTTCATTTGAACCAAGCTACCAAACACTTGGTAACTGGCTATCATCCAGAAGAAGCAAGTTCTTATGTTTTTGGAAGGAAGTGCTTTTAAAAATAAGTCAAAATGAAACATGGTGATACAGGCACATGGGTCAATCTGACATAAAAGTCTCCATATTTAGAAATCATTATAGTCAAATCAGTTATTCTAACCATTTAAATTGTAAATATTTTATTTACAAGTTAGGCATAAAATATTTGGAAATTTTACAAATTAACTATCCACCTTACGCATAAAATTTTATTAATTCCGAAACATTTTTTTTAGTAGCAGCTTTATTTTATAGCTATACATACGAAATTTTTAATGTTAGTTTTGATATTTAATATTTTCATCGAAATTATTAATTATTTGATAAATGGACTTAAAACAGACTAAATAAAACATTTCAAATTGGGATATAAATTGTTGTTGTCGTCTTTTCAAATATATTTTATATTCGAAACATGTATAAACTGTGTCGTTTCTGAACATGAGTTTTCTCAGTGTACTGTCGTTACCATGTATAACACCATAATTGTGCCAATGCTCATTTATGGATTAAAATCAGCAGCCCTAACCAGAGCGAATCGGCGTCGGTTACGGCAATATGAATTCTTTTTCTTGAAGAAATTAGTCGAATTCAGTACCAATAAACCCAACACCAAAAAGATAAAAGAACTACTGAATGGAAGAACCATTACTAAAAAATAAAGGTTCAAAGAATTAATTATTGGGGACATATAAATCGCAGAGGACCAACTCACATTTTGAGTGCAGCCCTAGCGTATAGTGCCGGCCCTAAAAAACTAGGTCGACCCTGTTATACATGGAAAGATTCGTTAGAACAGGATAAACGTTATTACAACAAATCAGCTACAGAATGGGAAGCACTTCTACCACAACGAGATGAATTACGAAAGGCCGCGAAAGAACTATATACACTCAACGAATCTGATTCTAGTGACCTACTAGAGAATGATAACAGTGAGGAATTACATATCCACCTGTAATTCCAGTTTAGGCAATTAAAATAAAATAAAGTAAAGTGGTACAGATGTGTTACAGACAAAATATTCTATATTTAATTATTCTTCCAAATACAATAATAAGTGTTTAAATATTTTCGCAACCAATGTAAAAACCTTTCCCTGATTCAGACCAGACTCATACCAAAATATTCCCAAAACATCTGACTCACACAACCTCGAAAGGTACTTCTCTACTTCAACCTAAACCAAAAATTCTGAATACAAACACTTAATAACACCAACAAAAGACATGAAAACCATTTCACTCACCCGTCCTCCCATACCACCAACTGAATCACATTTATATTACACAATTTGTACATTTCTTCCACTTCCATTATTACTTGTCTCTATACATTCCCATCATCACTATGTTACATGCAATGATAATACATCATCCTACAGTGCTTTATCTAAAATGAGAGTACTAGAATTTAAACTTTTAATACTGCCATAGAAGGAATCCAATTAACAATCAAACAACTCATAATTATATTATATGACACTCACACCAAATAGCCCAAACCCACATCCAAAAATAATTAACCAAACTTGGCAACCATTATAGGTACTCAAACCATTCTACTTGCATTTTCATTACAACTTCCATAATACACTAACCACTTTTATCCACCTAACTATTCTAACATCACTACACTTGACGCACTACACAACCACCAATACATTTTCAGAACTATGTACCTCAATGTCATTTACCAGCATCCAATCATAATAAAGTTTACAAGTCCAACACTCCGAAAGGCAATTATGACAGCACAAACAAAAACAAGCATTACTTCCAACTAAACATAAACCAAAATAAAATAATGCTCTAGAATTACATTATATGCACACCTACCACCTTCCACACAAAACACTACAACTGAACACACATTACATTCCATTAATCGGTCATTCAATGATTAATCAAGAAATACACAGGAATCTACACTTAAATACAACCTAGAACAAACATCATTTACACATTACATATGAAAGTCATTCAAGTATCCTATACACACCACACAAACACTATAAACTAGTTTTCCTTATATTTTATCTAAATTTACAAAGATGCACTAAATTTTCAATAAACAACACTACCATTTATTACACATAGTACAGAATTATTCCCAAAATTACCACCTGCATGTCAAAATCAACTCTTTCCACCAACTCCACAAAAATCATCAGTAAAATTATCGTTAGAATGAAACTAAACGCATTTCTGTGTACTGGCGTAAAAAAATTACCCCACCAATTCCTATATAAAAATCTGCATAAAACAACGCGAAACAAACTAAAATTATACCGTTCGTCATCTATCGAATTTTTACGTTACTAGGGTGCGCAACTAAATTTCCTGTTTTTTTTTGAAAAATTAAAAATTTCAATAGTAATATAAAAAATTGTTCATTGAAAGTGTTGTCCTTTCGCTATCTACACATTTTTTTCTCTATCTACACATCTTTCTGGCAATACATGAATATACGGCGATAAAAAGACGCGTTTTTGGACCAAAACCAATCATCTAACCAATTTGGCACTTCTTCAAAACTTGCCAAGTGTAGCCTTACCAAGCCATGCGCCATCGACCGGAACAAGCGATAATCCTAGAGGACAAGACTGGCGAATAAGGCGGTTGCGGTAGCAGTTCCCATCTCAGCGTTTTGATGGTGTCCTGGACGATGGGAGTGCGATGGCGTGCTGCAATGTCACTCGTTCGTGTTTTTCGAGTAATGCATGGTCCAGATTGATGAGTTGTCGTTGGTAGTGTTGCCCATTGATATAGTTTCGCCCTATTTCAGCAGCTCATAGTACACGATTCCTTTCTGATTTCATCAAACGCAGAGCATTGTCTTTTTGCGTTTGAGATTTTTAAAAAAACATCCAAGAAAATAAAAACAATCAAAGCTTCTCTCTTCGATTTTCCTTCTGCCTCGCAGTCAACACATGCGGCACCCATTTTCCCTCCTTTTAAATTTTTCCCATAACATGTAAACATTTGAAAATACCTTGGCGAGTTGTGTTTAATACCTCCGCAAATTGATCTTTAGTTTGCGTACACTGATAGAAAAACTTGGGTTAAAAGAAACAAAAATTTGAGGTTATTTTGCAAAAATCTTGGTGATTTTTGATCAACCTAACCTCTTAGTTAAATAAACAAACAAGATTTTAGTTGAATAAAATTTTAATTTTAAATAACCAAATCGTAATTATTTAATTTTTAACTTAGTTAATTCAACCAAAAACATATGGTTATTTTAATGGATATAAGTGGAAAAAATTGGTAAGAGTGGCCAACTATTTTGTTAAATCAACCAAGGGAAACAATTATTTTACTAATGATTTGTTAATTCTGCCAAATTTTCTAAGTATATGCAACCAAATTGAAGGTTAATGTTGAAAACGTTTTAGGTTGAAACAACCAATTATTTGTTACAATTGAAGAAATTGTTTTTAAATAACACAAAGTAGTCTTAATAAAAATTAACTTTTTATTGGTAAATGTAACTTTGTTTTGATAAAATTGACTTTTTACCAAGACGTTGGAACTTGGAAGTTTGGTTTCGAACTAATGAAACATTGAATTCTTTATCTTAAAGAATTCGGTCGTCTCATCAGACTGCAGTAACCAAACTGCAAAAATATTGAAAATACTTTGAACTTACATTTAAAGTATAAACACAATGCCTTAGCGGATTTTAATGATTTGCTATGCAATTGTCAACCCCTTCATAAATATTGAAATTTTTAACAAGTCTTAGTTTATATGACAAAACTTATATAGGCCAAAATTAGTAATTTTTGTAGAAAAACCAAAATACTTTGTTAGTTATAACAATAATGTTGTTCACCTAACAAAATCTTTTTTGGTTTAATTAAGAAAAACTACGTACCAACATGAACATCCGGGTAATTCAAATTTCACCCATTTTTTGTAGTAACCAAGTAAGGAAATACCAAATTTCTAAATTAAACAAGAGATTTAGTTTATCTAGCTCAGAATATTGTGTTAAAACAACCAAACTAATTTAACTAAGTCACTGGTAGTAATCTTTTTTATGAGTGAATCAACAAGCATTTGGATCGCTTGCAGCACGGTGTCTTCAAATGAGTTTGGTCTTCTAGAACGTTTCTTGTCCTCGAAATCGCTACCTCTGAAGCATTTAAGCCAATCTTCACAGGTAGTTTTCGATGGTACATGTTCGCTGTAGGCCTCATCAAACAAATGACGTGCTTCAGCTTTATTTTTTTTTCAAGTTGAAGCAGAAAAGCAAAGTTTCCCACAAATGCTATTTATATGGCACAAAACTCGTCATTTTCGTTCTTAGAAAAAATATTTTGCGTTGCGATATGTGCTGCTATGAAGAAAACACAACTTCAGACATAAATGACAACAAGGTGTGTCGCTAGCACCATCTACGTGTGAAAATCGGAAATTTAGTTGCGCACCTGATACTTGCAAGCGAAAAAATTAGAACATGTCCAATGGTACTCTTCTTCAACAAGTTAGATGCGGTGCTACATATTGACTACAAATTGACATTGCAGCTGGTGCACAAACGGTTGGAAAACGGCGTTAAAACCGCAATGAGTCAAATAGGATACACTGTTGCAGAATTGAGATTAGCACCAACCGCTCAAAACCAACAAACGTAAAACACAAAGATGCAATTTATGCCCACGGCGTGCTGACGTGAAAAAAAACAAAACTTGCTACTTCTGCGATAAACCAGCATGCAAAAGGCATCATCAAACCGCGTGTGTAAAGATTATATTAATTTAGAAATACTTGATGAAATTTAACAACATGAAGAAATTGATGACACTTCTTTTTAATAATTTTAATAATCAAAATTTAATGAATTAATTATAAGTATCTTTTGTTATCTTGTACATTGAGTTTTTGTATTTTTAATAAATTAGAAGTAAGTAAAAATAATAATTTTTATTATGGAAAATAATTTTTAAGTACAAAATACATTGGGGAATTTTTTTTACCCCATACACGGATAATGTTTCATTATACCCAGAGACAAGGTTAAAAAGAAATTTATTTTGGTTTATATTTTTACTGATGTTATAGTCATTAAATTTGGTAGATTCATCTCATTCATACTCAAGAACCATCAAACGAAAGTAACACCGAACCGCATGAACTTAAATTGTAAAGACGACCAATAGTTAGACATCTTAAAATAATGCAAAACAAATGCTTCCTTTATTTGTAACGACTAAAATTAAAAAAAAAAATATTCTCTATTTAGTCCATGTACGACCGGACAAGTGGTGCAGTGGTTAAAGCTTCGGCACTTGGACCGGGAGGTACTGGGTTCGACTCCCATCAGAGGCTAGATGCAAATCGAATTTTCATCATCGATTACAATCGGTGATGTTAATAAACACAACTAAGACCCTCTGATGGAGTGCAGAATTCAACGCCGACCCACCTTCCATGTCAATGTATAGGTTGAC
Source organism: Nephrotoma flavescens (assembly GCA_932526605.1). Taxonomy (NCBI): domain Eukaryota; kingdom Metazoa; phylum Arthropoda; class Insecta; order Diptera; family Tipulidae; genus Nephrotoma; species Nephrotoma flavescens. The sequence continues at coordinate 145,716,479 of OW052220.1, forward strand.
ATGGAGCTTGCAATGTGCAGGTGGTATACTGTAATTGTGTGAGTAGGTGAATAGGTGAATGGGTTAATGATGTGGCGTGAATGCGTGGTATCACAATGGGCCAAAAAAAATGGCCTAAGTGTCAACCACTGAAACCTAACCTAGAAACCTAGTCCATGTACGAGTATTTTTTAAATTTCCGTAGAAAATATCGACGGCCAGTTTAACAAGGTAATACAGTTAAATTTTATAAAAAATAGTTTACAAAATCATTTCTTATTACATGGTTTTACTGTCTACTACGAACTTCCTTTCATTAATAAATTATTACAAAGATACCATAAGATGAGTAATGTTTTTATTATAAAATTTATATAACCAATTTAATAGGGCCGGGAAAAGACAGGATTTAGATTTTATAAAATTTAAATTTTTCACCATATTGTTATTTCTTTTTTTTAAATTTAATAATGAGTTGACCAATTACCAAAGTATTTATCTGATTTTGTAGAATGGATGGGGTATATTGTTTATATTTTTCTTTAACCTTCCTGTTGCTTTTCTGGTCTATATGACCCGAAGCACATCTTAGTTAGTTACAAAAAGCTTTTTTTGAATGGAGTACGATTGACTGTTCATGTGACTTTTCATCTAATACATTATTTTACACATTGAATTAATAAAAACAGGATTATTTATAAGTTTAGGGTCTAATATGTGTGTATTACACATATGATCTTTCGGGTCTTAGTGTATAAACGATTTGCGGAAAATATGAAGATTAAATGGATTTTAGATGCACTACACAAATTTATATGACAACTAATTACTGATGTACTTTTTACGCTATTTGCCGTAGGCACTTGGCGAAACACACTTATACTTAATAAACACATTTTATTAAACACTAAAATTTATTTTGGGAATAAAAAACAAGTCTTTAATAAAATGTGTTTATTAAGTAATTACTGATGTAAAATTTATGTAAAAATTTAAAACATAAAACGTAAAAATAAAAAAAAATAGTTTCACTATTGATAAAAAACAATTAAGTTAGACTTTATAATTCATTTCAAGCAAGTCGGTTCGAAATTAATCTATTTAATCAAAGCTTTGCAACGAATAAAACAATAAACTCTTAATCAATACATATAATGTTATGAACAATCTGCTTTTATGTGAAATATGCTATTAAACTCGCTTGTTTTTAACATTAAATGGAAGCAGCTCATTATAAACCAAAACCAAATACAATAATAAGATTAAATCTACTCAACTTTATAAATCCGCCAATCAATTAATTTATTTTTAACTTACATAATCGAGTTATTATAAAAAAAAAACCTTGTTCACATTTTTACCATTCAAATGATAAACTTATTATCGTCAATATTATTACGTTAGCAGTGGATATAAAAAGTACTTATGTACATTCGTTAATAATATAAAAACCAATAAAAACCTCCCTTAATATAAATAAATAGATCCGGTAAATCCCCTTAAATTATTGGAAATGAAAAGCTAAACGGTGGTATAACTAAGCATTTGGTAATACATAACATTTCGTGAGATTGAACGAGTTTTGCTTTGGTTAATCCATCCTATATAAAAATTAAACACCATCAAGATTATCATTACAGGAATCTCCACAGCCCCTGAAACCCTAAACGGATAAATTAGTAAGACATATTTAATATTTATCAATTCAGGAACGATTCAATGATGATTAGTATTAACAACCCAAACATCAGCATTTCCAGCTCCGGCTTTAATTTAAGAGATATTAATATGTCAGCATCCTGCAAAAAATTAATTAGCTAGCTAAGTAGACATGTACGATAATAAATCTTATGAAATATAACTATCATTATCGGCGGCGGTCGCAATTTGAATATTTGGACTAAGAATAAAAAACAATGACAAATATTTCACAGAATATTAAATAACTAAAATAAAATCATTATAAATAGTATCAAAGAAAAATGGAGGGATAAGTATACGTTCTTTCTTTTACCTGCACGAATGTACATACTCGTTTTATCGAATAAACCACCCTTTGTAAAGTGAAAATGTAAGCTTACCGGAGTTTTAGTAAAACTGTCTTGATCCCTTGATTTATGGAAAAAACATAGCTCGATCAATCAATCCGTTTGAGCTGTAGAAAGGACACAGACAATTATTATTGAAAAAAATGGAGGGGTGTAATTGTTATGGGCAACACCCGACTTTCTTTTACGACAAATGTCCGGAAAATTAAACCTACCGAATTTGTCGTAAAAATTGTATTTTATAATCAAAAATCATTACTCTCGCGTAAATTTATGAAAACCAACAACGTCACCCTTGTTGAAAATTGAATTTTCATTGCAAACAGATGTCCACTAAATCTCGCATGGTCTCCCAATTTCTGGAAAAGCTTTAGTAAGAGGTTTCCGAATAGTCAATACGCCTGTTTTGTAGAGATGCCGAATTTTGGTGAAATAAATTGTTTTTACATCAAAACTCATAGATCCAGTAAAATTTAAAATATGATTTAAACTAATTTTGTTTGATATTTTATTTAAAAGGTTTTTAATTTTATTCGTTTTTTCGTTAATGCTATATACTTTTTCAAAATATTTGCAAAAAATGTAAACGGTCCCATGGATGCTGTCACTTTCGGTACACCGATCTCGGCCAAAAATCATTGGGATCTCCCAATTTATGCAAAAAGTTTAAGAATAAAGTTTCATCACGATCAATCAATCCGTATGAGCTGGGCTGCACAAGCATCAATTTCTTATTGAAAAGTAGTTTTTTTTGACAAAAATCGTTATTTCGGCTTAAGTTTTGAAAAACTGATCGGGATGATGATATTTTTCAAAATAGATGCAGAAAACGAAAAAGCTCCTAAGGAATATGTCACATGTGGAGAACCGATTTGTGGAAAAAGCTTAAGCATGAAGTTTCATCCCGAAGAATTAGTCCATCTGGGCTGTAAAGGGGCCGAAATTATGTTGAAAACGATTTTTTGTTAAAAATCAACCTATCCAGTTAAATTTTGGAAAATTTACCTGAGCTGATATTGTCGCAAATTTAATTTATAATCTTTTAGTTCATACTTCATCTTCTCATAATTGATATACTTTTCAAAATATTTTTAAATACTAAACAGGAATCTCCAAATTTATGGAAATATCTTAATTATGAAGATTAATTTCGCTCAAGCAATCCGTCTGAACTGTGCAGAACTTTTTGTTGAAAAACGCGTGAAATCATGAAATACGGCCAGAAAATTTTAAACGGATTGAAAATATTTTCAAACATACTCGATTAAATTTATTAACATTTGCTTTAATGGATGTGAGGTGACCGTTAGAAAATTTTCGAAATTGAATTTCTCCCGGTGGCACATTTCAGTTTATAATTGCGCGTTAATGATATATATCTTGTTCACGTGCTCCGTAGTGTAGCGTAGTGTAGTTATCACTACAGGACTTATATGACCGTTCACCTGGAGGTGTAGTGTGGTAACTCTATCATTACGCCCCTGTTGTTGAAATTTTTTACTAAGAATATTTGACATTTTTCGATGTTTTTTTTAATTTGTATATTGACGATTGTGTTTGGCGTTCACGTTATAATTTTCTTATTAAGACAAGTGAATACAAAGAACTCGATAAACCGAATGATTATGAATTCAAAATCATAACAAACAACAACTGTCAAAACTAAGTACGCCAAGTGTTCACGTGGTGCGTAGTTGGAAATACACTACACTACACTACAGCATTTTGATCGTAGTTTGTAAGACACTTCGGTACTGTTTTTTCTCTGTTCACGTGGTGAGATAATACACTATACTACACTACACTACGGACCACGTGAACAAGATAATAGTTATCGAATACATTTTTGCCACTAAACTGTCGTTTACTTGTGTTTTCATACAAAATATTAAAGCCAACTTTGATCATTTTTCTAGTTTTTTGTGGTTGTCTAGTGAAATATTTTGGAACAATTGATTTTCTGGTCAGATTTTATGACCTTTTGAATTATGTCGAGAAACATCATTTCCAGTTAAGTTTTGAAAATTTTAGCTAGGCTGATATTGTTGCAATTTTAATCTTCCGAATCTTTTAGTTCATAATCGTTTTTCTCGTAAATGCTTTACTTCTCAAAATATTTACAAGATCCTATTGAAGGTGCCACTTCCAATGAAAATGCCGTAGAGCTCCTATGGAAGCTGTCACTGGTGGATGAACCGAATTTGGCCGAAAATCTTCATTTCCGTTTAAATTTTGGTAAACTGACATGCAACGGTATTGTTGTAAATTATATTTAGAATCTTTTAATTCATAGTAATTTTTCTCGTAAACACTACACTTTTAAAAATGTTTGCTAGAATGGAAAAACACCGATTTTGGCTAAAATTCTATGGATTCTCCCAAATGGAAAAGCTTAAGGAAAAGCTTAAGTATAAATAAGAAGTATTTCATAATCGTCCATGATATTAATTTGTTCAAAATTGCCGAAAAGCCGAAAAAAATCTTGAACAAATTAATATCACGGACGATTATGAAATACTTCTTAATTATATGGGCTGGCTTATGCCTCAACCAGTCAGAAATAATAACTTAACAGAAAAAGTACGAATTTTACCGAACCCAATTGTTTTTCTTTTTTGTTGGAAAAAAATAATAATTTTAAGTGACAGATGTTCGTTTACAAACAGCTGTTGTTTATTGTGAAATGTCTTTTAGAGAAACTTCATACCTGTTCATGTTGTTATATATTTTTATATATATGTTTCATATTTGAAAATTTACACATACACGAGATGCTTTTACATCACAATGGAAAAAGGAAATAAACTAAACAAAATTAAAATTTTATAGTAGTAAAATAGCGTTTACACTACGACTATAATATTATACCATTAACAAATTAATTTTTAACAAAATTCACTAAAACACCATTTTTACTTTATCATACATTATTAAAACTAATCACATAATATGAAAAAATATTAAAATAATTTTATTTAATAAATAGAATAGTAAACAGAAAAAATGTACACAAAATAAATATGGCTTCCACCCGCATCAAAAATTTATCTTCTTTTGCTGTGTATAAAACACAACAACAAATGATATTTTTAAGTTTTTCTTATTCTTGGGCGAGAAATAGCGCGCACCATTTTTTTATTAAGTGACAGCTAAAATTTAACGAAGGGGAAATTCGGTTTCTTTTGGTTTCTTACATGAAAATTAAGTTTGACTGGGTAATAACATTGAAATTCCATTTATCGCATTCTTATTTTTTTATTAAATTAAGTTTTTATTTCTGACTGGTTCCGTTTTTAGTACACATACAAAATGAGAATTTCCTGAAGTTTCTGATTTGTTGATATAATTCGCCAAATACTTATCGACTTGTATTGTACTATCGATACAAAGCAAGAGTTGAATTTTAGCAGTTTGGTCGTTGCAACCCCTGATGAGTAGGCCAACTTTTTATCACTACGAAACCAAGCTGCCAAGAAGAGACCTAAGGAAGTTCTCATTTTTGTAAGGATTTGTGTCCTTTGTGTACACCCCAGAGTTAAAATGTGGGGAGTGCATTTTTCTACTTTTGTGGTGGAAATATTGTGAGTAAATGGCCTCTTTATTTTGTACGACTACAAAAGTCGTAAACATTGTATGGGTGCCATTTTAAGTACAACGGTTCGACATGATTAATTAATCCGTTTCATCTGCCCAGGGCTGTATTTTTTTGTCAATTTTTTTTTTTTTGCTAAAAATCCTTATTTCCGGTTAAAGTTTTGAAAAAATTGTCTGGTCTGATATTGATGCAAATTTAATTTAGAATCTGTTAGTTTATATAATCGTTTTTCTTGTAAATGCTATATACCTTTCAAAATATTTACAAATAATGAAAAAACTTCTGTGGACCGGTTTCGGTTAAAAATCACTCAGATCTCCGAAGTAACGAAAGAAACATTTAGTATGAAGCTTCATCTCGATCAAACAAACCGGTCTGGCATATAGAGAGCACATGGACATTTAGTCTACACACACATATACATACAGAGATGTTTTTAAAAACTACTTTATTGACTTCGGCGATATAGCGAATGGTAAATCTGGAAAACCTCGAGGTCAAAATTCTTGACGTTTACTATACTTTATTTTATACGTATAGTCAAAACAATAGAAATAAACTTCCTATTATGCTTTTTGTTAACTTAACTGCCAATTCATTTCAATAAAAGTAATTAACATAAGATAGTTACAACGCAAGGTAGCTGTATGGTTACCTGCAACATACTTGACGCTAAAATTGGGATTTTTAACAACTATTACTGAAAAAGTAGTGTTCCATGAATTAACAACTCTCATACTTAAATACTTAATTAATATCCAGAATTTCCACCTTTTATTTGTGCCATCGGTGCAAATCGAGTTGGTAAGGAGTGTGTGTGCGTGAGTGTATTTCTGGCATTCCTCAACTTTTATTTGGGACCAGACTTCAGTGATGAAACTGCGGAGTTGAGTTAAACTTCTTGGAGCTTTCCCTGCAACCCGATGTTTGGGCAAGGACTGTAAGTTTTCAATATTCGATAGGTCTGAACTTTGCGGTGACCAATGTTAGCACGCTCATTGGATCATTGTCTTGTTAGCACAAAAACCTCATCAAGTAATCTCTTTTCCTCCGGTACTACAACGTCATGAAGGAGTTAAATTTTCACTTCAATGGTGACTTTTCCTTTAAATACTATTATTTGGCCAATACCAGCTTAACTTAGCAGGGCCAAATCATAATGGTTTTATCGAACGACGTTAAAATGGCCTTTGCGCACTTAAATGGTAAAACACCACACGAACTTCTGCTATGGCTATATTTTAACCGAATCACGTCTTTGTCGGTCCTTAGGATTGAATCCTAATAGTCCATGGGCTTTAAAGCATGGTCCGTATAAAACTGCATACTTTTCTTCAAATTTATTTTGCTTGTAAAAGGAATTTTGCGTGCAACTCTTTTGTAATGACTCGTAATCGGTCCTTAAACTTATTCGGTGCTATTCTGCCTTCCATTTTAAAAGCATTTATTATTTTAAAAATTGCCGTTGTTGATTTGCAAATAATTTGGTATTTTCATCCAATTGATTGTTCTGTGTGTACAGCTTCATTATAAGCCGTTATTCTTCAATTGTTCAATATTTAAATTTTGCCTTTGGCTGGAGATTTTAATATTAAATTTGAGACAAAAGCACAACGTTTTGTTTTTTCACCGAACCATAATACTTACGCTTGTGCAGTTTGTAATTTGAAATAAAATCGTCTAAAATACTATATACTTGACGAATAACAAACAATCTTAGGCTGTTTTCCAAAAGGATACTTATTTCAGACTTATTGACTTATTTGACGCCATCTTGAATAAGTAAGTAAACCCATTCCAATTCAGTTTGCATACTTATTTTGACAGCGACATGAAAACATTGATTGTTTTCATCGCAACATTCTTCGAGGCATAATATTTTCGTTTACATTAATTTAATTATTTATTTTAATAAATTAACAATTATATTTGTGCAATTAAAAGGATTGGTGACAATTTAAAAAAGTAAAACTTAAAAATAATTAAGAAGAATTTTATAATCGTCCGTGAATTTAGTTTGTTCAAGAATTTTTTCGGCTTTTCGGACAAAATATTATTTTCATACAATGTTTACGACTATTTGAGTCGCAGAAAACAAAGAGGCCATTTACTAACAATATTTCTACCACAATAGTAGAAAAATGCACTCCCCTCCTCCAAACCTTTAACCCCAGGGCACTTGTGTACACAAAAATACACAAACCCTTACAAAAATGAGAATTCCCTTAGGTAGCTTCTTGGCAGCTTGGTTTTGTACTGATAAAAAGTTGGTCTACAAAACAAGAAGATATCGATTTAGCGAATTCTAATCACTAAATCAGAAACCACAAGAAATTCTCACTATGTAATATGTATGTGTAACTAAGCCAACACATATAATTAAGAAGAATTTTATAATCGTCCGTGAATTTAATTTGTTCAAGAATTTTTTCGGCTTTTCGGACAAAATATTATTTTCATGGACACCCGTACAATTCTTCTTAATTATATGTGTTGGCTTGTTACACGTACATAGTGACATGCATACATTACGTAATTAGGATGCTATATCTTTATGATAATCATTTTTTTTATCTTAATTTTGATTTTAATCCACAAAGATCTATTCGTTATCTAGAAATAGTTATTAACCAAATTCTAAAAGCCATAAATTGATATAAATAAGAACAAAAAATTCACAACCAATTTAGTTTTTTCGGGTAGAAAAGGAGAGAAAATAAGTCAGCTCGCTAGCTTACTTATTTGAATAAGTTAGGTTCCACAAATAAGTATTCGTTTGGAAAACAGCCTTAGGACAATAAATTAAGTTTTTTCAACTCCGGACTACTATACAAATGGATTTTTTACCTATTTTTGTTGTGCATTAAACATCAACATTGTTTCAAATATTATTCAGTTACTTCAAATATTAAATTTTTCAGTGTTTGTTTTCACTCCTAAGTGACATGTTATACGTAAAATACATTTTAAATAAAGTATTGAAAATTAGAGAATATTATCTCATTTCATTGAAGCAAAATTATGTGATATACCTCTGCGAGACAGTGTATTGCTTACATTACCGCTACTATCTTTTCAATATTAGTTGTAGTTAACCTCCCGTCTACACTATGCAAATTCACTGATATTTTCTATCATGTATTTTATATAAATTTTGACACTAGCTGTATTTACTTGGTAAATTTTCTAAATTTACAACAACGAGGCCTGTTTTGAATTTAGCTTTGTTTCTTTATAGAAACAATAATTATTCATCATAGTTGGCCTTTTTACCAGTAGTAACTAAATTCGCGTTGAATTTACGTAAATTTAAAAAACAATTAAGGCGCTTTCACGGTTGCATTCGTTCCGTCAATCTGTCGTAACAAATATATTTTAAACCAATCCATAATCGTCAAAATGACTTTATTTTTTGTTCGGAGTTTTTTCTGTCAAGTTGGATTAACTTTATCTTTTTGTCTGAATGAACAATGTGAGAAAGAGACGGCACAATATCAGTTAAAAAGAGCTAGTAGTAATCGTTCAAGAATTTTTTTTCTATTTGTTTCAAATTTGAAAAATGTGAACAAATTTTGAAATCAAATGTCGTCAACTATAAAATCATAAAGACAAAATTGATTAAACGCGGAATGCTCATGTCACGACAGATTGTCGGAACGAATCCAACCGTGAAAGCGCCTTTAAATTTAAATAAATCGAATTCGAGTTACAATTACTACTAGAGAAAACAGCCAACTATGAAAAATAATTTCTTTTTGGTACGATAAATTCATAAGCAAGCAAAACTAACCTAGATTATTTTATTTCCCAATGAAATACAGCTACTGTCAGCAAATTATCAGGAGGCTATTTTACTATAAATTCGGCGAAATCTAGATTATATTAAACCAACGTTGTGCTTCTATAAAGGTTTCCCGACCGTCTGTCCTTCGAGAGAATCCTGGAGGAACGGATCAATACTGGGAAACGAGGCACTGCAATTTTTCACGGACGGTTCTAAGCTAGACGGCAAGGTAGGAGCCGGAGTCTTCTGTGAAAAGCTTAATGTTAATATTTCCGTTCGTCTCCCTGACTACTGCAGCGTGTGCCAGGCTGAAGTGGTGGCGATAGGCGAAGACGGGACATGGTTGAAGCATAACGTGGTATCCGTGAGGGATATCGCAATTTATGTGGACAGTGAGGCGGCGGTCAGGTCGCTAGAGGCGGTTTGTTGAAGTCACTTGTGGCACTGGATTGCCGATCATCTCTTAACGAGATGAGCAAGTATTTCAGCATCCAAATAATCTCGTTCCCTGGTCACTCGGACGTCACGGGAAACTGCAGGGCGGACGAATTAGCTACGTACGGTGCTACTCCTCAGATGCAGCCGGAAAGGGCAGGTCTGGGGAGGCCTATAGCAGCGCTCAAATCGGCGCTCAGTAAAAAAGGCAATCGCCTCGACAAACAAGCCTTTTTGGGGAGAAGCGGGAAGGCTGGGTCTACAGACGAATGTCTTTTGCAGAAGTTGTTTGGACAAAGAGGAGGAAGAGACGTTAGATCACTTCCTATACTCATGTCCGGCATTATCATACAGAAGGCATAAGTATTTAGGTGTGTACGGTATGGACAGCCTTTCGGAACTCACGGGCTGTGGAGTGCGTGATATTTTATGCTACATAAGTAGCTCTGGATGGTTTTAGCGGCAGTAAAGGGGAGATAGGATCCTGTGGTATCACAATGGGCCACTATTGGCCTAAGTGTGCGATAGTAGCCACTGTAACTTAACCTAACCTAATCACCTAACGGATAAATTTTACATAACTTCTTCTAGCTACTCATCAAAAATAGGTAGAGCAGCTGCGACTAGTTAATTTATCGGAGACAGAAACCATTAGTACTTACAAGTTCTTGCGGTGTGCGATTGAAAAGCAAGTAATATATCGAAATTCGTGTTAAGTGTCTTTAATATATTTAATTTCTTGAGAGTTGTGTGCGTCTGTCCATTATCAGTTCCGCCAATCGACCCACGAATTTAACACAGACTGATGTCTTCACCCTTTAAATTAAATTTATAATGATGAAACATAACCTCAAAAGGATGACATTTCGTAATAATTTCATGATAATTTATCATGAAATATCCTCGTGATAATTTGCTGGTAGTGTCAAAATTTATATAAAATACTCACACATATATTGATACTCTGAAAATATCAGTGAATTTGCATAGTGTAGACTCTAGGTAAAATAAAATTAGTTTAAGTAGTATTATAGTTATTAAAAATGGCGTTAGAAGACCATCTTATAGAATATATCCGTTTCGACAATGACCAAGATTTTTTAATAGTCACACTATAATCAACAAAAGCCAAATGCAAAATGATTTATTTTGACATTTATCTGAAGTGAAGAGGTGCGAATCGAATACCCAATTCACTTCAGTAACTCAATTAAGTGAATAGTAACTCAATTATCTGAATAGTATATCAATTGCAATTCTGTTAGTTCTGGGGTGGGATGTTATAACATCACTTTTTTCGATACTATCGAAATTTACATCTCTTTAATCACAAATTAAATTGATCGTTTTTCCATTTTCCATTTACATTGCTTCTATTGCGATCTCTACCTATACGAATAAAACATTATGTCGTTCTACTCGTATTGTATCACCTACTTATTTTAAGAGTGATACTTTATCGAAAAACAAAAAAGAGATAAACAACAAATTTATTCTAGTAGTGTGCGATCGCAATAAATACTCGTAAAGCAAAATTAAAAAGTGAAACGACTAGCAATTTTGTTTTAGGAAAAAGAGATATAATATTCGATAAATATCGAAAAAAGTGATGTTACAACAGGTCAATCGTAAGTCCTTCTCATTGTATTTTACCTGAATTGTTATACAGTCAAACCTGTTTTTGTGCGGTATTTTTTGTCTGATATTTTATGCGGTATGAACAAAATTTATTCAGTACAATCTACTGAAGTTCTTTCAGAATTTCAATCAAATTAGAACATAATTGAATGTGATTAATCTAATTAGTTAACTGACGTTGGCAATTTTGTTTTTTCGATTTTTGATCGAATGATGTTTTGATTTTTTGTACGTGAAACTTTTTTTATGCGGTCCCTATTCATCGCATAAAAAAAGTTTTTAAATGTGTTGCGAAAACTATTTTTTATGACATACCTACTCGTGAAGTATCGGAAGTTTTTTTATGCGGTTCCTATTACCACACAAAAACAAGTTTGATTGTATTTTGCTTTTGATTTATTCTTGTAGTTTAAGAATATCACGAACTACACTGCTCGGCACAAAATTCCGGACACTACATATTTGCAGTAAATATTTATGTTTACTGTAGTTATTCGAGTTACGATTGTAGAAAATCATATAATATGCGCGAAAAGGTACTAACGGATTAATAAAAGTAAACACAGGACCAAAACAAATGAATATCAAAAATAAAAAAACTTTATTTTAAATAAAAATCAACAAACAATCTAGGTGGTTGGTACACTAATGTCGGGTATTTCTTCTTCGAGCTCTGATCACGTCTAGCATTCTTTTTCACATAACGTGCAGGTGCACCAGGTTTGCAATGTACTCCTGAAGTATTATTTCCCATTCTTCTTGCAGAGTTGATTGAAGATATTTTAAGGTTTCTGGAACGCTCAATGGGGTTAAGGTCGGAGCTGCGACAATTTGATCAATTCCACTTCCAAATAATTATTTACAGCGTTTGCAACGTGGGGTCGGCGTTGTCCTGCATTAATAATTCAAGTGTCCGGAAGTTTTTAAAATTAGTTTACGATTCGAGTTGGAGAGTATTAGAGTGCATATTATTAAATTATCATACGGTAATACTTTAATATAAAAATCGTGATATGTATTTATAACGAAAATCTTGTAATGAATAGCTGTAATAATATTTCACTGCATAAGCGAATTCTTTCATTCTCTCGTAAACGCAAAACCAAATATAAGTTTAGTTGGTTTACTACATTGTAAGGTAGGTACTCATTTAGGTAGGTATAACCAATTAAAACTACTTTTATGATTTTTTTCATTCGCAACTGTTAAACATGAGTTCAATATGTAAATATTTTCAATTTTTCCGAGAAAACAGAAATCAATTTAAAGTTTTTATTCCATTTTACATAAAAACTAAATGTAATTCATTTTATAAATATCAATATTATTTAAAGTTAATAAATTATTAATCTTCTTTGTTGTTAAAAATAGGAACATAAAAGTTTAATGCTGACAAAAAAAAACTTTTATATTTTTACTTATCAGTCGAATCCTTTTCTCAAGAAAAAAGATAAATATAAAAATTCATTGATGTTTAAATTGGCTTTTCCGATTTTCCATATTTCTTTTTGTGTACGAGTATCATAAATATGTTTCCAACAAAAAATTTAAGAAAATCAATTACTGCTAACTACGTCATATCCTTCCCTTTATAAACTGCCGCCCATGAACGAAAAAACATCACACGACCGTCTTGTTTTTAATAGAAGGCGAACAACAGGGAAAATAAGTGCCGTCCGTCTGATGAAGGATTTTCTGGCTCATACGTACTGTTAATTAATTTTCTTATAGTTTGAAATAAAACAAATAGTTGTATAAAAATGTCTGAGGGATTTTTGTTAACAAAGAATAGAAAGAAAACTATTTCCGCTTGCAAAATGGCACTTCAACAATATTGGTACTTGAGAAAAAAATGCTTATGAAAAATGTCTGATGTTTCATCAACGAAATCTAAACTACGGTGCTCTAAGGGCATTTAATTGTTTTGCTTATTATTCCATTTTGTTTTATATTTTTAGTATGAAGCTCATTGTCTTTATGTTTCAACAGTTCAATGTCAATTAGCAACAGCATCATTTTTAAATTTAGCCGGAATAAAAATACCAAGTACAGGAAGAACAGCAACAATGTAATGATGGAAAAAGTGATGCTAATTAAAAGAAAACAGAGCTTTAAGAAAATTTAATTTCTCGTCTCGTTTATAATTTTCAATGTGTTAATCGATGATACTTCGTTGTAATTAAATCAACAAAGAAATAAATTGGAATTTTTACACCTTGATTTCTATTCTAACAAACTTTTAGAAAATCCTAAAATTGGGGATATCTAGAATCTCTAAAATATTAGCAGATGCTTAGAATGATGATTCTTTTATCATATGAGAGGATGAACTATCAAATTAAATGCGTAAAATTGCTGATTAACTTAATAAAACAAAATATAGCATTTAAATAAATAAATCATAAAATACAAAATATTTACAATAATACAATTCCAAAAACGTGTTCTCTAACGTAAGAAAAATATATATGAAATATTAGAACAATAAATAGCAAAGTTAAAATTTGATACACCATTCAATTAGAAAACTTGAACTCGTTCAATATTAAAAATTGCGATGCAGTTATTTAATAGAATGTTGGATCGAACGTGTGATTCTTCCAGAATCTATATACAGGGTTTTTGGCAAGTGAACCGACAAAATTGTTTGGCAGATTGAAGGGGTCATTTGGAAGCTTTCATCCCATGGAAATGATGTCCTAAGTGTCACGGTGTTGGTAACTGAGTTATGATATTTTTAAGTTTTTTTTAAATTACCCAAAATTTCACTTTTAAATGCTTATTACATTTTGTTTGTAGTCGTAAAGACCCAAAATAACATTTGTTGCATTCTGCAATGTGATTTTATTCTAAATAAATCATTATTTAATACAATGGGTTTAAGAAAAATGAGTTATGGGCTTCCAAATCCGAAAAATTGTGTAAAAGTAAATAACGTTTGTTTTAAAAAATTCTCTAGTTTATGCCCTTTCCAACGCATGGTACGTATCATAGAAATCATTAATTTTGTAGTCAACATAAGAGTTACTATTTTGCCATGCTCAGGTTTAAGAATTTACATTTTAAGTTATTGATAAATTTTCTTCATTTATTAGATTTTGTTCAAAATATCCTCCTCCACTCCGTATGCATGATATACAAAAAATGTATGTAAATAAGTTCAGAAAATTGCCAATATGGGGCAAAATTTCGAAACCTTGAGGCTATCGGTTAGAAATAGGTGGTTGTAGCATAGTGAATTTTAGTAAGTGGTTCAACAATAGGTTTTATTCAATCAAGAACACGCTAAAACCCCAACATTGCGTTTGGTTCAATCGCCCATGCACGATCTATATTGTTGAATGTCACCTTACCGAACGATTATTCACAAGATAAATTATGAATGTTTGAGTCTCTACTGAATGACAAAATTAGCGACCGATTGTAGATTCATTTGATGTAAGTAATTATATATAAGTTTTCTGTTCAACACCGAGTATCAAACCCGGAACTATACAGTGTGATAGGAAAAATGTTTACTATCACTCTATGAATGATGAATTCACGTTCTTATAAGATTTCAGATTACAACTCTGTAGTTGTTAAACCTTAAATTTGGATTATTACCAAAGTACCCAGATGATTATTAGTAGATAATCATAGTTGTTTCATTGTTTTGTAATAATTATTATCATATTAAAAACTCTCTTTACTTTTCATCCACTGTGAGTATTAAAACGTTAAATATATTACTTGCTACTTTTCGGCCAAAGAAGTGAAAACTCTATTAGCGCAAAAAGCACAAAACTAAAGTGAATGGAAATTATATAGCATGGTATAATTGCCAGTTATTAATGATGCATTTTACTCCCTAGGGACTAAAGGGAATGATTAGATCCTTAATTTTGACAATTGTATAATAGAAAATGAATGCACCAGTAATTGTGTAAGTACACACAAATTTGAGTTCAATTTCAGTAAAAGTTTTTCAACTTAAACAAGCTTTTTAAATAGCAACCTAATTGATTTCGAAGGGGAAAATCGAAAAAGATTCAACAATATTCGGGAGTTTACCAAAATTGCTATTGATATCACTCCACAATTTAATAAAATCAAAAATGCAAATAATTCAACTTAATTAGATTTGACAAGAGATTTAGTTGAGAATTGCTAATTATGTATGCCAAAAACAATTTTTAAAGAAAACTGGGTAGCAAAAAATTATATTTTTACTAAAAATGACGTCGTCGAAAAAATGTACATAACGTTTATTTTTCTTACCGAACACTATTGAGAATCGTAACTATTGAATGTTAAAATATGTTATAAATAATTTTGATTAAATATTTATTATAACTTTGAGTGCAAATGATTGTTTTAATTATCTGTTCGTCTGTTTAATTGTAGATATCCAAACAACAAATCGCAATAGGTTATTTAGTTCAGCTAAGTGTGGCAAAGTTGGAAAAGGAAAGAAAGTTGTCGTTAAAATGTTGTTATTTATCAGAATTTCAAATAAATTATCATTCTGGATAGGAACCAACTAACCAGGCACACATTTTATCGATAAAAACTATCAACATTAAAAAATATTTTTTTTAGGAAATATTAGAGAAAACAAAGGCTGCTAGATTTATTTTGGCTTTAATGTGACTCATATCTATAAAAAAACAATATTTATTAATTTTTGTTTTTGATCACAAAGTAAAAACAAAGGCTGCTAGAATCTTATTTGCAATTTTATGGACTATTTTATTAATACAATAAACGATAAAATATGCGTTTGGTTTCCACCCTGCGTATAGGAATCATGCGCAGATTATAGCGAAAAAAATTCTATATAATTTCTTGTAGTTGCTAGAAAAACGCACGCACAATTTTTAATATTTTTTATTAAAGTGGGCCCATTAATTTTCTTATGTTTACAAACAACTTGACATTTAACAATGACATTTGAAATTATTTATATTTATTACTAATTTTTATTGATACATAATAATAATAAATTTAATAAATAATTGAACTTTTAAGAACTAAACAAGCCAACATTTTAGTTAAGAAAATATATTAATATAATATATTTTGGTTTTGGACGACTATTATACAAATATTTATATAAGTTAATTAACAAAATAAATGCTGTGGTGTCGATTATGTGTTTTATGCAATGTATTATTATTACCTAAAACCGATTGTATCTTTTAGATAATTGTTTTTTTATATAAAGATTTTTTTGTACTGATAAAATTTTGTCTAAATTTATTGAGTTTTTATGTTGGTTGCATGCTTAAAATTTGTCTAGCTAGCAGTTTGGTTGCAATCATTTATTTTTATTTAAAGAAAAAAAATTATATCTAGTTATTATTTCCGCTAAAGTCTGCGCAGGGCTCCTATACTGATCTCTCTAATAGTTATTTAAAAAAAAAATAAACTTCAACTTCGCGCTGCGGAATGCTATTTTATTTTGGTTGCTGTATAGATAATTAATTATAATGGACATTTAGCTATCGGATAAATTTTCCATGCCAAATAAAATTATTGGACTGAAACACAAACTGCAAAAAAGAGTTTTCTGGTATATGGAAGTGGTAAATGGTTTTCGTGAGATGAAATATTTAAGCGAAATTCTCTTAGTGTTTTTTCTACAAATTTTTTTCAACCCCACAGATCAAATATGATCTTAGGCCTATTCCATTGGGGTAAATTAACTGGATTTTCTATATTAACCAAATTTATTACATCTGCTCTCCTCAGTTAATTCAGAATATTCTCTGCAATCGTAGTTTTATAACATTTTTAAGGTTCTGTAATTGCACTTCAAGTTAAAAACATTTACAGTTATTATTACAATACCAGTAGGGTTTTATGAGATATAACTTATTATAGATTTGGCTGCATTAGGGAGTAACATTAAGCCCAATGAGATATATTAACTGTTAATGATTTAGATGCTGAAGGACTGTTTCAGACAACATTAAAATTTTGTGATGCAAAACGGCGAGGTTAACTTTGCAATCCGCCAAAGACAAATTCTTCATGTGCATATTAATGAACTAAAGCAAAAACTGCATTTTTGGTTTTTCTGATGCTATCGAAATTAAACAGTTTTCGTCGGATGAAATATTTGAGTCCGAATAGAAATTGATCATACCACAACTGATAATCGTCATGGAGTTACCCATACGATATTTAAATAATATAATTAAAATTTTTCTGTTTTAACGTATTATGTTATCCAATAAAATTTGATGTGGTGATCTGAGAATTTAGTGCCCATGGCAAACTATGATTGTTGTATCAAATCAAAATGGATTTTATTGCTGTCTGAAAATATGGAGGCCATAGGGCAGTGTCATGAAAACGGAGCGGAAATTATTAAATTAGTGAAAAATATTTTTAAAGATACTGGACTAAAATTTTTCATTCCGTTGAGGGGTTGAGTAAATGTAACTTAGATTATTTTTTTGGACGTAATAATTTATCTATTAAGATTTTTCAAATTCAATTTCTATCGATAAAGATTTTCGTACAAAAAGCCTTTTCCATAAATTAGAAGATCCATGTGAAATGTGGTGGACATCTGTGAACCAGAAGTGGCAGCTTCCGTAGGAGCTTTTACAATTTTTTCAGTGAAGATTAAATTTTAAACAGGGGTTGACCTTGTTGGTTTTCTGAAATTTAAGCAGAAATAATGATTTTTTATTATAGAAAACAGTTTTAATTAAATATGTATCCGATTTTTCGATTTATAAATTAAGTGTGGTGTATTCGAGATCAATTAACATTGTTCGTAAAAGAAAGTTGGGTGTTGGCTACCCCAACATATTCACCCCTCCATTTTTTATTGAAAAATGGCATTAAAACATACAATATATTAAGGTGTCTTAAATTTTTTCGTTTCTTTTTCTAAACATCAATCCGATGCAGTTTCTTTTGGTTTCTCGTTTGGTAAAAAAAAAATGTAGTAGATTTTCTATGTATAATTTGGAATAATTTTCTCTGCCAATTTTCCTACGGAAAATTATTCCTAATTTAGAAATATTTACATCTATGTTTTTTTTTCTCAGTAGGCGAGAAAAAATTGATTTATAGATAAAAGCAAACTAAATTCTTGCCCCGGCTCCCTATTCCCAAGGAATTACCAGAACAGGGCCACTGTCGTGTTTTATCGGAAAGTTAGACAAATACAAAGTTACATTTTTCCTATTTGCGGAACGCAGCAAACGAATGTTTTACTAATTTCAGTTAAATCTATGTACCTCAGAAAAACTTTACACAATTTTTTTAAATTTTGAAGCTTTCGCTATTTCTTTATAGACGCTAGATGAATAGTTACTTTTTAAAGTTACTAATCGACAAAAAAAAACATCAACAGTTACATTTATAACTTTTCGTTTTTTTTTATAAATTTATGATGAT
This sequence comes from Nephrotoma flavescens, assembly GCA_932526605.1. Lineage (NCBI taxonomy): Eukaryota > Metazoa > Arthropoda > Insecta > Diptera > Tipulidae > Nephrotoma > Nephrotoma flavescens. The sequence goes on from OW052220.1 coordinate 145,735,356, forward strand.
TATTAATTTCGAATGAAAAGTTTAGGTACAATTGAAAACTTATTGAAAAGTGGTATCTATTTCAATATTGGATGCCTTACTAATTCATGCTAAAGTTGGGGTTTAAAAGTCTTTAAGGCACCCAGCATAAGTAACCAACTTATTTAATTATCTAATTAAATATTGGTTATAGAATTAATAAAATAATATTATTTAACGTAATTTAAATGTAGCAGTTTTTGTAAAATTTTCAGAAAACAGGTGACTATTTCAATCGCCTTAATACCAATTTTATTACTTTCCTTATTTGTTTAATCATATTACATCATCGTATATAGATAATCAACTTTCAAGCTTATGTATAAAATTGATGATAAAGTTATTAAAATTTAAATGATTTGTTAGTCTAAAGGAAGCAATAAAATTAAAAAGAAACTGTGGAATCTCGAGAGGCATTCACATTTTATGTGGCTGTTATTTCCGCAAATGTAAAAAGCTGGGAATATTATATATATATATATATATATATATATATATATATATATATATATATATATATATATATATATATATATATATATATATATATATATATATATATATATATATATATATATATATATATATATATATATATATATATATATATATATATATATATATATATATATATATATATATATATATATATATATATATATATATATATATATATATATATATATATATATATATATATATATATATATATATATATATATATATATATATATATATATATATATATATATATATATATATATATATATATATATATATATATATATATATATATATATATATATATATATATATATATATATATATATATATATATATATATATATATATATATATATATATATATATATATATATATATATATATATATATATATATATATATATATATATATATATATATATATATATATATATATATATATATATATATATATATATATATATATATATATATATATATATATATATATATATATATATATATATATATATATATATATATATATATATATATATATATATATATATATATATATATATATATATATATATATATATATATATATATATATATATATATATATATATATATATATATATATATATATATATATATATATATATATATATATATATATATATATATATATATATATATATATATATATATATATATATATATATATATATATATATATATATATATATATATATATATATATATATATATATATATATATATATATATATATATATATATATATAACAGTACATACAGTAAACTTAGTTTAATCGTGACAATCAGTTCAAAACAAGAAGTATTAAAACTCATAGAACTGTATAGAGCATTTTTAAAATAGATTTTAAATATAACAAAACGAGTGACGCTTTTGAATACCAAAACACAAATAATTTTAAAATGTCGTATCTATTGTATACCAGTTTTGTTAATGTTATGGCAGACAATTATCTGAGGTGTAGTAGCCGTGTTATTTCGGGCAGAAAAGCTCAGTGCAATATTGATAGAATTAGTTTTTTTCTATGTAAACATTTATTGTATAGGCTGCAGGCTAATAGTCGGGTAAATCATTTACTATGGTAAAAATTGAATTTATAACACATTATTCGATCAGTTTGCCATGGAGTTTTTGAAAAATAAAATTAATGAATTTACCGAAAAATTTACTTAAAATTGACTTTTACCTGACAATTGGCCCGCAGCCTTAGTATTAAAAAATATTAAACTCATACGAACGACTGACCAAAAGAAAAGAGGAACAAAATATGAGACCTAATTTGCCAAGGGCAATTCTTGAATTTGGCGGAAATTTCAATTCTTTTACATAGATTATGGGTCGATTATGGAATCCAAAACTTTATGTTATGTCATTTTTGTTTTTTCAATACAATTTCCAATAGGAAGTGAGGAAATAAAATAACATAATAGCAATTGTATCACCCGAGAATCGGGCCCAATATGATTTGTTTTTAAAATCCCTATGTTGCTCGAATTGTTTTGTTCGCAGCCTACTTTAAACATTTTTTCAGGTCTTTGTTTCCATGTTTCTTATTATTGTGTAAGTGCCTACTATTTGTTTTCTTAGGCCCTATGCTAAACTTAAGGTAAAATTCAATTTGAAGTAAACTTTTCGGTAAATCCAATTATTTTTCAAAAACTCTATAGCAAACTTATCGAAAAATCTGTACTAAAACCGGTTTTTACGGCAGTAAACGATTTACCTTAAGTTTGGCGAAAAGGAAAACTTGTTCTGTATAAAGCAAATATATTCAAAAATTATGCTTAAGATCTGTCCCTAGCAAGTACTGGATGCGAAATATCTTGTGACAATAGGGATATTTTCCGAGTACGAAAATTAAATCGGCAAGTCGATAGACCAATTATTAAGCAAATTTTTAGTTCTGGTACTACTAAGTCAAAGGACAGTTGATTTTATTTATTTTTATTTAACGTTACAATGAAACAGTGTTATAATTTAGAGAAAACTGTTTTGGTGTAATGCAGATTAATTTTCGCACATACCTCGGAAACCATACACATTACAAACAATTTTGGATGAACAAAAAATATTTATCTTATATATTAATACGCTTAATTTTTAGCTTGTACACCCTTTTTAACCTATTTCCCGTGCGCGTATCTTAATGAAACATATATCAGGTGAAAGGTATTTTTTCATAGATGTGCAGAATATATGTTTTATTAAGGTACGTGAACGGGAAATAGGTGTAAAAGCCAAGAAACGTTTTTCCTATACTGTACCTCTTATAAATTAATCAGGACGCCAGAATGCCATGACAAAATATGTTTGTATTGAACCGTCATTACACCGTGACAATACAGAACAAAACAGAAAACATAAATTGATTCTACATACATACAAACATTTTGGTGTTCCGTCAGTGTAAAAAGACAATTTTGTCATGGCACTCTATCGTCATGACAAAATTTTGCGAGTGAAGATTGACCATAGTACTTACACAAACATAATATCTATTTAAAGTTTGGAATAATCATTTTCGTCCGATTTCAGGCAAATGTCATTGGATCTCTTAATTTATGCGAAAAGGTTAAGCGGGAAGTTTCGTCCCGATATGCGGTTGATTTGTGTCCAAAGTATATTTCGTAACCGGATAATTTATTAAGCTCTTAATTTCATGCTTGAACTAGCGTGAAGTGTTTCTGCTTTTTGTGTGGTGGTTAATCGACTATCGACTATATAATCTATAGTTTAGTACGTCACAATTATTCATATACAAATGAACACACAAATACAGCGGTCCTTTTGTACATTTCTTATTAAATATTTAGATTATAAAGTTGCGCGCTACGGCAATTGTGTGCTTTTCCCTTTTGAGATTTTAATATTTAGCAATGGTGCTTTCGACAACATGTATGCGAGTGCAAATGAAGACCTGTCAGCAAAGGTCTTTTACGTTGACGCTCCCGATGGGTGTGGCAAGATATTTGTATTGCAATCACTCATTGCATTTGCCAAGGGGCGTGGCTTGGAGTCCATTTGCTCCGTCTTCACTGGATTCGCCACGAGCTTGATGGAAGGTGGACGTACGCTACACAACTTTTTCAAACTGCCGGTTCCAATATTTTTCCAATATTTCCAACATTTTCAAACTGCCGGTTCATCAATGAAGCCAAACTTCTCTCACGCTACCAAGTTGAGAAGCGCGCGACTCATCATGATAGATGAGGCCAGCATCATGCCAGGGGTCGCGCTCATAATCAAAGACAGACGTGTAATCGATTTCGTGTATGGTGACATCAACACAACACTAGCCGAGGGCACCATCGAGGAGCACGCCACCCTTGCACCCAAGAATGATGATTGTGGCGGACAAGAAGTCAAACTTAGTGTTGATAAAGTTGAGAGTGACGACATGAATGAGGAACTCCGCCTACATGTCGAGTTTCTCAACAAGATTGAAGGATCCGGACATCCGCGCCATGTTATCCCGCTAAAGGTAAACGCGATCGTTCTTTTGATGAGGAATTTAAACACTAGCAAGGGTCTTATCAATGAAACACGCATGCGAGTCGCAAAAATAAACCGTTACAGTCTGGAACGTGATTTGCTGACGGGCTTCTCAAAAGGCGAGCGCGTTCTCTTGCCACATATAAAGCTCTCACCCTCGGAAGGCACCTTCTCATTTAAAATGTCTCGCCTCCAATTTCCCGTCCAGCTCGCGTTCGCCATAACCATCAACAAGAGTTAGGGCCAAAGCTTGAAGAAGGTAGAAGTGTACTTTCCGGCCCCCGTATTTGTGGCCTTTTCACGATGCCGCTCATTTGACGGACTCAAAGTGTTTATGGTTGAGACAAGCGATCAATCAGCTGATCGGGACGGGCGCATTACAACAAAGAATGTTGTTTTGTAGAGATTCTACGCATGTAAATTCATATTTTATTATCCTTTTGTACATTTCTTATTAAATATTTAATAGCGTATATGAATTTACTTTATTTTTGATAAAAGTGCACCAAATTTACATCTTAATAAATCTTCTTAATCATTTCTTAACCAAAAATTTAATAAAATGTAATCACGTGACTGATTATTCAGTCACAGGCCAGCTAGTTTATTTTATACCGCTTACTCAAAAGCATATAGGTTCGCTATAAAATGTTATTATTGTTTTATTAAGATTATTTTAATAACATTGAGATTATTTATATAACTTCACAAAATCGTAACTAGTATCTTAGGCCCTTATTGGTTTAAACTAAAACACCCGACATTTATTAAAATCAATAAAGATAACCTCACATTCGAACAATTATTAAAATAACTCCCGAAGACATATTTTCACAATTCTTGATCTTACTCAGAATCATAATAGGATCGCGATAAGACGTTTCAATTTTGGTACTTTTTTATTTAGGAAATATAGATTGTTTTTTATGAGGGTAAATTAATATAATAAGCAAGATTAAAATTTTTTGAGATTCTTTGATATTGCATTTGCGATCACTGATCGAAAGGAATAACTTCAAAATGGTGATCCTTAACATGTAACTATAAAACTTGATTGAAAATTGCTCAGGTTATGGATTTAAATTCTGGAACGAATGTTTAATAGCAATACCTAAATAAGATTTCTCGCAGTTATCCATTTTTTTGTTTAATTTAACAGATACACTTTTCTACATTCTTTGTACATAATGTGTATATAATATACATAAATAAATTCATTGATTTTTTGTAAATAGAATAATAGAGAGTTCATTCTATTTCACCCTAATATAAATAATACCATCATCATTCTGACATTACCATATTTTTGCTGCTATTTATGTATGTTACGACGTTTTCTGTTGATGCTGTTCGATTCTACTTATAGTACATGGGAGTATACATAAAAGAAGAAATTTCTAATAAAAAGTCAACCCATATCAAAATTATCTTCCTAAAGCCACCATACTTTTGGCTTTGTGTATTTACGAGTATATTATGAGTATTTGTATGAATGTTGGATATACATACCAATATATACATATACATTTCATACACTAGATAAAATCAAAATAGTAATAAAATAATAAAATAAAATGATTTTCAATATCTATATCCATACAAAATAAACTTTTATCTGTAATCTGTGCATAAAAATAGCTTTTTCCTGTTTTTATTTATGGTAAAAATTTCAAATCAATTTGGTAACGGAACTTAAACTATTAAGGATCAAAATATATGAAAATGTATATTGTTCCATAATCATAAAGGCGGAATAGAATATTCGTAGTTTAGTGCAACAAGTTTATAAATGCACATTACATTTTTATATAATTAAGTAGCAACGTTTGACACGGGAGAAACGACAAGCTATATAAAATGTTTCATAAAATGAGCTTATAATTTTTAAATTCTTGTAACCGAACATGGAGTTAAAAAATATAATCTTTTTGTTAGGAGAGAACCCCGTTTGAATAAGATTAGTTTTTTTCGCGGTAATAAGTCTTTATATAAGCAATATACATTACCTAAATACATTATATGTACATAGGTTACGAGTAATCCGATTAACGCAATTCAAAATAAATTTGATATGCCAATATACCCAATATCATTATTTAAACCAAATAAAAAATAAATGTTTTTTTACGGAAAGTACTCAAATGGTAATGAATTAACTAACAACCAAAACGAATTAATTTGGAATTAGAGTTTTTCTTAGTAAATATTTGGACATAAAACGGAGAGTTCGATACTATTGTCAGCCTCGTGTGTAACATATTCTTTATGCAACTGTTTGAATGAATTGATGGGATTACACTTGAACATAGCTTTGGCGAAAGGACTAAAGTAAAAAAATTCTACCCAATATTGTTCTTCAGCAAACGGATTACCATTTATTGGTTTAAAGGTATAAGTTCGTTTTTTTATTACATCGAGATAAGATTAATGACTGTTACTAGATCTTTTATAAAGTGGAGGAATATTTGAATATCGAGTTAACAGTGACTAACCTGAACAACATAAAAATTCGAAAGGTGGATTGATGACATAATATTCAATAATATAACTCCACAAAACAGTGACACCAAACCAGAAATATGTACTCGAAAGAATGTTCGGAAATAGCAGTAATTAAGTTGCGCAGAAGCGCTACTAACGGCGCAATTTGAATAATAGCGAAGTCAACTCCTTAAGAATAAATGATAAAAATTGGAAACACAAAACAAAATAAGTGTGAAACCATAGAAATGGATTATAGAATGAATGTAAGCAACTGTCAAGCGTCACAAATTTGGAGACAAAACGAGAAAGCGAATAAATCAACAGGGCCATATTTAGAATTTTCTTCGACCGAATGCAATGAAGTAAGAAGATAAAATTTAAAAATATGTAAATTGAATAATTAATAAACACTAGTTTTTTATTTCGCAAAATTATATTTTTGAATATTTTAATTAAAAAATTTGTTCAAAAAGTTTAAAAAATCACTCGATCGATTTCGACTTAGTCGGTCATCATCAGGAGTATCTACGCGAGTAGATACTCCTGATGATGACCTAACAAGTCGAAATCGATCGAGTGATTTTTTAAACTTTTTGAAAAAATTTTTTAATTAAAATATTCAAAACTATAATTTTGCGAAATAAAAAAACAAGTGTTTAATAAAATGTGTTTGTTAAGTATTAGTGTGTTTCGCCAAGTGCCTACGGCAAATAGTGTAAAAAGTAAATTGAATAATATTTTTATTCATTACGTAAAAAAAATAACTGTTTTTTTCTGTTGAGTTTGAGTTTGAGAATCTTGTAAACCAACCCACGTCGGAAATTCCGCATGTATCTAGAGTTCTTTTTGGGTCCAAGACTTATCTAGCAAAGCCCGTTATACAATTTAGTAAATCAAACATCAAAACATACGTATTGGTTGTGCATTTTGTTGACGAAAGGCTCGTTTGTTAAATTTGTGTTGTGATCTATAATTGATATACTGTGACTGACATGCAACCACTAGCTTAGTTATAAATAATGGTTTATTTACGGATTATGGAACTTTCATGTCATACTGACTGCTGCACTGATGGACAACCATTCTCTGGTAGAGGTTAATATTGAACCCCATTGAATCTGAATGTAAACTATCGAATGCTTGCATGTTGCATATGCAATGGTCACAAGGCACACGATGAGGAAATCAATTATTTTTTGAGTATTATTGAAAGATATAAGTATAGAAACATATGTTCCGTTTTACATTTTTGATGGGGTCTTAATCTCGATCCCTGATTAATCAGTTAGCGGTATTCTAGCAACAACTGCTGCCGGAGGGTTCAATAGATGTGAAAGTTGCTTAGTATGTATTACTTCAATTAGGCCACCTTAATCGCTAATGGCCACCTTAATCGCTGCCACCTTAATCGCTTCGGATCAGTGGTCGGTGCTACCGGCTATGGCTCATGGTTGGGTGTGGGGGTTTCCGAAGATGAAATAATTTCTAAATTGACCACTCTAAGGATTTGGTGACTAATCTAACTGGATAAACTAACTGGAAACGGAAAGGGGCAAGGTTGGATCAACTTACCATGTTAGCACATGATCGTGAATATCAACACTTCATCCTCTATAAAAAAATATTTAGTTTCTCATTCTGAAATTATAATATGCCGAAGTGAAATATTATCAAAGCGAAGAAACATCAAATTTATATAGTGGAACAAAATTAATCACTTAACAAAAAAAAATCAAATGAAAGATTAGAAGTAAATTGTCAAGAACTATAAAACACATTATTTTTATCCATAAATCAATTACGAAACGAAATGTGTTTGTGAATGAATATAAAAAAAAAAACAAAAAGAATATCTTAAACTATCTAACTAAACAACCCATCACCATTTGAAAAGTTTCCTTTTTTGTTTGTTTTAAAATTTACTTAAATTTAAATACCAAAATTTGAAGAAAATAAAATGAGAAAGGAAACAAAATTGTACAAAAAAAATGATTCTCAAATATAAAAAAAAAATCTTAATTAGAGTAATATTTAAATAATAGAAAAAATATAACAAAACAAATTTGTACTTGTAATATTATTTGCGTTGCGGCCGATAATCCAAATATGTAGTTAATCCACAGGAGCGCACCAACATTTTATTACAGTAATAGTTTTGTTATTAATTGCAATATATATATATATATTTTAGTTATTAAAGATTAGTTAATTTTGTAGGTATTATTTAGTTATTAAGTTGATTTCACAACATTTAATTATTTGCAAAATTTAATTAGTTAGGTTAGGTTAGGTTTCAGTGGTTGACACTTAGGCCATTTTTGGCCCATTGTGATACCACGCATTCACGCCACATCATTAACCCATTCACCTACTCACACAATTACAGTATACCACCTGCACATTGCAAGCTCCATGTCAACCTGTACATTGACATGGAAGGTGGGTCGGCGTTGAATTCTGCACTCCATCAGAGGGTCTTAGTTGTGTTTATTAACATCACCGATTGTAATCGATGATGAAAATTCGATTTGCATCTAGCCTCTGATGGGATTCGAACCCAGTACCTCCCGGTCCAAGTGCCGAAGCTTTAACCACTGCACCACTTGTCCGGTTTTAATTAGTTATAACATTGTATAATTAAAGTTCACTAAGTTTAATGTTATATACAGCACTAACATGTAACGTTACAAGTGCTCGAATATTCGCATGTGCACCATATTTTAGAGGTACATCATGCTTCACAAATATTTCCGTACAATGCACTGTTTATACACATACTAATTAAACGCACTAAGTATTTTATTATTACGATTAGATTAATTGTTCACTTTTCTGCATATGATTTATCACAAAACTTAGTTTATACATATTCATACAGTTTATAAATAAGAAGTACAATTTTTCTTTAACCACTACCATTAGATTCTTAACTTCTAAACAATTTTTTTTTTCTTATATATATATATATATATATATATATATATATATATATATATATATATATATATATATATATATATATATATATATATATATATATATATATATATATATATATATATATATATATATATATATATATATATATATATATATATATATATATATATATATATATATATATATATATATATATATATATATATATATATATATATATATATATATATATATATATATATATATATATATATATATATATATATATATATATATATATATATATATATATATATATATATATATATATATATATATATATATATATATATATATACACTTGAATCTCGATTATCCGGGATCCGATTATCCGTGAAACTCTATTATTTGGGATTTTTCGTACGCATCCGATTTTTTTTAGTCTTTTGGTTAACCGGGATTTCATCTGATTAACCGGGAATTTTTCAAGAAAATTTAAATTTGACAATGCCGAAGCTGATGAAAGCTAGTTTTTTTGTGATAGTATTTTTATTTTTTTATTGTTTCAAACAGAATTTATAAAAGAAATGATATTTACATACTTGTATATAAAAAATATGTAACATAAAATAAAAAAATATAATTACATATTTTTATTTTATGTTACATATTTTTTATAATAATGTCATTAACGTGATTTTGATATTTATCGTTAAAATATAAATAAAAGTGCAAAACTGTGATGAATTCCCTTGTTTTTAGTCTATAATAACGAATAATCCGATTAACCGGGATTTTTGATTATCCGGGAGGCCTCCGGTCCCGCTCATCTCATCCCGGATAATCGAGATTCAAGTGTGTATATATATATATATATATATATATATATATATATATATATATATATATATATATATATATATATATATATATATATATATATATATATATATAAAATATTATTTGCTATATTGCGGTACATAACTTCGTACATATATGGACAGATTATTCGCACATTATTTTTGGTTTTCACAAAGTTTTTCGATTAATACTGCACGAGATTTTAGATTTTTGTTATGTCCATTAGTAGTTATTTGCACCACAATTTAACAGATTATAAACTGAATTTCGAAAATTTTACTTTTAATAAGCACACAATTATCTTTATATAGTTTTCGACAACTTGATTTAACACAACTCAATGAAATTATTTAACATCACTATATATATATAGTTATAATATCAATATGAAGCAAAGATAATATTTTTAAGTAACCAACTTGTTACATGCCGCCCCGGTGGCAAAGTGGTTAGCATGCTTGCTCCAGCGACCGGAGGTTCGATTCCCGGTGGTGACAAGAAAAAAATTTCACGGCTGGTTAGGATCAATGAATTAATCACTCATTATCCGAAATGAAAATATGATTATGAAACCTCATTTGAGGCGGTAAAATCCCTTGATGGAATATATAATGCCAGAGAGAGAACTTGTTACAATAAAAATAAATTTATAAAAAACCGAAAATTAATTTGTGTGACAATACTAGATCACAAACAAAAAATGACTGACCCCGCGTGCATCCAAAAAATTTAATTTATACCCTTTTCAAAAGCAACAGTATTCCCGTTATAAAGCAATTACACCGGTATCCATATCCCCCTGTCCCAGTATTCTATTGTGGCGCGCTTTTTCTCGTAAATATGTGTACTGCTGTAGCAAATAGTATCAGGGGTGTTAAACTTTGAAAACCATCTACAAGATCCCATTTACTGTAACTTCAGATATTTCATTGACGAATGTCTTTAGCAAGGTAGATACCAAGGTTTTTACCATTATTGTCATGTACCTCGTATGCCACATTCCCAATACGCCTGTGAATAACACCTTTTCTAAATTTTACACTGAATTTAGCCGAAATTTTATTGAATGCGTCACTTTGAGCAAAATTCCTTACGAACACGATTTGTCCGGGATTTAACTCTCTAATTCGACTTCTTAGATTATAGGTTTTAGAACTCTGCTGATAAGCTTTCTTCATACGCTCCAAAATATTTTTCTGTAACTGGGTATGTCGGTCGGAGTTAGTTACATCTAATTCAACATCACCTAATTCACGAAGTTTTCTTATTAATTGATAGTCTGCACCATGACCGACGTAATGTTTTCCAAATACTACAAAGTGTGGAGATTCATTAGTCGTATCGTGCACAGCATTTCGTATTGCTGCGCCAATTGAATGCAAATACTTGTCCCAATCATTATGCGTTTCATTTACGTAAGCACTTATACCAGCTATTACCGATCGATTCACCCTTTCGCAAGCGTTTGGCTGCGGGTGGTAGTTAGGAGTGAAATTATGTTAATGCAAAGCATTTGGACTTAAATTGTCTACCGTTGTCGCTCATAATAATTTCTGGAACAGAAAATACTGTAAACACACGTTGCTCCAGGAATTTGCATACATTAGTAGCAGTGGCATCACGCATTGGTTCTAACAGTACGAATCTTGAAAAATGATCCATCACTATAAAAATGTAGCAGTTTCCGTTTTTAGAACGCGGATATGGTCCTAAGAAATCAACATAGAGCTTTTGCCAACTTCTCTGTACTTCGAAATAGGTACCCATAGGTGGACGAAGAGTGGTGTTGGATGCTTTACATTTCTTACAAGTCTCACATGCCGTAACAAAATCATGAACGTCAAATTTCATGCTAGGCCAATAATATAATCTGTGTAAGTTCTCTAATGTTTTTCGAATGTCAAAATGAGATGCAGAAGGTGGACAATGAGCAGCTTCAATAAGAGTTAGTTTCATCGCTTTGGGAATATATAATTTCCAGTCAGGTAGATCAGAATTCAAATTAGCGATTTGTGAAGTAGCTTGACGAAAATATATTCGGT